>OZ037994.1:32118339-32230839 GCA_964035705.1 Porites rus
TCTATTTTTTTTAACAGTGCTGGAAAAAGTACGGTGGCGCTCAGCTGTGCTTTTTCCGCGGTTTTCTAAATGATGTCTGTTATGTTAACCAAGCCTGCGTAGCAAGCGTTTCTGTGCGGTTTAGAGCAAAGAACGAGGAACAAAAGACAAAGACCGCGCGAAAAATGGCACAAGTAAAAGAGCAGGGAGGGGGTGGGGAAGACAGGAAGGAAACGCTTGTAGACAAACCCCTCGATTTTGAAAACCGTCTACTTGGCCTGACATGCCTGAGTTCTCGCACCGACATTTGATGCTGTCATCAGCTGTCATAATTGGCCAATAAAATTTTTGTCCTTCCGTGGAGCGGAAATGAACTTTAAAGGAGCGTGTGTGAAACAAAAATATTTTTTGTATTTTGAAACGCGTGGACGGCATTAATGGTGAAATCTCAATGAATCCGAACGATCATTGCAGGTCAAAGCTTAGCTAGCCTGAACGGCTTACCGTTCTCGCCAAGGCACAGACAACTAGAATGTTCTTGTAAAAGCATCTAAGAACAAAGCTGACCCGGCAACTGATGAAGTTAGCGTGGAGAACTGATCAGCAATTTTAATTTGACTGAGTCACAATGCAGTTCTCTATAGTTGATGTAGCTTCAGTTTTTTTCTGTAAATCACTATCCCAGAGAATTTAACATCCTGCAAAAAAAAAAACCTAACGACCTGGGCCCAGCACGACAAAACATTACAGGAAACCATGGCATTCCCTGACAAAAGAAAATCGCTTTTAGTTTTTCAGAGCCGGAAGACACTTTGGAGAATAAATTAAACGACCTGAAACCCTTATACAGTCGCAAAAAGAGCTTTGCGTTTCAAAAGAAGTTAAAGAAAATGCTCTAGCCTTGGAAGGTAAATCTTGCCGACCAAAGTAAACAACAACCGCAGGAAATTAAGATGACTGTCACTTACCATATATGACCTCTCAGTATGAAACAAACCTTTGATTGACACATGTCAATGTTGTTCGACTAGCCGAGCCAATCAGGCGCTGCGTTCGCTGGCGAACGCAGATTTTCAAAATCGGGGGTTTTTCCGCAAGCGTTTCCTTTCTTTCCCTCCCCCTCCACACTCTTTCATTTTTTGGTTCTTGCTTAATTTCTCGCGCGATCAAAACCGAAAATCCCCTTCCACGGTCTCTTTTTGCTCCGAAACCGAACGGAACCCCTTCTAGGCAGGCTAATGTTAACCCAAATGCACGCTAGCTTTGCACCTGCTTAACTCGTTCTAGTTTTTTGTACTGTGATTGTTGACTTCGTCATTGGTTCATAGCATATTTAAATCCAGGATAGATGATATCTTCGCGTAAAAGAGTCGTTGTATTGAAACTTGATGACGATTAAAAAGAAATAAAATAAAGCACGCAGTGATATTACCAACATTCTTGGTGCCAGTCTCTCTTTACCTCTATACCTAAATTTACAATTTATGACTTTTCAATGTAAAAAGGTTATTTTTGGTCAAATTATCGCAGTGCGCTACATCTTGTCGAACAAAGAAAGAGGAAGTATCAAAATCTGGATACAAGAGCGCTGGAACGAGGAGTGTTGCCATGTCAAAATTAAAGTATACGTCATCATGTCAATATTCCCTATTTTTTGTGTCATTTCTGGTTGCAAACCACCGGTGACGTCATCAGGTACCTAATTTCCATAATACAAATGTCTCAATTTCTCTTGAACGATAAGATCCATTATGACAAAAGAGCACCATCCATCCTTATCTTGAAAATATATAAAATGTCAGCAAGTCCACATCAACAAACCGATGAGTGGTGCTGGATCTCCCAGTTGTAGACCTTGATCAGTACAATTAAACTTGAAGAAAAATATGAAACGGCAAACTGATCCTTACGGCAAGGCGATGAAGACGTAAACGAAAGAATATAGTGAAACAAAAATATTAATATATATTTAAACAAATTGCCCAATATTTCGGATTGAAAACGAAACTTCTTCAGGGGCCGAAAGAAAAATGAAAATAAAACTAAAAGTTCGTTATAATTACAAATAAGAATTTGAAAATGTGGCAATAAATACAATAGATTGTTATTGGTATTGGAGACTAGGTGGTATCATATATCAGTAAGCCTCGTCACGTTTATTTATTCCTAGAGGAGATAATGTGTCCCCTTTGTGTATTAACTACGTCTTTCTAATCCCACTTGAACTTATACGCAGCAACCGTGATGCAGTGAGAAAGGGTCGAGAAGCTTATTTAATACACAAAGAGAACATCTTATCTCCTCTAGGAATAAGTAGACGTGACGAAGCCCACTGATATATGATACGAACTAGTCGCCAATATCAATAACAATTCATTCTTTTTATTGTCACATTTTCAAATTCTAACGAACTTTTAGTCTTATTTTCCCTTTTCTTTTGCCCCTGTAGAAGGTTTGTTTTCAAACCGAAATATTGGGCAATTTGTTTGAATATATATTTTTTGTTTTATTCTTTTGTTGACTTCTTCATCGCCTTGCCGTAAGGATCAGTTTGGCGTTTCTTCCAAATAAGCTCATATAAGCACCGCGTATTACATACTTACATTATCTTTAGGAAGAATAGGTTCCTGAAAATGTCTTTCGGAATAAACTTTAAATCGTTTCTTGAAAGATCACTAATGAAAAAGTAGGGTTAAAGTAAGAAGAAATTATAATAATTATAAGAGTAAATTATAATTATCATAAAATATCCCAGAATCCTTCGGGCAGTTTTTTTAAAAGCTTTATAACTTTGACAATTTTATACGTAGAAAACTGTCAGACCTCAGCAAGATAACATTTTCCATAAAATAGCTTCCCATGTCACATCTAAGGTAATGACGCCATCAGTCACGTGACTATTTCCGAATTAGTTTTTTTTTTGTTGCTTGACAAGATTTCATTAACGAGTTAAAAACAAATAGCATATTTGAGGTTTTAGTTGTGTGGGGCATTTAAAAATAACCAGTTGACGTCCGACATTTAAAATTTAAGGGGGTGATGAACATGAGCGAAAAAGTCGGGAGACTAGGCCGAGGGCTGTAGATAGTCAACCTTTTATCACGCTACCTGATGATTTTTTTCTTGACCAAAAGAGGAACATGACGTTATCAGTTACGTGATCGAAGCGTGTCGAATGGTTTAGTTCGTTTTTAAAGTACCTTTTTTACATAAATTGGCAAGGTTTTGCTGATTTTCCCAACAATTCTTTACACTTTATTGTCTCTCCAAACGAAAACTGAGCCAGAAGTATAAGAGTTGCGTAAATTGACTGTTACTGCTAGTTAAAATCAAAAAGGAGACCTTCTCTTGAGACGTTTGTGAAATCCTTTTTCAACTTAACTGTTTGTTTGCCGAAATAAATGTTCAACGTTTGTTAATAAAGGAGAACTTTAAAAACTAAAAGGATGTATTTGGCGGCCATATTGACTTTCTTCATTCCGGGGATAGAGGTCATGTATCAGCTCTCCTAACCCTAAAAGCCAAATGGTTTGCAAGCCTAACCTAATAAAATGGAAACAATGATGAACAATGTTGTATTAACGTTTTCCCCTACCGATGAAAAGATACGTTACGAGCAGAGAGAGAATCGTACGGTTATACGGTTCAGTCAGTAGCCGCGCGATCGATAGTTCATAAAGCTCTTAAACGTTCACCGGCATGGACCGTACCTGAAAGAATATTTTTGGGTCTATTGTGACCTTTACGTCTAGCTTCGATCAGTTAAAGATTTAATTCTACGCGAAAATTATAAAAAAGGGAAAAAGGCATCCTTGAAAACTGTCAATCATCATAGAGAACGAATATATGTCTTTTAAACTCGAATTGTTAGCGTTTGCCGAGGTGGTCCACTGGATAGAAGCGTTAACTTTTAGTTCTAACTGATTCTGAGGGTCCAAGTTCGAATCATATCAGGAAAACCAAGTGAGAGTTTGTTTTTCATTCGTTTTTAGAACGAACCAGGTTTATAAACATGCAAAAAGTATAGATTTCCGTGAAGCTCCGGCATCCCTATACAGAATGTAAGTCAGACACCCGGATAGATTAACTGGGACACTCTATTTCACGCTGAAGATAAAGATAAAAAAGGATTTATTTCATTTTAAGCTTTCACTAAAAGGCAAGATAAAAAGAACGGTAAAATCCAACGAATCATCGCTCATGTTTCTTTCAAACAAGTTTAGAAATCGACGCAAACATCTCTAGGAAAGAGCAAGAAGTATTGTCTGGTAATTCTGTCGAAATAAGTGACTGTGAGCTTGACCTTGTTGCTGATCATTGCAGTAGTGGGAACTCGTCAGGGACCAAAACTAACGAGGAAGGCCTCTGGACGTAGTTTTGGGACTGTTTTCTTTATCAGCTTTAAACCGTGCTAGTAATGAAATGTTAGCCCTTAGGAGGCCTGCAAACGAAGTAACGTTTGTCCCGAGAGCTCTGGAAGTATTGTTTAAAAATAAAACAAAAATAAAAAATCAGGTAGCCCCCCTCTTTGTGATGACCCCCCTCTGACCTTCCTGGCATAAATAATGAATGGTCCCTTATCATTACCCAGCTCAATGGTCGATTTTCACATGTGCTTTATTTAATTCAAGAGGTAAGTGCTTTGAGATGGGATTTCTGAATCAACTAAATTCGACAGTTCCAAATTAAATTCGACTTTGTCGAATCTGCGACAAAAGAGTCAAAAATTCGACTTAGGTTCAACATTTGATTTAGAAGTCGCATTTCACATTTGCCGAATATAATGCATTAATTATAGAAACCCTTATCCGTATTGGATAAAAAATTTTTCTAGAGACTGGAAATATTTACAACAAACGGTGTTAAGGTGGCTCGATACAGTTTTTCAAGGTCAATACCTCCCAAGTTTGAGCGTAAACTACGTCACCATAAACAAAGATTTGGAGAAATTAACACCACAGTTGTATTAGATAAAGATGAAAATTTGTTATGATCAGGGTTGCAATGACATCGGAGTTGTCATAACAACGAAATGACGCCATTACCTATTTTACTTGCAGCAGTATTTCTCGGCACTGGGAACTGTTCTTCCAAAATCGTTTACCGGAGCTTTTTCCTACAATAGCCGCCTCGATACTCGTGAAGTTTAAGCGAAATCTGTAAGAGCGTTATCCAGATATTTTGGGAAGAAGTTTTTATGGCTAGAAATACGGTAAAAAATGGACAATCTTGATGTTCGACTGTTATCTGTACTAGACGTAGCGTTTTTGACATTCAATTTCACCTCATAGTAGTTTCAATCTTTTTAAAAACGTGTGTGAAAGATCATGGAGATACCTCCAGCCGATTGCTATAAAGAAGGATTTGATTAGTGTGTATTGGGGCGTTCTTGTTAGCGGTAATTTAAACATTTCGGTCTACTTTAACAAATTAGCGAATAATTTTTAAACCGCTCGATAAATTTTTTATAAAATTTAAGAATCTTGAGATTAACCGTCCTTTTATATGACCTCTTAGTTTCAAGACTATTGATATATTGTAAGGCAGTAAAATAAGGGCTTCAATTAGCTAATATTTTGTCAGAAATTTGGTGTTTACAAGTGGGAGCCTCTCATTATTCACGGGTATTGTCTCCAAGTTTCATATTTTCGTGTACAACAATAGCTAGCATTTTTGCATATGTCCAAAGCATTGTTACTGTTGTGCACGTGAAAATGAAACTTTCAGACAATACCCCTGAATAATAGGGGGCTCTCACTTGTAAACACAAAATTTCTGACAAAATATTAGCGAATTGTAGCCCTTATTTTACTACCTTACAATGTATCAATAATCTTGAAACTAAAAAAGTCATATAAAAGGACGGTTTATCTTAAGACTCTTAAATTTTTATAAAAACATTTATCGAGCGGTTTAAAAATTATTCGCTAATTTGTTAAAGTAGACTGACCTGTGGTGTCAATTTCTCCAAATCTTTGTTTATGGCGACGTAGTTTACACTCAAACTTGGGAAGTATTGACCCTGAAAAACTGTATCGAGCCACCTTAAATTCGGCACCGTCATATCCGACGTCTGAATCAACTGCCGTATTTAGTTACTTTCATCGACTAAAATAGGTGTTCGGCACTCATGAGAAATTCCACTTTTGAAAGGGGCCTAACATAACATAAGTTTCAGCTTAGTGGTTTGCAGGCTGTTATTAAGTTGCTGTTTTCTTTTCAGTAAAAGCAATTCGTACCTCTCTTTGTAAATCCATTTTATCAATCGGTTTGTGGCGCGAATTAAGAATTCGAATCAGCTGTAATAGTTCATTCTATTTCTCTTTGACATGATTTAATTGTACATCAAAAGGAGCGATCGATTTTTACCGAAGAAAGACGAAAAAGCTAACCCTTTTTGATCAAATTATTTTAAGGTTTAAACTCGAAACTTTATATAGTGTAAAATAATAATTTACTTTTACTGATATCACTCGTAATAATAATAATAATAATAATAATAATAATAATAATAATAATAATAAGAAGAAGAAGAACAACAACAACAACAACAATAACAAAAACCCTTACAGCACTGAAGTAGTGGGTGGCAACCCTCTTGGTATTTGCTTTATTCCCTTGCATTTAACGAAAACTTTGCTGCCAAACGGACGACAGACACATTTCTTTAGCCAGCGGCAATGTTGAGCACACTTGACAGGGGACCACAAGATCAACGTAAACAGGCACAGACAGATGCACAAAAATACCTTCGTTGCAGATCTTATTTCCATCTATCAAACGGAAAGTTAATAGACGCTATCATCAGAAGTCGAATAAATGTTGATAAAAACGATATATAACCAGTATATAACATAGCGCGCGTGCTTGCCCTATTTAAGTCCTATGAGTCGCTATGGTAAAGATCGTGATCTCTATATACGCAAGGCCATGCGTATACAGCTATTTCGAGAAAGGTTGTTCGCAAAACACGTGCACGCGACAATATCGAAAGGTAATATGGGATATGATCAATACTCTGTTCCTGACACTGTAGCTGTCGAACCTACTTTTGTTGCTTTCCTTTAGCACTCGCAAGCATAAGTCCACGGCCTCTCGTGCCATTCTTTCAAATTTCTTCGAAGAACAGTGAACCCAAAAACAATCACAATACCTTTCGGGATTGTCGCGTGCACTTTTTCCGACAACCTTTCTCGTAATAGCTGTATATAATGGTAGTCTTTACACTAGAGCGTAAATAAGCTAAGAAATATTTCAACACAAGTAAATATTAAGTACTTCACGTAAAATAAAGCTTCACACACAGCGGTTTCTTTTTTACTTTTCAACGCAATATAATTAAGATTGATTGACATGATTAGTCTTTTACAAAGCTCAGGAAACCGCAAGTTCGCTAAGTTGGTTTTAAGGATGGTTTTCAAATCACTTGAAACTTTTCTTGAATCGTTTCAACTTTCCGACTTTAATGAGATGCAAAGTAAAATAACTTGAGATTTTACTTAGGCCTTCTCACACGTATCTTTGGTTAAGTAAAACTTAGCAGCTCTTAAGTCTTACGGCCTAGTGTAAAGACTACCAATGACGCGTTCAGTTGTGTTTATTAAACTCGGGTTTTGGTTAATGATGAACTTATAGCATTCTTGGAATTGAGCTCTTTACGCACGCTGAGCGTGAACCAATTCAAATGGGAGCATTGCTTCAAGTTGCAAGTGTTACCTAGAATTATGATCTTTAGATTCGATATTAATTTTATTATGTGCGTAAGCAAACCAATTTCGACTGGTATTGTATCAGCACCAACTATTCCGAAAGGGAGGCCCTATAGGAGTTGGAGAATAAACAAACTGTGAACGATCTGTATACTACAATAATCAACGCCCACATGGATGCAGCTGAGAAGTTCATTTCTAAGAGGAAACGAGTTAAAAAAACGAGTGCCCTGGGAGAAAGAACTTGTCAAGGAGAAAAGGAGCGAATTGAAGAAAGCCTATATGAAAAATAAGCGCCTCCCCAACTCTAACATCGCGAACCACCTAAAACATGTGAAGGAGGAACTTCAAGCTGCATGTGACAACGAACAAGCAGAATATCTGGCCGAGATTGAAAACGCTGCCGTGCAGCATCAGGCAAAAAGAGCCTGGGAGACGATCAATGAGATAACGGGAAAAACCTCGTCAGCTACAGATCGTCTTAAAGGCGAAACAGATGAAGTGAGGCTGGATAAATGAAAGGTTGATTTTGCTACACTCTTGGGCCAGCCAGTAACCGAAAACAGGAACATAGTGAGATTGAACAGGATACACTCCCGATCAGCACCAATGTCTTCACTATGGAAGAACTCGATCAGCATCAACTCTCTCGCCAACAATAAGGCACCCGGCATAGATGAAATCCCAGCTGAGGTGTGGAAAAGTGGTGCACTCAACGATCAGTTGCTAGACGTGTGTAATATGATGCTTGAAGGTGGCGAAAAACCTGAGCTATGGTCCAAGAGCATTATTACCCCCATTCCCACAAAGGGCGATCTCAGCGAACCACAGAACTATCGTGCTATTGGATTAGTTCCGAAAACGGTCAAGGTCTGTAACAGAATGCCTCTTGACAGGATCCGCTCTCACTTTGACCCCCTGCTGCGCACAAATCAAAATGGTTTCCGATCAAGCAGGTCAACAGTTTCCCAGATACTTACTCTTAGAAGATTGGTCACGACATAGAGGCCAAGAATCTAACACCCGGTTCTTACCTTTGTGGACTTCAAAAAGGCGTTTGAGTTGGTGAACAGAGAAAAATTGTTCGATATTCTGGAGGCTTACGGCATCCCAGATCAAATAGTCACGGCTATAGTGTCGATGTACTATAACACAAAAGCTAAAGTTTGCTCACCTGATGGAGAAACTAATTTCTTTACTATCCATGCTCCGTTAGCTCCGTTCCTGTTCAGCATTAAAATACACAATACGATCCGCAATTGAAGGCTACGGAGACCTTGGATTCACACTGAATGACTGACGTAAGAAGACGTCGCTTCCCCTCAGTTATGATCACTGACACAGTCTTTTCCGACGATATTGCATTGATTTTAGATAACTTGGATAAAGCCCAATCACTGCCAGAGCGAGTTGAATGTGCTGCCCCAGAGTCAGTCTTCACAAAAACAGTAGCAAGACAGAATACATGGCATATAACCTCCGAAGACAGGGCGACCTTACTACCCTGGACTATGCAAAGCCGAGACAAGTGGACGATTTCCAGTACCTTGGCTCCTGGAAAGATCAAACGACGAAAGGCCTCGAGATCCGAAAAGCAAAAGCATGGGCCGCTAGTAACAAACTAACAGTGGTGTGGAAATCCAGTCTAAGCAGAGATCTGAGGATACGTTTCTTTAGAGCTTCAGTTAGGTCTGTTCTATTGTACTGGTCGGAGAATTTGACTTTGACCACTGCACTGGAAAAACACCTTGATGGCTGCCATACAAAGCTCCTTCGTGCTGCTCTAAACGTAAGCTGTAACGATCATATATCTAACAAGGAGCTCTACAGGGACCTGCCTCCAATTTCAACAAGACTTAGTCTCAAAGTACGTCGGCTACAGTTTAGTGGCCACTGTTGGAGAAGCAAGAACGGGACTGTTTCCCACTTCTTTTGGGAACCAAACACTGCAGATGCTTAAGGAGAAGCCCAGAAACAACATTTATTGACCAACTAGAGAGTGACACAGGCCTTAAGAGGCAGGATCTTGCATCTGCCACAGCCAACAGACGGTAATGGGACAGACTTAACAAATCCGTGCGGGTGCGCTCAAATAGATAGATAGATTAGCGTAAGATTGATTGTGTCAGGTTTCACTTTAAAGTTGACAACATAGCAACATCGAAAGCAAAAAGAAAATATTGAACGTACCCCGTGCCCTTAATCAGTAGGATTTTTACAGTGTTTAGTGTTACCTAGATGTTAAGGATCTGGCTGTGGTCTAGCGTGCATAGTCTTTGGGGACTTAACTAAAGAAATATGGCGTCCCATATTTTTTTATACGTACGCTAAGAACGCCGCAGTTTTGAAGGTTAGGAAAGACGATCGCTGATTGTTATCCGTGTTTGCTCTCTTCTTAAGCACGATTAAGGTGATAACGTTTGCGTGTCCTTTTATCTCATTTTTTTATCGTTAATTTCAATGGATAGTTTCGAAACAAGATCTTTCTATTCGGTAAATAGAGTTAATCCTATCTATTGCCAAGAGCATATCGAAACAATTATTTCCCTTTTACGAATACCAGCACGACTGAGGTTCGAAGCAAGTATCTATTCATACCAGTTGCGAAAGGTATCGATCCATCTCGCTATCAATCTATAGCTATTAGCATATTCAGAGCTCTTTGGTCCTCCCAGATTTCCAAAGAAGCACCTTACTCAAGTAGATTTTTAATGCACATTTTCCAAAAACCGTTGTTAAAGACATGCACTAGGAATTATAGATAGCAGAGCAAAGTAAACTAAAAAAACTTGAAAAAAAAAAAAAAACCCAAATAATTCGTGACGTGACCGACCACGCCCTCTATTGTTCAAAAATTGTAACCAACTATTCCCACCACTGCGAAACGTGTATCTTCAGTTTCTCTGTATCAAAACATTGAACCTAAAAAGTGTCTACGAAATCAGCTGGAATGGTTCGAAGCATTACAATTGGCAGGTGCAGTTGGTGTTCATTGACTAGTTCCAGTCCTCCTCTAACTAAGATTTTTGTCATAAGAAAGACATTTATTGAAATCGTCTCATTCCGATCGTTTTACAAGAAGACTATTTGTAGCCACTGTTTAGACCTATAAATAGGAAACGGCTTGCTCTTTATGTAGTGGGAATTCCCACTCAACGAATTTCTCGATAAAACAGGGCGTGGCCGGTCACGTGATGCAGTTATAAACAATTTTTAAAATGAAATTGTGAGATTTCTTGGTTAGGATTGCCCTTGGGTTATTAGTCATGGGATGTCTTGAGAATACTTTATATTAGACCACCCCCTTTTAAAATTCTGAGAAATCTATCATGACCCAGGCCTTAATCTACTTGAGTACTTTGAAGGGACAATGTCCCGATTATGCGCACACGCGAGCATCATCTGTTTTTTCTTGAAAAGACAACTGAACTGTCATATTGACGCGACAAGATTTCCTTCCGGACCACATACACCGCCGACGGAGATTTGTTGTTTACATTCTCAAGTAATATTTTAGACTTTCGAAGAAGTCCTTCGTCTTATTTAAAATTTGGCTCGCGGCACGAAGACTTATCGCGATTTTGTCGCTAGCTCGGCCGCCTCGTGACCCGAAAAGTTCGTTCCGCCCGCTTTTAAAACAGCTTTCTGCTGTGAATCTCGTGTCAGATGTCAATTTGTGGCAAATCCAAGTCCAATAATATTTGCTGGCGCTCTAGCCTTAAAAGTTCGAAAGATAAAAATAAAAATTCAATTTCAACGCAATGAAGCATCGCAAATGTTAGTCAAACATAATATTATGATTTCATTGCACTCGTTTCTCAAAACATTTAGTGCCTGTTGCTTTGATTTTAACGGCCGTAGGGAGGTTTATTTAAAGTTTACTAACGCGTCGTTGCAAAACACTGTGCTTCACGAAGCTTATTCTATAAGATCTCTCAGTCACATCCATGTCTCAACGGTTTCTTTCTTACATAGTCTTTATTGTTGCTGTTCCATTTCTGCGTATTCCTTTCACGATTATCTGAGCTTGTATGAAAGCTGGCGGGAGAAATAATCTTTCAACTGGCATTAAAGCGCTTCCCTTCTCTTGGTCCTCCAGCCAACGGCAATGAAAGTAACGCCAAAAAATCCCGATTTCGCCCAAATCAAAACTTAATAGGAACAATATATCATTGATCTGTAATTCTGAGAAGTTATAGTATAGTATCGAACTCGGCCAAGCGCGAGTATGTTCATATTAAAATGAACAATAAAAAATTCTTTTAAACAAATAAAATACAAAACAAAACCAAACGTCAAACTTCAGTACTGCCATTTTCCTCTATTACTTTATTTGCCTAATTAATTCATTTTTCGTTTCTATAGGACGTCGTAATACTTCAATTAGGTGTACACGCTGATTTTCCTTATAGTCTAACGGCTCGTGAAATTTCGTATAACAATTTTGAAATATCACTCGTGGTATTTAGGCCAAATATCACTACCAATCATGCTATTAACTATACTAATTTGAGAAATATTGAGTAATAAATATGGTTATGGTTTTGTAGGGTTTGAAATTTCGTTGTTTAAGAGCAAGGCACTTCCATACATTTTCATTAATTTATATTAATTTGTTGTACTTCTTCATGGCTTATGGTAAATGCCGGAGGGCCTTTCGACAATGAATTTCTCTCTGAACTTAGCGTTCGAAAGCAATGTAAAATGGCAACTTGTGATTTGTAAGGGTTTTCGAAAGGAAGTTTTTACCAATATATATTTAAATATCGCATTGTTTGGGAAAGCTTTTTTCTATTAACTAAGGCAACTTTTATATGACTGTTATCGTTTAGGGAAAGTTGATGCACGTTTTACCGAATCTCTAATTTCATGTGTTTTGTCCATTTCCATCGTTAGAATTGTGCGACTTCAAAACAGTGTAAGCTCAACACAATTAAAGCAAGCCACATGCACTCTGATAGCGCCCTGTGTCGGATCAACCGTGATCTTATTTATGTAGTGATAGAATATATGAAGCGAAATGCCCCTGTTTTCGATGAAATTCGACTTCATTAACGTCGTCTTTAAAAGATCTTTGTTAAGCGAAAAATAAAGAGTTTTTGCAAGTTTATAGAGGCGTAGCCGAGCGTTATTAGACTTAATAAATCACGTCTCGTTTGTTTATTAATCAGTTTGAAAAAGTATGAAAAGTATGTGGAAAAAATAAAGCAGTTCTGTTCATTTTTTGAAATAATAATAACGATTGGCTTTTTTCCTTTATTATCTTCCCTGGCTAATTCTGAGGCAAAATTAAGCTTTGTCTCTATGAGCTAGAGATATAGAGACTCATTAAGCGTGTTTTGGTGTATACATGATTCGTTCTTTAGTACTTTGAAAACAAAACAAAAAGGCATTTACCAAATTTGGCCAAAACTAAATATGAAAAGACACAACAAATTATAAGCATTGCATAACGACAATGTCGAATTTGAATTGATCGTCCAATATTTAAAGTTTGCGGAAACTGGATTGGGACATGCATGAAAGAGGCAAAATTCTGTAGGACATAAAGGTAACTAGAAGCTTCATTTTCATCTATCGTTTACATGTAGTTGTAAGTAAAGTGTAAGTGTGTCGCGGTGATCGTTTACTTAAACCAGTGGTACGACTTTTATGATTTTTTTAAACTTAGCCAAGCGCACGCTGCGTCCCTTTTAGAATTTTAGTGTTTCGTATCAGTGTTTCACTGGCATGAACACGTTCTAAAGTTCAGCTTATATTCTAAAGTAGTATTTCTGGAAAAAAAAAGAGTATTTCGGCGATTTTGTGCCAAAAAGGCTACGAAATTTGGCAAAAAAATAGTCTTTTTTGTCATTTATTTGGAAGAATGAATTTTGTCACAATTTTGCTTTGATTGCTGAAATATTGCTAAATACAACAATAAAAGCGCTAGGCTAAGGAAAAGGAGCATCTGATGAAATCTTATGCAAGAACTGTCTTTTGATTTTCAATTGTGCTAAAGAGATAGCTCGAAGTTAATATAATTGCCAACGTCTTATGGTAGAAATTATGAAATATGTTTAATTTTTGCAATTTAGAAAATAAATAGGGTAAATTCTGCTGTTAAATGGGAATCATTTGCCAGAACGGCAAAAACCTTGGGCTTTTTTGGTACTCAAACGCCCCAAAGTACTTATAACTTCCAAAAACTAAACACACTGTCAAGAAAAGAGTAAATTGAGGAAATTTTTGCAAAAGGAAGATGGACATTTCCGTGTTCCTCCCAAAAACCGAGCTGTTCAACCTCACGACAAACCTGATCAAGAGGAGCATGGAACTGGTCCTTCCGTAAACGTTGATAAATTGGTACACGGAAATGTCCAGATTTTTGCACAGTGATACTAGCACAAGCTGCATAATGCGGTAAATAAGGAGAGGTAAAGCATCCGATAATTTACCTTTTCGCATTAAGACATCGAAACAACTCATGCCGGCTTGAGAATCTTTCACACTACAAAGGAGTGTTGTCATGAAAGTTTTGTCAACAACAGGTCGATCAAATGAAATTTATATATTTTATTTAGATTTTAATAATCAAGAAATGTAGTACCGATTCGTTATTTTCTCTCTTCAAATTTTTTTGTTTTATACACTAAGACGCATCACATTACGTATATTTTTATAATATTATATATATTAAACAAATGCATATGACATGGTCTGTCAGTGAGTTCAGTATAAAGGTGGTCCTTCCAATTCATAAATTACAAACACGTAGCAAAATTCATGGCCCATTATTTTCCTATTTTGCATAAGATGTCTACAACATTGAAGGCAAAATCAATTTTTTAGTCTTTTCAAGTGCGTGAAGTTATGTACGAAACCAGGCGGGTAATAAAAAGCGAAAACAGGTCTTTGTACAGGTGTTTCTTCGCGAGGTTAGAACCTGCTAGTAAAGGAAATGAAATCATGTGCGAGGTTTTTCTAATGGATGAACCTTTTATTTAATAATTACCCTGAGAAATGAAGTGGGAATTAATGTACTACTCGGGTAGAGTCTGTGACACTGCAAGGAGTCAAAAGCGGACTTACTGAAGATCACAGTTAGCTACAATTTGGTTATTCGAGGCTTAATGTTCGGTGAATCATACAGAATGGAGTATCAATCAGATCAATTGAAAAATGAAATAACAATTTAATATTCTCTTTGTTATTTAATGATATGGTTATTAGTGGCACGCGCTTAAGGACTGACGGGATAAAAGCAATATCACGTGGTATTTCAGGGTGCAATCAAAATATAAAATTTCCAATGCAAGGAATCGCGGTCAACTTTGTTTATCTTTTCGAAACGATGATTTAATAGAAAAAAGAAAGTGTCAGGAATATGTAAAGTTAAATTGAGGCGTGAAAATGGCGCAAACTAACAATTAAATAAAAAGTTTCGCCCGGATGGAGTCCGCATGAGTAGGTCTTTTGTTTCTGATGATAAGCATTTCGAAGATCAAACACTCAAGCTTACCTTCGGCATTTCTTGAGGACCTTAAAGGTTTAATAGTCATGCAGAATATACGATTGGAGCTTCGACAAAATTAACGTCATTATTGCTATTTACATAAGATGTCATAAATCGTTCGGTATTAACCTTGGGGAGGACACACTGATTTTTACGCAGATTATATTTATTCTCCTTTGTTGGTGGTAAATACGAGCCTAGCGGATGGTTATCTACAGAGGTAATAGCCTTTAAAATCTTGCAGTCCTGTCTATATAAAAGATCCTTAAAAGAAACGGGAGAAGAAATAAAGCGGTGCTTGTGGCAGCGATCCAAAAAAGGTTGTAAAGAGTTTGGAATCAGAAGAAGAAAAAAAAAACGCCTGATCGCAGGTTAGTGCCTAAAGAACGATCTTCACTGACGCTCTGCATAATTCTCCCTAATTGGTGTATTTTCAGTTAAAGCTAGAACTCAGTCAAATCTGAAGAACGTACTATCCGTGAAAAATTTAACATTCTGCAAACATAGCCTGGTGCCTAAAAGGGTAGAGCTTTGGGAGGAAGGGAAAAAGGGAGATTTTCTTTCTCTCTCCCTCCCCTCCCCCTCCCTTTTTTTGCGCCTGCCATGCAGGCTTAGCCTGCCACTGCAGCCTCGCTTGTGCGAATTTGGGGAGACTTTTTGCGGCGGAGCCTCCATCCAGCTAGAAAAAGTCACTTTTCCTCGCTGGATGGAGGCTCCACCGCCAAAATTTCGACCAGGAATTCGCAAAAGTGAGCTTGCTCGCGGGAACGCAAGCTATATGCATATATGAACAGATGCCCGACCCAGCGTCATAGCAGGTAATTAGGGAGCTTAAGATGAGGACGTTTTCCACGCGACGGCGACGTAAAGACCGATTAGGATTGGGGCGAGTTTAACTGCGCATGCGACTTCCAACATTCCCGCCGTCGCCCTCACGTCGGCGACGTCAGTTTGGGGATTTTGCCGTCGCAGTGAAAACGTGAGTATTTATACCGCTATTTCTTTCTTGTATTCTTCCTTTCTTGCTTTTTTTTCAGTTTCTTTATTAGCACAAACCATCTGGGGATGTGCCAAGTATTTCTAGCGGCTTTTTGTGCTCTCTTCACAGATAAAACTCAGGAAAATGATCGAAGACTCTGAAGCTAGTTCAGTGAAGACAAAACAATCTAAGTAAGTCTGTAAAGATAAATAAGCTGTTACGTTCAACGAATTTTTTCTTGTAGAACAATTATATATATAATATATTTTACTGACTCCAATACATTTTTTTATTTCTTAGTAGCATATTGAATCCGAATTGTCTTAGGCGATAAAGAATTTTGGAGTTCTGGAGGCTGCTAAAAAGTGCAGAGATAAATATTTTGTTCTGAATTTTTTTACACGTAGCCAACAAATCCACTACATAGCTCATCGATATGTAAATGTACTCTTAAGGCTTGTATAACCACACTTGAAATATTTCTTCGATGAAGTGCTGTGAATTTAGAGCAATAATTTATGTGGATACGTACAGTGCGTATTAAACAGAACAATTTCATCCAGCAAATATTCAATAAATCAATACAAGGACTCAGTCTGGAAGAGGAAAACTACTGTTTCCACAGTTTTTGAAATAAAGTGCTAAAATAAACTTTAATTCCCTCTTTCAGCACAATGGAGTGGACAAATCAACATGATACATTATTTTTGAGAGAGGTCAGGGGATCAGATCTTTTTGAAACCAGAAAGGGGAGCCCGGAGAGAGGAAAATTGTGGGATGAGATTGCCACAAGACTCAATAACCTCAACTAATACAAATTCAATGTGAACAAAAGGTCGTTGAGGCTCAATCTTCTAATGTCCAAATTCAAAGCAAAAAATAGGGAGGAAGAAAGAGCAAGTGGTATTAGTCCAGAAATACAAGAGATAGATACTCTGCTGGAGGAGCTGTGTGAAAAAGAGGAAGAAGCTAAAAATAAGCCTTCAACTGGCAACAAAAAGCAAAGCCTTCAGAAGGAGAAGGCAACAGCTGAAGAAATGCGGTTCAAGGCAATGGAAACCATGGGAGAAACTCAAAAACGGGTGGAGAAAACAAATGGAGTGGTTCCAGCAAAGAAAAGCAGGAAAAGTACAGGAGATGCTATTGGATACTTGCAAAAGAAAGCAGAAGAAGAGATGGCATTAAAAAGAGAAGAAATTGAAATAAGAAAGCAGGAAGAGGCAAGAGGATCTCGTATATCAGAGCAGCAAACAAAAATGCAGCAAGATATGCTAAAGATTATTCAGCAACAACAAGAAGAACAGCATAGACAGCAGCAAAGAAACCAACAGCAAACACTACAGTTTATGCAGTCTATGTTAAACCAGCAGCAGCAGCAATCACAGGCTATGTTAGCTTTGATAGAGAGGTTGGCTCCCAAGGAAAAGCGTTAACATTTTTTATTGCAACTTCTCTTTTTCAACTATGGCACTATTGTAATTTTTCTCTTGTTAGTGACATAATTTTGCATTCAACTGTTCTTTTAACTCCATTTCTGCTAGAGTGGTAGTTGATTGTTAAGTTATCATTATCATAATCACATTTTTTTTAGTTTCATTGATCCAGTTTGAATTTAGCTGTATTATGCATGTGTCAATCAGGTGATTACCCTATCAGAATACGGGCTATGAAAATATGTGATATATTAAATTGAGTCAAGTGATTATTGAAAGCCCTGACTACATTGCAAAATATAAATTTGATTTGATTTTTTGAACTGACAAAAATCATTGTATGGAAAAGGTTTATTTCTTCAATACTTACATTTGTGTAAACAATGTATAAGTTGTTAAACTTGATATTAGAGATGCCTCAACTTTGAAAGTTCTTGCCTTTATCAGCATTAAACTGGGCCCAGTTTTTCAAATGGCGGAAAGTGCTCCTCCTCTAAAGAAATCGTTATAGTGATTTATGTGCTGGATAACACTATCTAACTTTTGAACAACTGAGCATTGAACTAAATGACATGCCATTTGTTGTATAAGTGGATGCAAATGGTAACAACTGCTTTTATTTTTTGTGGAACAATATGTCTGCTTTATATAATACAATGTATGATCTTTTATAGGTTGTGCTGTTTCCCCAAGCAGGGGGGGGGGGGGGTGGGGGGTGGGCGGGGAGGTTTTAGTCTAGATTAGGGAAACCAAGAATTGCCACTAAAAATAAAAAACAAATCGACAAGTTTGAATTTACGCAACTTAACCGAAAAGCTACTCTAGGATAGTGGCAGGGGGATTTTGGGAACTTAAGTCTAGTATAGGGTAGCAAAATTCAGCTGAACTAGCTCTGGTATAGGTTAAGGGTTCCAGGGTCCCAGCAGGACACCCCCACACAAAAAATCCTAAAGTACCACCACCCCCTTCCCCCACCCTCCAGGGCTGATTCTGGGAGAAAAGTGTTAACCAGTTGTGTGACTATCGCTGCTTCAGTGTATATTCAGGCAGTAACCGAATAAATATAGCGAATGCTTTTAGGTCACCTGAAATACTCCTGGAGGCTTGGGGGGTCTAATTAAAAAAATTCTGAGGTTTGATTACCATATAGGCATGTTAGGGCATTTCGCATGAGAGCACATACGACATATGTTTTACCAATATTACTTAAGCCAACTTTAAGGTTCTTTTTAAAATCAAAGAATGTAAAATAGTTTAAAATGTCTCCAAATAGCCACTCCACTGACACTCGAACAGAGCTCATGGATCCATTGAACATCTCCATCTGAGGTGTGAGAGCAGCACCTTGGAATGGTCCTTGCAGGTGAACCCTGAGGGGATATGCAGGATCCCCATATATGCATAGAGGCTGACCCCCTGTCGAAAATGCATGGCGTTCCAAGTCATGCAAGAGTCCAGATTCTGCCAGCATACCTGCATCATGCCTTTTGCCCTCTGGAAGAAGAAGTTAAAAGTATTAGGTTTGTTTCATGGAATATCATTGTTTTTCATCATGCAACACTTCTTTCATTGCCCTGATCACTAAAGGCGTTTGTCGTAGATTATACTATAAAACAGACACTTGAAGGGGAAAACAACTACCCTCCGAAACCATGTTTGTACCTTTTCCGTTTGAGTTGCTCTTTTCATAAACCTGACATTTAGTTATAAATAAGAGCAAGTTAAAAAGATCTTTACCTACGGGGCCGTAAAGGTTTGCGATCAATCCATTCGGTAAGGCAACAGATTGGAATTTAATAGCGTGCACCCGTCTATCATCCTCTGGTGCTCGTCTGGTCTGGCTATAGGTCTCACAGTACCATCAACAAAGCCAAAACAGTTCTGGAGAGCAGCCCCTTTAGCGTGAACTGATCGAGCATAAGTATCCAATGCAGGTGGGTTAAGCAGTGCGTCATTCCAGCGGGTTATGCGATGTCCATGGATGGTGTAAATATAATCAATCACATGATTTGTGACCATGGATAGCACCGGTACTGGTTTGCCGAAACGAGGTACCATGTCGCCAAATCTACAAGGATAGGCGAGCCGTCTTAGGAGTATGTAAAGGCCTTCCATTCCACTTACTATGCTTCCCTGGCGTAGTTTGAAGGATGGTGGGATCTGCAAGGCTTCTTCCAGAGTCGGAAGGTCTTTTTTCTCAAAGCTAAATTCGGCCTTACACTCTGCCTCACTCATGTTGTTCAGGTCAAAGCAAGCGTACTCGTAGTAAGGAAAACTTGGATTTCTCGACGGAAACATGTCGTAAAGGAGAACGAAATCTTCATCGTTGATCAAATTAGCGTCGTAGTAAAGAATGAGAAGTTGTCGAAAATCTTCAAATGCGGCCATGCTACAAACAAAAGCGATTGAATCTCAGAAAGTACAGCCGATGTACTCGACGAAGTCTCGGACGCCGTCATGAGAATCTTAAGCAAATCAATTTTGGCGCGAGAACGGCAACCTCTGGCCCAGTCCACCTTGGCTGTCACGTCGCCGTCACCGCGAAAACAGGGAACTTAAGATAGAGACGTTTTCGGGGCGACGGCAACTTCAACCGGACGTGACATCATCATTTGTTGGATATTGCGCATGCTCGTGCTCACCACCTTGCCGTCGTGGTCCCGTCGGCGACGTGAAACTGGTCTGTTTGGCGTTGTGGCGAAAACGTGAGTATTTAACTTTCATTTCAATCAGGTTTGTTGCGTTTAGCAACCAACATTTTGCAGATTATCGTTCTTAAATTGTCCTTGTTTTCTTTGAGGCACATTTCAAGCTCGATTTCCAAGCTCTGTTATCTAAACTTACATCTTTGAATGTTTCTATGTTTTCATGTCACAGCGTTAAGATCCAACTTGGCAAACAGCCAACCGTAAGTGAGGTTGACATGGGCAAAATTTTCCTACGAGCCAAATAAAAGTATCCAGACAAAAAATATGAACTCCGATATTTCAATTGTGTGTTTTTAGTTCGCTCTTTTCGTTAGAATATCGTATAAATGAAACGCATTGAAAATTATATAGAATAGGAGGTAATACCATGTACTAACCCGGCGTGGGAATACTGAAATAAAGTTGTTGCCGTTGTTGTTGTTGTTGCATGCAAGTATTTCCCGGGAATTATTTCAATACCAAACTAAGAATACGGTTCCTTGGTAGCATTTTAATGTTCCTGTAATTTGCAAGGCTTCGGCACGCCTGTGGAGATCATTTTTTTTTCAACACGAAATTCTGCCTTGAACTCAGCTGCATCCCGCATGTTTTTTAGCGTGAACGGATCGTAAATGTCCCGAGGAAAATCGGGATTTTTGGACTCATAATTTTCCCACAAAACGAGAAACTCTTCATCCGATACATGTTGTCTGCATAGCAAATATTTATTCTCTTAATTCTTTATGTGAAGCCATATTTTCCTCTTCGGTATTCTTCTAATTAAAGGCGCCGTCCTTCTGAGTTCACTGCGATCTTAATGTTCGATTTTTGACGGGAAGCGACGGCTGCCTTAGTTCCAGGCTTTCTCTGCCAGTCCGGTCGCCGTCGCCCCGAAAACGTCTCCATCTTAAGTTCCCTAACGTCCGCATCTTAAGCTCCCTATTATCACATTGACACGGAAAAAGAAGCTACATGCATGTACTTATTCAGATCCAGGCATTTTGGAGAAAACCAAAGAAACTAAAATTCCTACTCACTTGGTGCGGCAAAAATAAGATTTAATATTTAGTCAAAATTTATAATGTGTGTGCAGAAAACAAAACTATATACGAATCACTTTTGGAGGGAATTATGCCCTGAGAACTAAATTTTACCAGATAAAACAAAAAAGTGGTAAAATGTAAGGCATTTCTAAATAATGCTTCTATAATTCATTCCTTTACAAGGGCGTTTGGTAAGAACTTCTTTAAAACAGCGATATTTTGCCAGACAATTACTACTTTAGAATATCAAGTTAAACTTAAATAAAGCAAAATACCCGAGTTTGTCGAAATGACGTATTTAACCTTCCAGTAATCTTTGATAAATGAGAAGGAGTGTATTTTTGAAAAAAAAAAACCAGATAGAGAGATATATTAATAACTCATCATCTCAAATAGCTTTTGTAGTGTCTGTTTAAAAGCATGACTAATGATTTGGTTGAAGAGCCAGCAAAATGTGTGTTGAAGGCAGGTATGTCGAGACAGTGTAACAATGTTGGCAATGTTACATAAGGTAATCTGCGTTCAGAATAAAATACACATGTAAATTACAACAAAACCTTTGGGGAATATTATGCATATCAGAATTCTCTTGATTAGACATGCGATCGGAATGCAAGAAATAATAATCATAATCATAATAAAAACTTGAGACAGGCCTAAAAGAACCCAATTGCAGGATGTGACACAAAAACAATGGCCATTTCATTGCAAGCTTAAAGAAACATTCAAATTTCTTCAGGAACGAAGGCCAATTTGCTTCAACATAATATTCAAGCCGAAGGCAACTTTCAGTTTCGATCGCATATCTGCGTTTATGTAATTTTTTTTTGGCCTTGAAATTCTCATATCTTTACAAACACAGGATACGCCATGAAGACCCAGTTTCTGCTTGCAAACCTTCTCTTGGGGTATGGGGTGTTGGCCTTTGGGATGGAAATCAAATATATTAAGTATTGCGGTAAGTGATAGTCATGATGGTTAACGAGCGTTGAATTTTTAACTACAACTTGAAGTAGGGATAAAAATAACAACAACGATAATTCTCACAAAGCGAGTTTATAATCTCATTGCGCGCGAAGCGCGTGTTCCGCGCGTGGCCTTAGCGACCTGCAAAGTAAAAATAATATCATAATAAAGTTTCCTCTATGTGCTATACATGTGTTATAATGGTTTTACCATAAAGATCAAATTCATTAAATATAAGACATTCAAAGATGGAAGATGTCGCTACAGAATTATTGTATCGAGCCACCTTAACAAAAACATGGCTTGATACTCTGTTGGTAAAGTGGAGCAAGTTAGCTCTGATATGTTTCATGGTAAATTCCATTGCATCAACAAAACTAGAAACGTTTGAAAGTAATATATTGCTCGAATGAGGCCTTATCAGGGATGAGAAAAATATTCCGCATGGAGTTAAATATATGAAAAAGAAAAAAAAATAATACAAAGTAAAATATGTGAAAAGCGTAATAATGGGGCGAAGTAGGTATGAGAGGTATAAAAATGTAAAATTAAATAAAAGACAACGATCTAATGAGCGAGTACAGTGTCACGGGACAAATAGTCTCCCTAAAGGCATATAGATAGTCTATAAAACAAAAGATCCACAAATTTGTTACATTCCTTACGGGAGTTACGGGCTGGCTCAATGTAAACCAAGCTGCGGAGAATACGCTGGTTCTGACAAAATTCTCTCGAAAGACATTAAGATATTCTCTAAAACAAAAGGTCCGCAAATTTCTTGCACTCCTCACGGGAGTCGAGGGCTAGCTCAATGTAAATCCAGCTGCAAAAAACACGCTAGTTCTGACAAACTGCTTTGAGCGTTGAGCCGTATTCCTTGATTAGCTGCTACAAAGCAGGACACTAATAGCCCTTTCAAACAAGAAATCGTAAGCTTGCTCACCCGTTAGGTCCTCAGTAACAACTCAACAAATGCAATCCAAAGTCCACGACCAACACTTATACACAGGATCATCCGGCATCGCGCCACGAGGAGTAAATGCAAGACCGTGACATCACTGCCCAAATATGGGGTATTACTTACACCCAAATATGGACAAAAAAAAAGAGGGTTACGCAGATTTGAGAATATTTCCAATACATTGCGCGGCATAATGAATTGTCGCTTCTTAGCTCAGCTGCTTCGTTGGCAATAATAATAATATCATAAATTTTGTTGTTTTGCTTTGTAAAGGTCCTAAAGACACGACTGTGCATTTGAGCTTCAAACCGGTTATTACACCCGGCCAGTTTATGCATATCAACGTGACTTTCACTCCACGTGAGTATCGATCATATCTCGACTTAATTTTCTTTAGTTTTCGCACTGTTGTTGATTTAGCTATTAAAACCTAGGAATTTCAACATGCTTGTAAGGGTGTCAAAGGGCTTATAGTTCGGTACTGAGTTATATTCTGCTTTTGGGCCTTATTTGTTTTCTATTTCCCACCAAGAGTTTTTAACTAAAATCGGGTAGATTCTTCGTGAGTAGTAGCCACTCCTAACATAGGCGTACAGGGTGCAAGCCCTTGTATTTATTTTAAGTGTATAATCCACGGACATTGGCTGAAGCCGTAACAGGGGACATAACCGAGTTATTTCTAATTAACTCATCACAATTAAGCGGTCTAAAAAAGTGCGAGTGCGGCCGTGCATTTTGTGTCTTAACGGAGTTTTACCTGGGTCATGCATTAATCTCACAAGAACAATAGATTTTCTTAACTGGGTCAGGTTCTTTTAAGCTACCTTACCTGTAGTTTAACGCAGGTTAACGTTATCAATCATTCAGTCAGTCTATGCCTCCGCGTGAGAATTATCCGAATTAGGGCTTTGTCATGCGCTCAAGCGCTGCATTTTCGAAAATTATTTTGTTACCTCCTCCTTTTTTCTTTACCCCGGTTAAAGTCTTTTAGCCAGGTTACGTTTTAAAGAATTTTTGAACAGGTTATTCAAAAAATAACCAGGTTTACTCGATAAGTGCGGCCGCAGCCACTGTTAACAGGGTTCCCTTGAACTGCTGAGTAGACTTTTGTTCTTTTTCTTTTATCATGCGTTAGAGAGAATACTTCACTTTAAGGGCAGGTGGGGTGGGGGAGGGGGAAGACCTGTACTTGGAAATGAACGAAGGAAGGCCCAAGGTTAGTCTACAATGTAGACTTCTTCTTTCAACTGAAGGGCCAGCCATTTTTAAATTTACAACAACGAACAATGCATTTTGCAACAAAACTCAGGCTCCCATTCTACCCGAAACTGACGACTCTTTAAGAGGTAACCAGGCGTCGGTTTGAATTTCTTTTCACTGACCATTTTTCATCATCACCATCACCATCATCATCATCATCATCATCATCATCATCCGTCATTATATATCCACAGAGAGTCAGTCATAACAAATAAACTCTGGTCCCTTGGGGACACTCTCCTGGTATTTAGAAATCAAGCACCTTTCTCAAAATCCTGGCCGTTTTTAATAACGTAGTTCTTTGTAGCAGTGCAATTCTAATCTTTATCCCCAGCTTTCCAATCCACTGTCTAAGTTTCTTAGCAACACTTCCAAGAACCACCACGAAAACCGGTACCACGTCTACCTACGCCACATTCTTCTAATTTCTCTCTTCCAATCCTGATATTTTTCTATATTTTTTCAAATTCCTTTTTATGTGACCTCCTATATCCAGGTATAGTAATGTCCACAAATATACATTTGTAGTCCGTCTTGCTTACTAGAATGGTGTCAAGTCTTCTTGCTTCAACGATGTTATGACATTTTCCACATGACCTTCACAACACCATTTTTTCTTCCCCTCCAGTTGGTTAACTCACACAACTTCCAATGTAAAGTTTTTGACACATTATCATGCCGTCTTGTTTTATATTCCTCCTTGGCCACCTTTTTGCCCTTACTTACCAGATGACACAAACTTTCTCCATTTTCAAGCCCGTTCCTTTGCTCTCTTTAGCATTACGTATCACATCTTCGTCCCTGGTCTCACCATTTAGGCCTTTATACACTTTCTTTTGGCTTCCTGAGAGGCGGTTCCGTCTATATTGTGTTATTCTTTGTTCGTAGCGTTAAGTTTGATATTTCACTCTTTGCAACTATAAGCGATATTTCAGCACTTTTCGCTCTAGTTCTTCTTCTTCTTCTTCTTCTTCTTCTTCTTCTTCTTCTTCTTCTTCTTCTTCTGCTGTTTAAAACTATTATGATAAATTATGATTATGATGATGATGATGATTATTATTATTCCTTGCGAGGCGAGGTGCGAAGCGCCGAGCAAAGTGAGTTTATAATCTCTTCGCGCGCGAAGCGCCCACGCGGTGCGTGGACCGCGAGTGGATCCTAGCGAGCTGCAAACTCGCAGCGCTCATCTTTTCTTGTATATATATAGTTCCGATGGTGTCCGTCATGACGTCACACAGTAGTTTGACGTCACGACGCATTTTTTGTTTCTAGGCAACATTCGAGTGAAAGCGATTACCCATCAATGACTAAAGTATTTAGGAAGAGCTTGTTCCTTCAGCGTCTGCGAAACAATGTTTCCTATCGGTGAATCTCAAGCAATTTCTCGTGCAAAAGGAACAGAATAGCAAACACAAGAACGCCGACTGTAAATCCTCGCAGGGGAAGATTTGACACCGAAAAACCTCTGGAGCGAGAACACCGACTTGAAATTCAACACGAACAACGAAGCAGGAGACGACGGCAACAAACAGCGGAGCAAAAAGAACATCATTCAATGAATTTCGAATGCTGAAGTAATTTTAAGAGCAAATTGAAGCGATTTTGGATAATTAGCCTTAAGATATGAGAGAACATCGCGGTAACAAAACACGTTTTCCTCGCAGACGAGTTTATACATCGGTTTAATTGGGCTTCCGTTCTTTAAATGCAATGAAATGCGTTTACGTTGGGTTTTCACTATCCAAACAGCAGTCATTCTTCTGAAAAATACCTTTGAGTTCATGTTTAATAGGGCTCGTTCAACTTTATACAGGTCGCGCTGGCGGAAGTGCTGGGTGAAAGGGTTTTAATAATATATTTTCGACGGTTATTGTGTTCCATGTGTGGCCCAGTGGTAATGTGGCCGGCTAGTCGAAGGTCCCAAGTTCGATTCCGCCGAACCTTTTTCTCTTCGCTTCTTTTCTTTTTCTTTTCATTTAGTTTTCTTTTTATTTATTACAATTTTGTTTTGTTTTTTTATATAGCTTAAAATTTTTAGGTTTATAATTTTTTTTCTTTATTGCCTTATCTTGCCATTCCCCCGAAGTCCTTCGCGAGGTCCTGCGATTTACGTATTTCTAGTTATTATTATTATTATTATTATTATTATTATTATTATTATTATTATTATTATTATTATTATTATTATTATTATTATTATTATTATTATTATTATTATAACAGTGCTTTTATTAGTTTGCTAACTTTTACTAAAACGAAACTTTTCTGGACATTTTTTTAAAGACAAGGCCAGGGTATAGTTTGAAATAGGTGTAGTTGATGTTATGCTATGTCGGTGAATTTTGATGTGATTCACAGAGGTAGATGTGTACTATTCGACGTATCGAGTCAGAGTCACCACAGGAGATAATAAAAAAATTATGAATGAAGCAGGAGTATTATGTGACTCTTTTTCCAAGCTCTGCATGCTGCCTGCAGGAGGTAAGCTTGTTTGTGGGGTACTATGATTAAGATTGGTGATATGACGCCTAGTGATTAACTGACCGAAAACCCTTTATTTGGTATCTATATCTTTTATACCAATGTAGCCAACGTGATAAACGCTTGCGTTTTGATCAAGATGGGTGGTCATTTGATCACCAGGCATTTTGAGATTAAGTGGACAGTCCCCAGTCTAGGTAGCCATGTTCGGGGAAGACCTATCAACACGTCAGGATCAGGATCACCTTTCCACCCCCAGTCAATCGGTTATGCACGGCCCTATCACCCTAAGGAATTAAGAGACAGTCTCTCTAAAAGCGGTCCACTCGATTTCGCGACCAAATATAGTTTTCCTTTATTTTTTGTCGGTGGAGAAGCTTTATTAGGCATATACTAAAATCGCTATTTTTGTTTTCAAATTCTTATTCTTAGCTCTGCTACAAGCCAAAAACGAATTGAGTCCGTCTCGGCCCCTCAGAGATAGTTTCAAAGACTAAAATTAATGGATTTTGAAAAGCGCGCTGGAAGCAAACGAATGCCCGCACAAAACATCTGTTCGACTCGGTTTTTTAAAGTTAACATTGGGTAGTTCACAGGCTAAATAAAAATATCTTTGATCAAAACATGTTCAAGTTGCATTTGTTCAACCACTACCTATTTTCCAGGCTTAATTCAAACCGTGAAAGTAAGGAAGATTTGAGGGAAAATACCTCAAACGTTGCGGCGTAAATCTAGTATAAAAATAATATCAGAGTAAAGTTGTGGGCTTATTTTTTTGGTTTGTAGGCTCAGACTTGCGGGTATCTTCTGGGATTGTAACCAACAGTAGATTTTAATCTGCCACTTTGCGTAGGTGCATAATTATTGGCCGTGTCAGATGTCACTATTGTACAGGTTAAAAGTTCCATGAAATTGCCTCTTTTGACACTTGAATTCGTCTCCGGCCTCTAAAAGAAAGCAATTAATAAGCTTCTTTAGGTACTTTTGAATCGAAAGAGGAGGATCATGCATGTTACTGATTATAATTACCACGATCAACTGGCGGGCGCCGTCGTCTTGTAACCAGGGAACTTAAGATGGAGACGTTTTCGGGGCGACGGCAACTTCAACCGGCTGTGACGTCATGATTTGTGCAATATTACGCATGCTCTTGCTCAACACATTGCCGTCGTGCTCCCGTCGGTGAAGCGAAACTGGTCAGTTTGGCGTTGTGGCGAGAACGTGAGTATTTAACTTTCATTTCAATCAGGTTTGTTGCGTTTAGCGACCAGAATTTTGCAGATTATCGTTCTTAAATTGTCCTTGTTTGCCTTGCGTCACATTTCAAGCACGATTTCCAAGCTCTGTTATCTAAACTTACATCTTTTTAATGTTTTTATGTTTCATGTCACAGAGTCAAGATCCAATCTGATCCAATATGGCAACAGCAAACCGTAAGAGAGCTTCATATGGACAAAATTGTCCTACGAGCCAAATGAAAGTATCCAGGCAGGTTTTTAGCTCACTTTTTTCGTTAGAGTATCGTATAAATGAAACGTATTGAAAATTGTTTAGAATAGTAGGTTATATCACTTACTAACGTGGGAATACTGAAATGTGAAAGTTGTTGTTGTTGTTGTTGTTATTGTTGTTGCATGCAAGCAAATAAGCATTAATTCTCTTAATTCTTTATGTGAAGCCATATTTTCCTCTTCGGTAGTCTTCCACAGCGCCGTCCTCCTGAGTTCACTGCGATCTTAATGTTCGAATTTTGGAGGGAAGCGACGGCTGCCTCTGTTCCAAGCTTGCTCTGCCAGTCCGGTCGCCGTCGCCCCGAAAACGTCTCTATCTTAAGTTCCCTATTACCTGCACTGAACAGTAAACAATGCTTTTAATAGAATTCTCTAGATCGGAAGTTGATCCAAGCTATCTAAGTAATGAAAATAAATATCACAACCCCGGGATACAAAACATGTACAGGAAAGGCAACGCAACTCAGAGTGAATTTCACCGCGGTGCATAAACTATTGCAATAATCAGGCTGTTTAAAAACGGTTGACGCACAATTAACGAAAACAAATTATTTACCGTTTTATCTGTTCTCGGTAAATAAGAAGCTCATCTTTACTTTAGATTGTTGATGGAAGAAGTCTATCCAGCCAGCTGAAGTTATGCCTTTTCGTTAATTTTCACAATCAAATCATAGCGTGATTTGTCACGTAATGTCATGGTCATGGTCATGGTCATATTATCATTATATTATTATTATTATGTGGCTACGTAACTCGTATGAGTCATTATTTTCACGCCATGGACTCCGCCCTTCCATATTTTCAGGCCGGCGTAGACTGGGAGATGGTGGGGGCAGTTGGATACCAATATAGCTAAAAATTGTAAACGTTTGATACCAAAAAAATGTTTGGCAAATCAATAACTATTTTTTATGCGCGTTTTCAAACACTGAAGAATACTGTAAGTATTAAATAAATAAATAAAATAAATAGATAAATGCTGTTTCATCACAGGTTGGCAAGGGCCCGCCTTTTGTAAATATTTCCATAGTGTTCATACAGAGCTCACTGCGCCTGTCCTTAAGTCTAGCAACTTAAACAAATTGTAAAGCTTCCAAAGGTATATTATCCTTAAAACTCGCATTTGGACCCGCTCTATTTTACTAGGCAGATGGGCAGGAAGGGCGTTATATCAAGCCACGCAACAGTGTACTCTAGGACGGAACGTAAGAGGGTGAGCAGCTAGGGGCAAGGTCCACTGCACCTATTAAACTGACGCCACCTCTTTACATAAGACGGCTGATGTGCAGATGCGTAGCCTTGGATACAATCATACACATGAACTCATGCCTTTTCAGATTTTCCTGGATAACCAGACCATTGTAGAACACTGTTTCGAGTACTTGTCGATCAATTCGTAAAGGGGGTAGCTGAGGGTCGCTTTAAGAAACACACCCGTGGCTCTTTACTTTTTTAGCATTAAGCTTCATTAAGAATAAGTTTGGGACTTCCACGCAAATAGAGATTGACAGTGACACTTCTTAATTTTTCATGGGCTTAGGTGGCCCATCAGATCCTATAACAAGCTCTGGAATGTATTCTTCGATATTTTGACACACTCAAAAGCCACTTGAACTGCTGGAAGAACGGTACCTCATATACGCTTCATCAAGTAATATTGGTGCAATCCCGAAGAAATCGGGATCATTAGCTAGACAGTTTGCTGAGAAACAACATACCCAGATAAACTGTATAACTTCGGTTCACTACAAGTCGTTCACGAGTCTAATCCGGCAGATTCCTTCTTGTGCCAGCCCATGCAAACTTTTGGTGAGCATGTTTCGATCATTGTGACAACGTGCATTTACATAAAAAAAATTGTGTCTAAATATCAAAAACTTAGTTAATAAACTCTTCCAACTGGCAGTGTTTTCGCATAAATGCTCTATGTCGGGTACCACACAGAAAACACACAAAAGGTAATGGGCAAAATTCTGGTGACAGGGAAGCGCTTAAATCTAGGGGTAAGGGGACCAGGAGAGAAGCCCTCCTGGGGGGAAACAAGTTCGAGTGGTACCGGGGGTAGCCACCCTGGAAAGGAGTCCTGATCAGTCTCCGGGGGTGAGACCCATATCCCCCAGTCACTAGAAACTAAGGGGAACCAGGAGGGGTGGCCCTCCTGGGTGGAGTACAGATCAGGTGGGACCGGGGGTCCACACCCTGGAGTGGATATTTTTCCGAACCTGTCTCCAAAGGCTAAGCTTTACTGTTGGGTAAAGTGCAGCCAGTGGTTGCACTTCCCTGCCACTCCTTTTATTTGGAAGCCAGATAGCAGTTTCACATCCCCGGAACCTAATGAAGGAATGAGACCTAGTCAAGTATAACACCATAATATAAATGATTAACGTTGAGGATATATTTAGATATAGGGGAATAAAATAATGATCGGTTTGAAATACGTTCTGGTCGTGCTAAATACTGCCACTCTACTACTCTGCAAGCAAATATTGGAATATGCTCCCGGAAGTACTTAGAACTGCTGAATCATTACATGTTTTCAAATCAAAAATTAAGAGCATTAGCTTTGATAATAAATGCTGCTCCTTTTGTAATTAGTTTTAACTACAGTAAAAACCCGCAACTAAGAACCTACAAATTAAGAACCTGTTAGCCTAAAATTGGTCATTTATACCCCCTATAAACAAGAACCTATTTAGCCTAAGAAATTTAAAACAGGTTCTTATTTTCTAAAATCATACTAGTACATTACAGCTGCATTGCAAGAATCATATTTGAAGCAAAAAAAGCAGATTGCCATTGTTGTAAAAATGTTTTTTAAAGAAAAATGAGTGCAAGATATGTAGACTTACAAAGCATACTAAGCAATATGTAGATGTTTTAATTGTTTTTTCTCCAGGATTAAGAACCCATTTTAAGAACCTTAATGGCCTAAAATTCTGTTAACTACCATTTATATAAGAACCTGTTGAGGCTAACTACTAAAAATGTAGGTTCTTAGTTGCGGGTTTTTACTGTATCACTAATTACTGTAGTCAAGATGTATATAATAATTTTCTTGTTTCTACATTATCTTAAACTTGTAATATATAGTATTACTTTATTCTAATTACCTTTGTCATTTTTGCTTTTCCTTCAGAGATAATTAGCATTAGTTGATGCTATCTTTTGAAATTCGAAGTAAAATAAGTTTTTGATTTGATTTGAAATATATAGGGAACATAAGAAATAATCGAAGAGCTAAACAAGGTACCAGTCAGAACAAAGGGTGGGTGGGAGGGACAAAATGCTGTTGTGAACGAACCGAAGCCCTAACAGAACTGACTGGGAAAGGACAGTGTACGGCAAAAAGAGGAGCACACGTGCATGATAAGCATGCTATAATATGAATGGAACCTTTGTGGAATCTAGTAATTTATCATGCTAAGTTACAGTGGACTTTGCCAAAGAAGAAGGATACATTGTAATCAAACAACTAGTTAGTGTTCATTGTTCTTTCTTGTACTTTGAACTAGTATCTACCATTACTCAGTAAAAAAGCTTATCCAAGTGTTGGACGTTGTGTGACGTAAGAACAGAGACATGACTGTTGCTAGTATGTCCTCAGTGTGTTTTCATAGGGCATCATTCTCAGGTTTATTAACAACAGTTTATGCTACCATAAACTTGAACAAAAAGGGATAATTTATATCCTTATTGTGACACTAAAAGTCCGTAAACCTGAATAAAATTGAGCCCGAAACATGAAAACCCAAAAATCCCGGCTAGGCCTGTCCTTAACGTAACCGGGATGCCAACAATATGTCACATTAAAATACTCTACACGCAAACTACAAAGCTTTCGGTAGGTTTATTTTTTTAAAGACTATTGCATCCGTTCCTTGAAAACGTTTTTCTCGTACTAACTATTTTGGCCTATCATGTGGGACATTCTAAGTCGACAGCAAAAGGGATTAGGGACCAGGCATCACAGGCCACCCGACCAGGTTCCTAATAATAATTGTTGTACATGCGATTTCACTTCTTTAAGCAACAAACTTGAAAAAAAGGAATCAAATTTTGCTCTAAACATTATGCTTTGCCAATCCCGAGAAAAGAACATTCATTTGCAACAATTTACAATTAGCGACCTGGCAGGTTGAGGTAAAGGGTTGGTCTTACACCTCATTGGCCTGCTGCTTGCGTGATTTTTGAAAACGTTTTAAAGGAAGGCATTAATATAGCCTGCAAAGCAGGCGTATTTCGCTGTGGCTGTCCCTCCTCACCGGGTTGCGCGTTAAAAATACGCCTACTCTGCAGGCTACGATTAACAAGAACGCGCTTATAGCTGTATAAAGTCTCGCTTGCTTGGAGATTAGATCGAGAAATGACGAGGCGATTAATTTTACACGAAACAGGATTTACTCGCTAAAAGTTTTTCACTTCCTACTTTATCGAAGTCGATACTTTTTACTTGTTTCTGAATTGATTTAGTACGCGTGTTAGGGACGACCGGAAATACGTCTGCGGTCGCAGGCTATACACGTGTATAAGTACACGAAAATTCAAGGGCCTCGATTCCAGGGAAATTACATTATTGGCAGAGATCAAAAAAGTGATTTACTTGGCACGTCATTTCAATCATTGCCGAAAATAAACCACATTCTTATCACAAGAGCCATTTGCATACAATGAAAGTTTACAACACCCGAGCATCGCAGTTTTGCTAATTAAGATTTTCTTTTTTTTAACTACTCAGTAGTGTTTACTTGTTCCAAAGAAATCAACGCTTTGAAGTGATAGAATTCGTGGACCGACGCGTTTCGGAAAAGCTCTAAATTTAATCTTTCCTAAACATGTGTGACTTCCATCACGCAACGATTCTTAGTCCCAGTTTCCAGGGGTCTTCCCAAGGAACGCCTGGCACAATGGCCCCCCATTTGTGCAACCTCGTCCCCAGGGCTTTTCCCTTAAAAAATGGGTGGGGTGGGAAAAGGCTCTGGCATCGGCTGGTCACGTGCACAGCCTAAATATTCCTGAGAAGCTAATTTATATGCAACCCGCTGGTTTTGCGCTGACAGAAGTCGAACGGAGCAACAATGGAAAATAATGATATCGCGAACTGTATGTCAATATTTTCGCGTCTGTGCAATTCAAAAGCTTAAGATCCATTTAACTGCGTATTATTCAAATGCTACAAGTTTATGAAAGGGTGCACCGGCTCTACGTTGTCACGTACAAAATATGTCAAATGCTTCAGAGTTGAAACAAGCTGTTATCGAGTAGTATACGATCAAGCAGAAAGTGATTTTGTCCAATGCCAAACAAAAATGCGGGCCTTTGCCTCTAGGATCTGCAGTGAATTTAAACAAATTGAACTTAATTTGAATAGAATTGTTCATCAAAATACTTAATGGAGTCTGGCCTTCTCCACAACCCGACCATGAAACAAACAAATCTCCCCGCCGGATGCAAGTCAGCCCTCCAGCCAGGAACGATGACAGGTCGCCGATCTGAAACATTTTAAGATCTCTTATATCTTTTCTCTTCCGAGGATAACTACAAAGGATTTTCCTCATATCAAAGGGAAGATTGACCGATCGATTGGAATCAACTACAGCTCTGTCAATTTTAGATGGACCCAAGTCTTTCTTTGTTACCAGTCGTTTGATACCCTGGGTGCCAGAAACTTTTCATACGCGGTTTCCGGTTTCGGTCAAGTCTCGCAGAGGTCAATGAAATTTTTAAAAATACAGGTCATACAAGATTAGTCTTAACCAACGCGTGACGCTATGATATGGCTAAGAGTTAAGGTGAATAGAACTAGGTTGTGTACGGCGGTCCACTTCGCAAGAAATAAAATAAAATATCAAAAGAGTCGCGAAAACGGACTTTTCCAGTACAAACTTTATGCATGTACGATAGCTTGTTTGTCATTTATATCGCTCTTTAAAGAAAGTTTTACAAATGTTACCGCTCGCTGACCCCTTCATACAAATCGGAGGAAAGCAAAAAATTACCATAGCCAGTATCTGCGACAAAAAAGAAATCTCTTAAAACTTTTCGTTAATCGTCAAGAGATATAAAAGGCCGCCCAAGATCGCGCGCTGTGAGGTTACGCATAATTTTAGCTTCTCACATAGCGCTAATTTATTACACCCAGGATTTTAGGGTGTACGAGGGGACACGTGACCAGCCGATGCCAAGGCTTTTTCCCGCCCCACCCATTTTTTAAGGGAAAAGCCCTGGGGACGAGGTTGCCATTTGTGTACAAAATGCGAACAAAAAGGGAAAACACGTTGCAGATTATGAGTCTCGCTGCTCACGCAAGTGAGACTAATAAAGCCAGTGGTACCATGCCGTAAAAAATGACTCATTAACAATACAAATTTCTCGGTGTGATACGCATTTTGGGCAATTTAAGGAAGAAAAACTCATGCAATTAGGGTATTTTTTTTTCTGGGGAGGAACAGAAATTTCGTTTATCACACACATTTGGCCGTCGACGAGTTACGTAGCCACGTGACCATATAACATTACTTAACAAATCACGCTATGATTTGGCTGTAAAAATTAACGAAAAGGCATAACTTCAGCTGGTTGGATAGATTTCTTCCATCAAGAATCTGGTAAGCTTCTTATTTACCGAGAACAGATAAAACGGTAAATGACGTGTTTTTGTTGTGCGTCAAACGTTTTTAAACAGCTTTATGCCCCGCGGTGAAATTCACTCTGAAATTGCGCAAAGGAATTAAAATTCTAAGTTGCCTTTCCTGTACATGTTTTGTATCCCGGGGCCGTGAGTGATATTCATTTTCATTACTTAGAGAGCTTGGATCAACTTCTGATCTAGAGAATTATATTAAAAGCATTGTTTACTATTCTGTACAGGTAGTAACAAGACGAAGGCGCCCGCCAGTTGATCGTGGTAATTATAATCAGTAACATGCATGGCCATCCCTGTTAACATGCGTTAATATATCTCTTTCGATTCAAAAGTACTTCTTCTTCCGGAGACGAAATCAAGTGTCGCAAGAGGCAATTTCATCAAACTTTTAACCTGTACAATCGTGACATCTAACACGGCCAATAATTATGCACATACGCAAACTGACAGATTACCATCTACTGTTGGTTGCAATCCCAGAAGATACCCGCAAGTCTGAGTCTACAAACTAAAAAAAATAAGCTTAAAACCTAACTTTGATATGATTTTTATACCAGATTCAGGCCGCAACTTTTGAGATATTTTCCTTCAAATCTTCTTTACTTTTAGGGTTTGGATTAAGCCTGCAAAATAGGTAGTCGTTGGACCACTGCAACTTGAACATGTTTTGATCAAAGATATTTTTATTTAGCCTGTAAACTACCGAAGGTTAACTAAAAAAACTGAGTCGAACAGATTTTTTGTGCAGCATTAATTCGTTTGCTTGCAACGCGCTTTTCAAAAACCATCAATTTTAGTCTTTGAAACAGTCTCTAAGAGGGTGAGACGGGTTCGATACGTTTTTGGCTTGTAGCATAGCTAAGAATAAGAATTTGAAAACAAAAAGAGCGATTTTAGTATAGACCTACTAAAGCCTCTCCACCGACAAAAAATAAAGGAAAACTATATTTTTTGTCGCGAAATCGAGTGGACCGCTTTTTTTAGGGAGACTGCCTCTTAATACTCAGAATTAAGGATGGTGAAAGGAATCTGTGCAACTGATTACTCAGGTAGATTAAGGCCTGGTTCTACGTGATTTGCGATTTTTATGCAAATTTTCCAAAAACTATTGTTAGACATCCTCCTTGAAAAACAGGTGGTAAAGTAAACTAACCTTAACAAAAACTTGAAAAAAAAATCCAAATTACCTCGTCACGTGATCGACCACGCCCTCTTCTGTTCATAAATTTCAATTAACGATGCCCACCACTTCCTAAACGTGTAACTCCAGTTTCTCTGTATCAAAACTTTGACCCTACAAAGTGTCTACGAAATCAGCCTGGAATGGTTGGAATCTTTACAATTTGTAGGTGCAATTGGTGTTCATTGACTAGTGCCAGTCCTCCTCTGAATAAAATTTTCGTTAGGAGAAAGACGTTAAATGACTTCGTTTCATTCCACCCGTTTTTACAAGAAGACTATCAGTAGCCACTGTTTGGACCTACAAAAGGAAAACGGTTTGCTTTCTACATAGTGGGCATTTCGACCCAAAGGATTTCTCGATAAAACAGGGCGTGGCTGGTCACGTGATGCAGTTATAAGCAATTTTTAAAATGAAAGTTGAAGATTTCGTAGTTATCATTAGCCTTAATTTATTAGACCTGGGATATCTTTAAAAAACTTTACATTAGACCACCCCCCTTTAAAATTCTGAGGAATTTGTAAAGAACCAGGCCTTAATCTACTTGAGTACCTCATTATCCCTAGGAACACCAACCTATTCCCATTTGGATGGAGTTTCGCAGCGATTTCTGAGAAAAAATTACAAATACCGTCAATTGGGAACAGAAATAAATAAAACTAAGGAAATGAGTGAAAATGTGGTTCTATACTGTCTGGCTAACTCCATAAATGTGGCGGCAAAATTTAAATTTCCTCAATTAGCCATAACATTGTGACAAGTTAATGAAGTTATGAAGGGGTTTCATTGGAAAGCACCTCTTAAAATATAGATTGAATTTATGGAATCAGTAAAGTCGACTTCCTGCAAAACATAGAGAAATGCCAACACTGCAGCCATTTTCGCCCAACGCGTTTCCATTTGCCGTCAGAAATAACTGAAGCAAATAATTAAGATAGGCCATACAGTGACTTTTTACATTTTACGTAGGAAAATAAGTTGTTTCTTCAACTTAGTATTATTAAGTTAAAACAGCTATCAAGTGTTATTTATTTGCTGAAAAAGGTACATAATTGCAATAATAATAAAAAACATTCAGCATTTTAAGGTGGAATGGCACACCATTTATTTGGAAGATGCAGTTTTTATATCATTATTCAACTGATGTTCATGTGGTTGTTTTTAATTCGTTCCAGAAACAGTTTCCTGGTCATTCAAAAAACGTTTAAGCTCTCAGATGTACAGTATTAAGGTAATCAACTTGTTATGTAAACTATTTCACCCTACCGCGAAAAATCTTCTCAAATCAGGTTTTTTAAAGACTGTTCCAGAAAATAAGTAGGGAATGCGAATTCAGTCTTTGTCGGCAAGGGAGGATGAATTGTTCCTCATACACATACACATGCGCTTGTTCCAACTGACTCGTCCCTATTATTTGTACGCGGTCGAGTATCGGCGGTCGTGGAAAACTTGCCTGGCATCCAGGCTTAAGGGAAGACTGGAAGGAGAAAAGGGCAAAAGAAGCGACTTCGTCTCCCCTTTTTACTCCTCCCATCTCCCCCCGTGCGCATCTCCAACGCGCAGGCTCCCATCGTTAGTATTTAATTAAGAGAAGCAAAAGAAAGGGCTGGGGATACGTCAGCTCTTTCTATTTTTCATTCTACTTTTGGTTTGATATCCTACCGAAGATGTATTTTAAGAACGATACCTGATTGGTCGTTTCGGATGTAGCCTGCGAAAGGCAGACGTTTCTCCTCGCTCATCGCCGCTGAGGAATATTTCGCGAGGAGGAACGTCTGCCGTTCGCAGACTATTTCGGATGACTTCATGTACTATAAGTACTGGTTTGGGTTATAAAAGAAGCGTAATAAGCACAAACAAGATGATTAGCTACGGAAAATAGCATACAGCCTTAATTGTTGTTTGTTATAAACTTGGTGCTCAAACCCTGCAGCTTTAAGGGTTACTACGCGATATCTTGATCTTTGTATGGCAATCGAGACCACTCGTTCCTGTAAAAGTAATTTACAGCATGAGTGCACACTAAAAATTGATTGATAATATTGCGATGGCGCATGGGTGTCGTCTCTTATACCCATGCCAGCAAGAGAAGACGTCACTAAACTTCATTGAAACTTACGTGGGACTAAGCGGCCAATACTCGAGATCTGGGGCTTAAATTTTTTCTCAGCTGTCCTGCGAAAAGACTACGAAAAAAGACGTATTTGTTAGGTTACATGGAGTGCCCTTATTTTGTCAAGACATGTTGTGTTTTGGTTTTTTCACCAGAATTTATTTCGTATTTATCTCAGATTAATGTAATGCTCAAAAGATTCTAACTTACTTTTAAGTTTTATATTTATCTCCTTTTTGTTTACAATTTAAAGGGAACTTTGAACTTAAGGATTGAAGCCTACAACCAGGACCTCGTGATGTGGATGTGTTTGGAAGGAGAAGTCCAGTTTTCCTAAAATTTCAAACAGAGGGCTTGATATCAAAAGATCTGTATTTTCCTTAATTTTGTATGTAACTTTGTTTTTTTCGCAACCTAATAAAGACCCCATATTTTTAGTAATTTGTCACCTTTTGAATCCCTGCCTTTGTGGTAAGAATGCTGCTGTAAGCGTTGTTAAGCCACGACATCCGTGATTTAAACGTAGCATTTTCATCGAGATGTAAAAGAAATCAGAAATAAAGACACGTACAGGGGCATAGCGTTGAGGGCTTGAAGGTGCACCCACGGAAATATAGGTTAGACCTCCGAAGGCATCGCAAACTAAGGGGGGTCTGAAGCCATGCTTCCCCAGAAAATTTTTCGAATATAGGGGCTCAGGAATGATTTCCTGCGTTTTCCGCAGGACATTTTCAATAAGTAAATACAAAGGAAAATGCAACAGTTAGTTGTTAATTGAAAACAACGCTAAAACAGTGACGCCATCAAGGAGAGATGACAAGCAAAGGGCGAGACGTACCCTTCAGACGGGCAAATACAGTAATATAATGCGAAAGATTTATCAGTCATCCCGATTTATGATAAAAATGCTTTCAGGGAATAAAACATAAATATATTTTCAGACTTTAGCTGTACGCAAGGGTGTAAGAACGTATATGGACGCTACGCTTCTGCACCACTAGAGTCTCAGGTTCTCAAAATGAAAAAGGAAACTGTGAACTGCTAATATAACGCGCTCAATACTTACAACGAAAAATGCTATTCCGCATTGTTTTTAAATTTGTTTCTGAATGGCTCGATCATTTTCGCAGTGGTGTAGAAAGGAGAAGAGATACGTTAAGTGGTTTATCCCTGTGGAACTATCATTCTATGAATTGTCCCTAAAAAAAAAAATAGCATAGACTCTTACACCTTTGTAGCACCGTAGTTGCCCTTTCTGAGAAGATATAAACCCCTAAGTTTGAGTACTTCCAACCATCAACTTTTTCAGCTTCAACGAAAACCTTTTTGCTTGGGTAATTTATTTAAGCGCCCTGGGTTTATTTTGCTTTCGTCGGGGCAGGGCTGGGTTACGTTTATGTCATTTACGATGACGGAAGCTCTCGGCTGTTTAAGAAGTGGACCTATCTGTCAGCCACGTTGTCAAACCCTTCGATTCAGCGTTTTGCAGACGAGAGCAGGGCAGGGAAGGATAAAGGGAACATTCTTGGATTCATCAGAAACGGGCAGGGCGCCGATAGGCAGTTCGATTGGTTTGTGCCTGACAAGGCGAACGGGCTCACGCAGGCAGGGCTCTCACGCTTGAATCAGTCAATCGAGGCCTTCGTGTACTGCATTCTCGGGGCACAGGTTAATGTGCGCAGCAGCATTCTTGGTGATGGAGGCCGGGCGAAAGAAGCGCAGAGCGAGTTTCTCACATTGTTGGAGGACGCTATCAGCCAGTCAAACCTGGCAAGCGCGTGCAGCGCTACCAGCTGGCTGTATACAAGGCAAAGGTGAGACTTGATTTCACAGCGACGCCCGGAGCGTGGCTGATGTCCTCTCACATGGCGATCAATACAGGGAGAACAGTTGCCTACAACAACAAGCTTAGGCAGGCACCAAACATGAATCTCTGGTTGAACAATGACGTAAACAAAGAGACAAAAAAGTAGGGTTACGATTCATGGAGGGGGTCCTTCCAAAATTAACCCGCCAAACAATCACACATCTAATCCCATTCACAAGGAGGCAATGAAACTGGAAAAAGAGCCGCCTACCAACCCAACCCCCTCCTCGCCACCCGCTCCAGCGACTACAGGTCACGACATAAAAAAGGCGATGCTGGTTGTGGGAGCAGTTCTTTTGACTGGGCTGTAAATTTGGAAACGTTAACGGTTGCGTATGAGGAACGTATTCCCGGCGACCACAGCAGAATTCATTAGCCGAGGTGTGCTTCGTCAGAAATGAGATGGCCTGTCCTGCCGCTGGAGATGGCCAAGTTGAGAATGTCTTTTTGATGAGCTTGAATATTTCTGTGCTAATCAGGAACCAAGAGGGGAGTCACCTTAGAAGGCTTATGGGTAAGAGCTGAGTTTCTTTACAATATTTATTTTATTTAAGTCAAGTTAAAGGGGCACATTCAGCTTTGGGACCGCGCTGACCTGGACACTACTTTTGCCAGTTTGAAAAGCGTTTACCTCAACCCGAAATCAAATCTACGTGTCGGATACATCTAGAAATCCGCTTCAATCCTGCCTAGTGTTTCATTCGATCCTCGATCTTTTACTGAAAACTTCTATTTGAGGAAACGTTTACTCATTCTATTACATTATTTTATCATATTTGGTTAAAACAGTATTCAAACGAACATGAACAGAAGAGGTGAGAAACGCGTAGGCGCCGGGCGGGAGAAATCGCCTTTGTTTACCAAAATAACTTGAGAAATGAATCAGTAACATTGACAAGCAAATAATCGTTATATATACTTGGAAAATAGATGGAGAAGGCTACATTTATTTGGAAAATCAAGCTTTCTCGACCTTGAACCTTCGACAATGATTCAGACTTCATGCAATTTCTCACCTGTACTGATGTTCGAATTCAGAATTATTCGTCGATGTTTGGCCTTCCCTGGGAAAATACAATGGTATATAAAAAAGATGAGTGCTCTGATATGACTTAGGGTCTATAATCACGATTTCGGTTTTTAACTAGTTCAAGGTTTGTCAGTTTAGAGTGCTCCGGATACGCTTCTCACTTTCTGTTTCACGCGCGTCTTGTGACATGAAAATCAACCAAAAAATGGTATCTAATGCGCATGTGCATCAGCTGACTGTATCCCTTAAAGCTTTGTAGCCTAGCGTTGACACCTGGTGCGGTTTTCATAAGTTCAGTTAGATAGGTATATCTGTCCGGATTTGCAAAAAGGTACCTTCATGATTTTTTTTTAACAACAGTCTCATTTGAGGCTTGTTCGGTACTTGACCATTCTTTTCATTAATGTTGTTTTCAGTACAAAGATCCCCCAACGAGCTGCAGTAGATCAAAAAACATGTGTCTATAATGCTGTTTTGTCGTGGTGATCATGTTATAAGAATACTGTTTAAAAGCAAAAAACGCTTCGTGAGTGTTTAGTTGAAGTGGTTTTGTCTTAGACAACCGATTCTGGGGTCAAGAAAGGTGGATTCTAGATCTGTTTTAGTCGGGCATCTCGCTATGCGCCTCATAGTTTGAGAGACTGAAAGGTCATAATTTCTGTGCTGTAAAATGTTGTTCATTTCATTTCAAATCTGCAGCTTTTGGCAAGAGCGACTTTGCGTTTGTTGTCATTAATTTTTCCTTTTTAAGCCCTAACAAGCGACTTTCAACTGCTTTTTATTCACCTCAAGGGTCAAATTGTTGAAACGCACTTGAAATTTCTGTAGGTACCTTTATGTAAATCCAGACATTTGGGGTGGCTATACAGCTTTACCTCCATCCTGGCATCAGCACTTGGTACCAAGACTTTGACCCTCCCCACCCAGGACACTGGGTGACTGTCTGCGCCTCTCACTGACCTCTGCAATTATCATAATAATTATTCTCGGCAGAACCCTGATTCAGCTGGCTAGGACAAAGTAAGAACAAGGTACTTGCCAGTCAAAGCCTCCAGAAACACTGCTACTTGCTGAAGGGGTTGTGTCAAAACAGGCCCTTCCCTTTCCCACTAGTTTTGTCCCCCAGGCCTGATCCACCCACCCACTGTTAGGGTAGTCCCTGGGCTATCTAGCTGGGCCGACCAAGACACTAAGCCCCCTCTACTTTTTTGGACAACGCACTGGTCTGGAGCCGGGATGCGCCCGGCGACAGGCGAAAACCTAATGGCCACGTTTGACGAAATCAGACCGATATATATAGACGGTTGAAATGGAGCTTCCTTGGCTAACGAGATGTCAATCCAAACGGATCAAGAATGATTCACAGCCCGATTTTGGTGTACGAATGATAAAAAAAGGGAGAAAAAAGACCAAAAGTTGACAACGTTTGAATAATGAAAAATATAAAATTTACTTAAAACGTTTCGGTCTCAAGGCCTTCATCGGTTACAAAATTACTATTACAAACGACACTTAAATACGAGGTACAACAATTACTAAATTAACACCAACCATACAAAGGTTACGTAACAAATTGAACAGAAAACAAAAGATTTTAGTGAACAAAGGGTACGTAACGGATTGAAATACAAAATACACAAGGGCGGCAGAAATAAAAACAAAGATTCTAATTACAATGAACAAAGGTTACGTAACATATTGAAATTAAAGGAAATAACATGAAATGTGTAGTTTTAGAAAATGTTCATACCCCCTCCCCCACCCCTAGGTTTCGTTTCCCGTCGTTTGTTTGGTCCACTGTAAAAAATTCAATCTCCAGTATGTTGGCTCTACCACTACTGAATTCAAAGTTAGTACAGGAACCACAAATCATCTATGAAAACGAACAAAAAAAAATTGACTGGTTTGATTCTTTATTTTATTATTATTTTTTTATTTATTTTGTTGTTTTGTTTTGTATAAGACTGTTCACAGTTCTCTATTTTTCCGTAAGATGGTCGAGATCGCGCGCTTTGAGTTACGGACTGCCATCTAGCATCAGTGTCAAAATTACTTAGGGGGCAGGGGCGGTTTGGGAGGAAGCGAGAAAAATAGAAGGACTGTAATAACATCACTGCAGCTCGCATTCAGGAGGCGTAACAGGAATTTCACGCCTTTTACCATTCATTAATTAAGAAACTCCGCTGGCGATGAAAAAAATGCCAGACGCATTTAGCATCTATTTCGCTTGTTTTCAAATACCTCCTTTCGAAACAATGATTTTATACAGTTTCTGGGCCATTACATCATGTAAAATCGGCAAACATGCGCAGGTGAAACATTTTCCTAATCGAAGCGCTAAGCATGCTCGAGCATGCTCCTCCTCTGCGGAGGAAAGTAGCACACATTATTATAACATAATCAAGGATTTGACTTCATATTCGACTAAATCAGATTCATTGCATGCGTTAAGGGCCTTTTATTGCATAAGGAGGCCTGGAATTCAAAGTCATTTTCCAATCAAATAACTTGACATATTCATGATATATACTGTATATTAGGTGATGGACTGATATTGACACAAAAGCTAACTTCCGTAAAGACGATAAATATATTTAGCAACCTCAAATTTCCAAATTTAGAGTGATTTTGCTTGAACTATGAAACAGATACTAACAAATAGTGCAGTATATAGTATATCAGCTTGGTTCATTAGCATGCCTTGATTATTGTAACATTAGATACGCTGTTTCATACAGACACTTGGTTTCGTTGCCATTCTCCCAATCACACTTTAGCGTTATAATCTAAGCCGGAGATTACATCCGTGCCGAGTTACTGGGGTTGCGTTTGTTCCAGTCATGCACAAAAGGAACACCACTTGGTCAATACCTGCAAGATTTCACTCCGGTACTGGGCTTTAAGAGCGACGGTCAGGAAATATCGACGATTGAGTGGCAAGAGTTGAAAAATCGATTTCCTTCATTTTTTGTCCATAAATAGCTTTTAGGTAGATAAGTAATCTGATGTAAGTTGTTCTCGCAAAAAGGCTTTTGTTTTCGAGAAAAGTAAGAATATCAGTTTTCTCAAAATGACCGTATTTTCAACCCGAAATTTGCTAACATTAACTCTCCTAGCGTTCGCAAATAAAGCCGCAAGGAGAAATTTGGACACTTTCCATCAATAGAACAACTCTTCTTCTTTCACTAGAAGATACTTCCAAAGCAATATCGAGACTCGTTGAACTGACATAATTCAAAAACGAAGAAAAGGTTTTTACGGCAAAATTTTAATTTAGTAGTTGTTTTTTGCAGCATTATTCCTCAGGTGGTATATATAGCTCCAAATTTTCCCATTCCTCGTTTATTCACACATTTAGACATTTATCTAAAACATACCTGAGAATTGGCTTGGGTTCCTGAAGGCAGCCTCCAAACGAAAGTATCGAAGTCCGGTAAATTTAGTGAAGCGTGAGCAAAGTAACTTATGTAACTGCTTCAAGTTTCCTCGATCGTAAAGTAACAAGACGAAATATCGTCCTGCTCCGTCATCCTTAGCGAATTACCATTGTTCAGTCCTTATTTTTCGATAAAAAGTGAGTACCAGAATACTAGCGCGTTTGATTCTTTTCTTCTTCAAAATACTGTCGGTATTGAAATTGTTCCTCTTTCAAAAATTGCGTTGCGTTACTACCGTGACTCTGTGACTGTCATTTTGACGGCTTCGTGTCTTCAAACGTACGTTATGTCACGTGCAGTCACGGAACAGATTGTCACGCAGAGTTGCCGGCTGGTAGAGTTCACTGTTTTAAAATGGCTAAAATTGACCCAGTTTCACCTTTTTACCCCACTCTTTGATTGAAAAAAGTAACTTTGAAATGGGAAAACCTACAAAAAGTAGGAACTTAAGTTTTTGTTATCATGAAAACCTATCTCTCGTTTTTGAATTATTTCAGGACGACGAGCTTCGCTTTTGCCCTGAAAGTATCTTCTAGTGGAAGAAAAATAATTTTTCTGATCATGGAAAGTCTCTAAATGTCTCCATGCGGATTCGTTGCGAACGCGAGGAAAGTTGATGTTAGCGAATATCAGGTTTAAAATTAGGGCAGTCTATAAGATTCCGACATCGAAAACCGATTTTCTAAGTTTGCTTACAAATAAGAGGCTTCTGGCGGGAACAATCTACATTAGGTTTCTTATCTACCTAAAAGCTGTCTATGAGCAATAAATGAAAGAAATTTATTTTTCAACTCTTGCCACGAAATTAAGATTTTGTTCGATTTTTCCTGTCCGTCGTTCTTAAAGTTTCTGATTGGCTCCCTGACAATACTAGTTGCAGCATGGCAGATTCATGAGTATTGCAAGAAAAGGACAGAAAAGCGACTTAAAAAGAAAAAGGAATCCAGAGTGATTGAAGACAACGTTTTGACAGCTCTTTTACAGGAAGAGAGACATCTTATTTTCTTCTTGATTGGTAGTCGACGGTCTGGTATTGTAGCAGCTGGCTTCACACTAATATCTCGGAATGCAAAGTCATAGCAATACCCCACCCTACTCATATCTTGAAAAGTTTTGTGCCCATCTTAGAAAAGTTTGGCGATCTTTTTCAAGACGATAGTATTCGTGTATTAGTTGGTCACGGGTGCGAGTTCGTGGAAAAGAATCCCGTTCCATGGGTAGACGTAAACGAGGAGCGGATCATTTTTGATCGAAAGCGAGTCTTCCGCTGTTGTAAAGGAAGCGCTGAACCGCTTGTTGCAGTATTTGAAGCTATTGCTCCATTGCATGTATCCGCGCATAAAGCTCGTGGTACTTTTCTCTTTAGGCGCGTTTATTTGTTCGGGTATATCACAGCAGCAGTTGGCAATACAACGTAAATAAATGTGGTTTTGTTCGTGTTTCACTTCATGTAAGGGAATCCAAGACAGTCTTGGATTCAGGATTCCTCGCCGTGGATTCCGGATTCCAGGCGCTGGATTCCAGTCTTTGTCAGTGAAACTTGGATCCCGGATTCCAATCGTTACTGGGATTCTGGATTCCTTGAGCTGTTTTCTGTATTTCAAAGCCCAGGGTTCCAGATTTTACAAGCAAAAATTTCCCGGATTCGTTTACATGGGGCGACGTGTTACAGATTGGCATCATGATGAGGTCGATGAGGTGTTTCAAGTGTCTGATTGCAAATTACTATCATAATAGCGTTTTTTTTTTTAATTTATATTAACCGGGTACCGGAGGAGGTATAACTTAAGACAAACGGGAGAAAACAGATATGTACAGGAACAGTTAGTTAGAATATTGTGTGTAGTTACCGTTTATCGTTACTTTTTTTTCTTTCGCTGATGCGTTTGTATCAATTGTATCCGGTGAGTACGAAAGTAGTTGGAATAAAATGTTAGAAATTTGCATTGCTTTGCTTCGCCCCCAGTCTCAACAGGTTCTCACCTTTTCTCGTAAATGAAAAAGTTCATTTTGTCAAAATTGGGAGAACTTAATTGTATGCACGAAGGAAGAAATTATTAAGTAACGACAGCTATCCCAAATGATCAGTGTTGTCGGGGAAGGAAGAGCAGTAGTTACATATCACGTGTGACATCACACCGCGTCCAACAGTTTGGATGGCCTACCTGTGCTCTGAAAAGTGTGGAGCAAGGTTTTCCAGCATGGATGGCATTTAGGCACCCGATAATCTGTGAAAAATTGCTCTAATAATAGATTTTTCAAAAGGCATTAAGATAAATGTATTGAATTAACAGGTTTTATGTTGGTTTCGAACTGTTCATTATTTCCAAGTTCGAAATGCCAATAGCCAATTTCGATATGTTTTAACGTGAAAGACTGGTCCCGAATCTCGGACGCCAAAGCGAGGCTCTGGGGAATACGGCGCGAAATAATAATAAAAAAAAACATCACTGAGAAGAACGCCAGGTGTTTCGGTAATTCCTACGAACCTCAGTGTAGTTTTAGCTCTTTTGAAGAAAATTTCCTTGCCTGTCGTGGTCAAGTATTGAGACTCTGAATGGGGTCAACTGACAACTGACAAATAACCTAAAATTTAATTAACCGGCTACTGACATTTGCCTTCAGGGTTTTACCGACAACTGACAAAGGACCTGATTAATATTGTCCCTTATTTTCTATAAAACCCGTTTTTAAGGCCTTAAATATCATTGTTCCACTCTTTTCGTGAGACAATATGATCAAATGTGCCTTTTTAGGGGTAATCCTGGCAGCAAGACGCTTTAAGTGACGTATTTCGTTAGTGATTCGCTGCAAGCCCCATGTGTGTCATGTACCATCTGTTGTAAATGACTTATGATCTCAAAATTACCGCGCTCCTCTGAAAACGCGCCAGCATACGATGCTGCTCAGTAATGAGGGCGTTAGAAAAGCAATTGCAAGTTTTTACCGAGATGATTCAGCTACGGTCTTTCTTGGTCTTCTTACGATCTTCGTCCCAAAAATATACCTGCCAACTTTTTCTGAGTCAAATGCGTGAGATTTTCACCTTGTCGTGACCGAGATTTCCAGAAACGTCCCGGCTACTTCCAAATATTCCCGACGAATTTCCGAACACTTCCCAATGTACCGAAAGTTAAGTGTCCGCAGATATTCCCGAAGACCTTTGAGATGAAAAGCAAAGTGTTCTTCATCCAATCTAAAAAATGGGTCAATTCATAAAGATAGAAAGTGACTAAGCTAAGTTGGGATCGCGAACGTTAACCCAAGTACCCCCCCCCCCCCCCCCCCGTTGTTTGAGCACTTCCGAAGCTACTTAAAAAAAGACAATCTCAGCGTGCTTTGATTTCGTTAGAACACAAAAAAGGACACAAAGTCATCATCTGTTAAAGAACAGTTTGTCCGGATTTGTGAGTCAGGCGTGAGAAATTGTCCTTGATGCGTGAGATCGATCGATGTCTTTAGTCCACAGGCATGCCCGGGAGGCATGTTGCGTATACATTATTCTGAAGGTATAAATTTTGATTGGCTTAATTGTTGGAAAAGACTTGAGAAATGGAGGGCCACTTGAAACGCTTCACAATAGCAAAACTGATAAAAAATTAAGGTGCTATTGCATCAGGAGTTTCGATTTAATGTTTAATTTACATTATATGTGCCTTTCAAGCTAGATTTCGCATCAAAAATACACAAATAAGTTTCATAGTTAATCATTAATAACCCTGACAACTGACAAATGGCTTTAGTCATTGTATTTTCGAAAATCAACATTAATATAGCCAAAAACGTAAATTTCGTGTCTATTGGGATTAAGTGTTTTTGTAACATCATTTAATTGGTTTCGAAATTATTCTAAGTTGCAATTAAGATGTATATGCGTGCAGCCTATAATCATGTTCCTTTTGTCTTTATCAGCATTAATTTCTGCCCAGCAAGATTCAACTAGTTCCATATTAAATGTAATAATATCAGGTCTGAGTATAGCTTTAAGATTGTCGACTATATATAAAGCAGCTCCGCCTACGCTTGTTGGCTAATCAGTGTGGTAAAAGTTATAGCCTTTGATATTAATATTGGCAACTATTTTTCACCTAATTTAGTTTAACTAATGCTAAAGCAATTTTTACACCGTTTTGAACCAAAGTTCGACCTGAAGTCCATTTCTACAGGTTATTTCAATCTTCATCTTGGATGAGTATGTACTCATTAGCACTTTCCTGTTGTCCGCAACTACATCCACACCATGGGTGGAAAATCAGGTAAAAACACTGATTGAGGCAGGAAGACACTTTTCTCCAAGTAGACTTCAAGTAAAGAAATCAATTAACTAAAAGAACAAGCAAAAAAAGTCATCATTAATCAGAATGATGAAGAGCATTGTTGAAAATACATGAAGAAGGTAGAGAAAATTCGCCCCTTGTAGATTCATCTCTTCAAAATCGTGAACTAAAATATAATTGGTATTTCCCAACTCATTTTAAAATAACTCATGAAAAGGAAACAAAGGAAACCACTACAGTGAGGATTGATATCGGTTCTTAATTACCGCATAAAAAAATGTGAACTTTAGCTTTAAATTTCTTCAAGAATCCAAAAATTATTATTCATCTACGAAGCTATATCAAACACTCCACTCAGTGTTTCATCCGATAAATAATCTAGAAATGGGACTTAATTAAACATTATCTTGGTTACACTTCGTTTTTCAACCCACTTCTCGTTATCTGGAAATCGGATGAATTACTGGGTGTCGTGTTTGATTTATTACCCCGAATCAGCTTGTGATGGTGATGGTCCTTATGATGATGGTGATTACACCAAGCCAGAAGCTCGATTTTTCTTAAAACATCAACAATAACACACTGGCTTCCCGTAGTTGCTTCAATTTGTAACAAAGCTTTTAACTCATGCAGCAATTACATTTGCGTTTGACTTCAGGAGAACGCAACATAAAGTCAGTGCGCGAGAAGCCTGGGCACGGAAAGAAACTCGATTTTTGTTAGAATAGGTCAGGTACCGGAAACGGAAATACGTCATAGACTTTAGACTTGTCGTTCCCAGAACCCGTCGTTTCCTTTGAAGGAGCCCTTTGGAGAAAAATCATGTTAAGAAATGCTACGGGGGATATTGAGAACGTTCAATTTGGGTAACTTACAGTTGAATAGACAACACACATCAGCTGGACATACTGTTGGTTTGCAGAACATAGCTCACTTCGGAAAAGAGTGATAGCCTGGGACCCGAACTAGGCGCGCTAGGATTTATGGCATTATTTGGGGGGACGGAAATGGATCGAAATGGAAACAAACATGGTGGAAAGCGGGGTGGAATGTTTAAGCGGAGTTAAAACAAATTAAAATAGCAAAAAGAAAGGTGGAATTGAAAGGGAAAAAAAAACATGAAAATGTCAAGCTGAAGGAAGATGTGCCTGGGAGATTTTACTTCGAGAAAAACTAGAAGAATGCAAATCCGTGTGCTATCGGAGTTCAAGTTCAAATTAGCGTTCCGAAACAAACGTACATATTCTCGTTGGATACGTCTTGTCTTTGGTATTCTATAGAATGCCAGACCTGGGGCCCGTTTCTCGAAGCTCCCGGTAATTACCGGGCCCGTTAAGCTGTTTTGTTTTCCATTTTAGAAGGGAGTTTTAAAAGTTTTGAAAATTATACAGTAGAGTTATTAGCTAACGAAACAAAATGGACTTCATTAGAGGTCAGAACACTCCCTACTTTTCTTGAGACTTTGATTTAAAAATATGATTCCGGGCCCGTTAAGTTACCGGGACTTTCGAGAAACGGGCCCCAGGGGAGTTCCTGAAGTTACTTGTGCACAAAGGGACACAACAACTTGCAAGCCTCGTCATAACACAAGGTGGCTGCTCATTTTGTCCCCCCAAACAATCCCGTAAATACGCGCGCACTTAGTTTTGGTCCCAGGCTATCACTCTTTTCCGAAGTGGGCTATTACGAATTGGGAACTGTAGGGAAATCTCACTTCATTTATACATGTTATGCTAAAAGAACAATTTCATTACACAGAGTAATAGACTCAATTACCAGCCGTTCTGGGCGCCCTTAAGAACTACTTTGAATTTCCAAAATGCTGTGTTGTGTTCAGTTCGTTACATAACATGGGGATAATAATATTTACATCATTGTTTAAATACTAAGAACGTTTTTATACTTCACTCTGGTTACTCTTCACTCTGTAGTTATTAAACATACTGCGCTGATTCTGCGCTGACACTTTAAACTTGGTTAAAAAAAAAAGAAGAACGTGGCTCTGCCAAACCCATTTCCCCGATTACACTCGTCGCCATAGTTCACTGAATCTCACAAACTTTCCACTTTGGTGACATTCATATGCAACCGCAATTGGGCTATTGCATTTAATACCCGTTCCCCCCTCCCCCCCCCCCCCCCCGCAGCCCCCGCCGGGTAGGACGGGGTAGGACCCATATTCTTCAGGGATAAACCAATATTTTATGGAAGTCTTCAGGGGTAAATGCAACTTTATTTAATCTTCTGGGGTAAGAAGAAAAGGTAGAATCACAACCGGGGAGGACGGGTACAAAATGCAATAGCCCATTCCAAAGGTAAACATTTGAACGCACGTACCATTCCCTACTTTGAAATAGTGTATTTTGACGCATACGTATCCTTCTTTCTTTTTTTTTTTTCACAGGACTGATCATTCAGCATTCATAAAAATACTTCTACGAAATATCAAAAAATTTCACTAGTTACAAAGGAGTCTCTGAAACGCAGAACTCACCAGCGGCCACGATTAAGACGGAGCTGTTAAGGAGAAACAAAACATTGATGCCGGGAAATGGAGTCGTTTTCCACGTGTTTTTTCCTTCCATCAGACTGACCATATAAAGAGCCAAGGCAAACGTTGAAAAATGTTATCCAAAGCACAAATGTTTGGAGACGATCTTCAAACTTTCCTTTGATGGGCCTGAAAAGTGTGTAGGCTATCCCCGAGGCACTTGTTATGACCAAAGTGAAACCAATCTGAGAGTGGCTTTCTGACCCAAAAAGAAGAATCAAGGAGATAAGGAGAAGTTTGCGGTACATTTCAAGTGTTTCCCAAAACCAGTATTTCTCCTTGTAAGTTTCAAAAAACACCCTCTAGCCGAAGGCAATTTCTTTCTCCGTTTCCGCCCGTCGGTATTTGTAAATGGGAAGCAGCAGCATTAACGGAAATGCAATAGGATAAAAGGCAAACACTGCAGCAATTTTCCAGAAGATCTTGTGCCGAGGCGTGAAGCAGTGGATGGAGTAATCAGCCCTCAGTAGGGAGATACAATCGCTTTTACTGAAGCACACGTTGACACATACACCAGGCAACGGCAGAATGTCAATGATCTTCTTGCTCGTCACTGGGTAAGACAACAGAAGAAATAAGAATATGTTACGGCAGCAAGACTTTTTAAGCCTCGATATTTGGATCATCGTTTCGCTCATTGAATCCTCCATATTGTTTATGTGGCGTTCCTTCAGGAAGAGGTAGAGAAGAATAAGAGAAACAACAAATATGTTTATGCCAACAGCGAGAGAAAATTGTAGAAATGGATCCGGGCGCAATTTAGAGTAAATGCAGCTTAATTAAAGGTGCAAACTTCAGTATGTTACCCTCAACAACGTTCAAATATTTTTCCATGGAGATTAGAATAACAGGCCATCGAACATACACAAGCGCAGAAAAAATTCCAGCAATGACTTGATAAAACCCAATAACAATTTTGCAACAAGACATAACGACATCTGCAACCGTACGATTCTTTTCTGTGCGTTTCGAGTCACCCCAAAGAACCACTAAAAACACCGCGACAAATACCAGAACTACGACTACGCATGATACGATTGTGTTGACCATTCTCGGGCATTCCAGGCACGTGTTAAATCGGAGGTAGTGGTTGATAGAGCATGAGGCACATAAAATTCCTTTGAATCTGTCTTGATAGGATGAGTCAACTCCGCCATTACAGGATCTAGGATATGGACATTTTTGGGGCTGGGGTAGCGTTCCCTGAAACCTGGAGAATCTTTTGTCGTATGGAGGCTCTAGTGTGTAAATATTTTCAAGGAATTTTCTGTAAAACCGTTTTTCCTTTTCACTTGGCCATTTCCAATAATAATTTGGTGCTAGAATTGCTGTATCGTTGACACACTTTATATCGTGAGCAGGGCATTCAGAGCAGGAGCCAAAACGATCCATGCGGTAAAATCCGCGAAGGCATTTGCATGCGCGATGACTAGCAGTTTCATTGGAAAGTGTACCTACCCATATACAAGTAAAACGATTTAGTGCTGAGAAATTTGAAACAAGCTTCAACCACGGAACAAGCAACATCTCAAAAACATAGTTTAAAATGGTTCACGTAATTGTTGAATTTTATCAACTGTTTTAGCTTAAATCTATATATCTACCTAAATTTATGAAAACAGGGTTAGCAAACATTTTGTAACTTCTCTCAACTTCCTCTGTCTTAGCTTGTTTACTGTGTTGTTTGCTTACGTCCTTTTTTTTGGTTGTTTTTGCGGTTAGGGATTTGTGTAGAAGTGGCTGTACACAGATTTTCGCGAATTTCTATCTAACCCCTCCCCCTCTCTACCAACAATTCTCTGTCTAACACAAGTGACAGTTATTTGTAATCAGTAAGCGCTAAAGCTGGTTCTGTGCCGTGAAGCTCAGTTTACATTTCGTTATTGGTCACCTTGAGAAAAGTTTCCCGCGGAACATCATGTAAAGCTCCGAGATGGGACAAAGTTAATACGATTCGAGGAGTCTGCATCTTCCAATATCGTATTGTACTCTCGTTTTGTGAATCACTCTGATCCGGGCTGAGACCGAAAAGTACAATATTGTTCGCTTTTCTAAGGCCCGGTTCAAGCGTGTGCTGAACCTAATTATTAGGTTCGGCACATATAAAGAATACGAATCAATTAGGAACGGCACTTTTGTTTTGGGTCGACTTTGCCGTTCGATTGGACTGAGCTTGTCGAATAGAACACCAAAAGATCGACTTTGATTCATACGTCGAACTTCACATGTGCTGAACAAAATGCATAAATTATGTTAACGTCTTTTTCAATATAACCGCGCTTCTGATTGGCTATTTTTTGAGTTGTCATGATTGTGCGGACAGGACTCACAGAAGCGTAACGACAGTTACCAGCATTTAGGATTGTTTTGAATCAGTTCAGCGCCTATCTCACGAAAAACAATCGCCTTACCTCACACCAAAGCGGCAATAAAAAAGCTCATTCTACAGAGACCTTAAACATCCTGCTCACGGATAAGATACTCGAAGCAATGGATAAAAAGCAGATAACAGCACTAGTACTATTAGATCTATCCAAAGCCTTCGACAGTATAGACCATGCAAGGTTGCTCCACAAACTCTCCATCTTAGGAGCCTCACCCTCTACTGTCAAATGGTTCAAGAGCTATTTAACTGGTCGCAGGCAATACGTGAGAATTGGCTCCACCTACTCTGACACTCTACCTATAACTCACGGAGTTCCTCAAGGCGCAATCCTATCACCATTGTTGTTCTGCATTTATCTCAACGATTTACCCACGTCACCGACGTTTTGCAACCTAGAATCGTATGTGGATGACTCAAAGCTATTCATGTCATTTCCTCTCGTTGAGCTTGATGCTGCCATTGAAAAGCTCGAACAAGACCTTCACAGTGTAGCTCAATGGTGCTGTGAGAACCATCTACTTATCAATCCCGATAAAACTAAACTCCTTTTTCTCGGTACCAGACAGATGTTAAGCAGGTTACCAGAAGACCCTAGAGTGGTATTCTTAGGTAAAACACTGAAGCCAACACACTCTGCCAAGGACTTGGGAGTCTTTCTTGACCCCCATCTGACCTACGATCACCATATTTCATGTGTAGTGTCATCTTGTTTCGCAAAGCTCTGCCAAATAAATAGAGTCAAAAGGAGCTTCGACAAGGAAACACTAGAGTTGTTAATAACATCATTAGTTTTTAGCAAGATGCTTTACTGCTCATCTGTATGGTCTAATACTACACTCCAGAATATAAACAGATTACAATCTATTCAGAATTTTGCCAGCAAGATCGTAACAAACTCTAGGAAGTTTGACCACGTAACACCTTTGCTTCGAGAGCTAAACTGGCTTCCTGTTAAAGAACAATTATTCTATAGAGACTCCGTTTTGACCTTTAAATGTCAGAACGATCTTGCGCCTCAATACTTAACGAGCAAGTTTACCAAGCGCTCAAATATACATACTCGTAACACTCGTACACGGAACTCTTTGCAGATTCCGCTATACAAAACGGCTATAGGCCAGCGCACATTTTCCTACAGAGGGGCCTACATATGGAATAACTTGCATAATGAACTTAGGCAAAGTGCCTCATTGGCATCTTTCAAACGCACCCTGAAAGACACACTATTGAGGCAGACATTTCCTTCATAAGCTTTAGATTTTAGTAAAATACCAGCATAAATTGTGATTTCGAGTTTTTATTGTCATTTTTGCTTTTATAAATTGGAAATAGTTTGTAAATAGTTCCTGAAAAACCTCACGAGGATGTTACTATTAAAGTTATTTATTTATTTATTTATTTACTTGTAGATTTTTAGACTGAAACTAGACAGCCTTAGCTTAAGCTGTCTATTTCCCTATTTTAAGCAGTAAGGATGACATTCCTTTTCGCGACGAATTAGGTTCGGCACATGTAAAATTCGACCGTCTGAATCAACAGTCGAACTTAATAGTTTGGGTCGACCTAAATAGATATAAGGGACCTTAAGCAACCTAGATGACGAGCCGAATGGACGCCGACCGGAAGTGTTCTCACGAAGCCGGCAACTTCTGCGCATGTCGAAGATGTCGTCCACATGGCGTTCAGGACGTGACATCTGTTGATTTGCCGTCCTCAGGTGAACGTGAGCATTCAAAGCAATCTTTGACGTTTATGTGCCCATTTTACCTTGTTTAATACCAATGTTTGAAAACAGGAAACCTTTTTTGTACTTTTTGTCGAAGGTTGGGCCGTTGGAGGAAAGATTTCGAGAGATTTTCGGTAAATGCTTCTGAACTGCAATCCGTTTCCAGAAGCACTATTTAACTGGAAAAGGAAAAGGCGTTGATACTCGGGTCCATTGAATGAAAGAGGGCGGTTAAAAATCCCAAGGAAAATCTCCCGAAGCATCGGCAATCTCATCCACACTGTTTTTTCTTTGTTTATATGCTTTGAGATGTACATGTCTGCCTCTCGAAAGCAAGATTTTCACTATATTTCGTATATACTGTTTCCGGTAAACTTGATCAAGGTGAATAGAGTCGTACATCCGCAGTAGATAACTGAATGGGATTGTACGGAAATCTTGCCTTCAGCAATTAACTCCTGTAAAATGTAGAGGACAACAAAACCAGCTCTGTTCTGTTTGATTCGATTCAAGCCTTTTCATTTGATAAACGGTTTACTGATTTAAATTCTTCGGAGAGTAGGAATACTCTTCCTCGTTAATTGGCCACTCCAGAAATACCATAACATACCATAATGTTCTTTGTTTGTCACCCCAAAATTTTGCATAAGCATTGTTTTCAGTTTCTCTTGGGACCAATTTAAATCCTAAGAGAAAATGAAGACAATGCTTATGCAAAATCTTGGGGCGACAAACAAAGAGCATTATGGTGTGTTATGGTATTTTCTGGAGTGGTCAATTGTGTTGTTCTCAACGCTAAAAAGAAGCAACTCTCGTATTTCTTTAAACGAAGCCATTCAGTGCAGTCTACCTACCTCGGCGACGAGCGGAGACGGGAGCTTGCTTAAACATTTGTTTTTCCCGCTTTGGAAGACGTTCTCGACCCAGACCTCACTCGTCTTCCCTCGTCCTGGCTGCTTAAGGTCCCTATTAAGGTGTTTCGATATAGTTTTCCAGAGGCGAGTCCGATATTTTTTAATCGCTTTAAAAGTGATTTTATCCTTGTCTGATCGCTATAAAATTTTCACCAATGATTCACTTTAGACTGAAATTTGTCAAAATGTAAAGTTTTTTGTTCAAAGTTTTTGTTTATTGTTGTCATAGTGATATCGATTTTACTTAAAACTACATTTTCCCAAATTTCAACCCATAGCCATATAATGGTGAAAATTTTAAAGCGGTCGGACAAGGAAAAAAACACTTTTAAGGCGATTGAAATTTATAGGTATGGCCTCTGAAAAACTGTATCGAAACACCTTAATTTCGGCACATGTGAAGTTCGGCGTTTGAACCTGGCCGAAGGTGACCACTAAGTCTTTGGCCTCGGTAACAGGCTTTTAGGAGTCAAATTCAATTAGGCGAGAGCAAAATTGCCGGTGAACTTTGACCCAGGCGAAGAAATACCGAAAATAAGCCCCTCCATGTATAAGCTCCTCCAAAGTCGCCCAAAGTGGTAACACAAAAAACCCTCCGTTAAATCGCCCCTCCAAATACAAGCCCCCCGGGGGCTTGTACTTGGAAAGTTGCCCTAAAATACAAAGTAACACAAAGCATAAACGGTAAATTTACTTCCAACTATAAGGCTAGCCCAATCGATTTTGAAACGCAAATTTCCCTTCGTAGATAAGCCCCTCCAAAAAAAAGCCCCTCAAAAAGGCCTTTGAAAAATATAAGCCCCTGGGCTTATTTTCGGAATTTTACGGTAGTTTTTTTTTCTGGTGTGAAAATAGGATATATGCTGGTCTACAGACCGTGTCACTGTTCATCCAGGAACTTGAATAAGACGAGTGTAAGAGGAAAGTCAAGAGGTGTTTATCTGTCAATAGGCTGAGTTTTTCCGAGTTTTTTTTTATGATATCTCACTTCTGTTGAAGGTGAGAAGATTATGCGTGTTGTGGATAGTCGTATCAGTGCCGCGAATCGAAAGTGTGTGATTGTGTGATTTCCTCATGGTGTTGACAGGCAGAACTCAGGTATGTGGTCGCGCGGTTGAGCTGTTGCTGCCACTGTCACTTTGAAACTGATTCCTTTTCTGCGGCATAAAGAACGACAAATCAATGTCGGGCGAATCCACATGTAATCAATGTTCTTTAAAGCTCATGGACCCAAACAACAACACTAGATTTTTTTTATTTAGTTATTTAATCTTGCCCCGCATTCAGCATAAAGTTGTCCTTCTTGTATTGCGAAATGCATTCGCTGTAAGTTTCTGATTACTCAATTTATTGCAACTGAAGCTTTGGGAAAGAACATCCTTGCAGATGGGAGATAGTCAGTCGGCAGTTGTCCTCTATTTGTGTGTCAACTTTCACAAATGTGTTAGCGTTGCATTTTAAGGTTAAATTTGACCAGCCAGTATTTGTGCAGCGAGTTCTCCGGTAACGATTGACTTCAAACTTACAGATACAAAACGAGAGAGCTCTGAGGCTTATTTGCCGAGGTTAGAGAAAAATCTGTCTTAGGGTTTTGAAATTATTGACAGTTTTTGTAAAAATGCGGTTTTAAACATGTGCCGATATCTCAAACGTTTTTATACCTATAAGAAAATAAATAGCATATTCTTAAAGTTCGAATTCGACCATTCTTTATTAAGGATGCAAAAAATCATTGAAATCGGTTAAATCATCTCTGCCGAAAAACGCGATTCAAAAACATTAACCAATGCAATGGGCAAATAAATTGATTCCGGCCACCTTAATACGAAGCAGCCATTGTACACGTACCTAGTTTTTACCAACAGGGTTTTTTTGCATGATCATGCGCGACCACTGAACAAGCGAATTGCATGAAGGCTCACCTCAGGGTCTGCTTTCATCAAGATGGCGCGTCTCAAAGCTATCATCGAGGCTATTTTGCTCGTTGCTCTTGGAGAATGTGCTCGTGATTTAACAAAATGTGTACCCTGGGTTCCAGAGGGTATTTTTTTCTTATTGATGGTTCGCGGCGAAGCCGCGTCAACGAGGCGCGAAGTGCCGAGGATAGACTACGAATAGTCCCCATTTTTCCTCGGGGCTAGTAGAGCGAGCGAAACACGAGCGGGACTGAAAATTACCCCATTTGTCTCTCTCCGCCGCGTATCGCCTTTCTCCCGTAGGGTAATTTTCACGTGCACTGCGTGAAATGAGTCGTGTCACGGTCCCGATATTAGTTTATACGAACCCCTATTCTTTTGAAAAACGGAAGTATAGAGAGGTATTGGGTTCCGGACACGCAGCGTATACATCGAGTATCAGGATCCGTATTTTTCCTGAATCGAACTTTTTCTGCGGCACGAAAAGAAAGCCGGAAATTAGGGGGAACTTGGTAATTAAGGGACCTTTCCTTTTCATTTGCTCAGACACAGCTACTTCCTCGCAGCTGAAACGTAACGAAACACTGATTAAGCGATTTTTTACACCCATTTCGAGTCACTGGTGATCCTTAATCTTATACCTTAAGTTTTACCAACTGAGACCTGGTTTAGTACAATTCAACCTATCTACAGTGGCCAATTACATGAGTTCATAATACCACATTTTCATGTTTTGCTTATATTAATAATTACACGGAATAACTTAAATGCCACAAGGATATGTCAAATCTGTTTATTACTCTTTGGTTACAAAGTAAATTGCTCCATTACGTTCTTATCTTTTGCACTGAAAAACTGGAACAAAATGCCTCAAAAAAAAAAACTTACATGTTTTTATATTTTTGAACTTACACGGTACTTCAAAAGAAGAAAATGAGCCTTCACTTTGTAAAACTTGAGGCTTAATTCATGTCCTATTTGCAAATGACTCGATCGTAAAGGAGAACCGATAACTTACGATTACTCGCCAAATTTCAGTGATGGTGTACTCTTTCTTTTGTTTTCTTTTCTCGTGCCACTCATATTGTACTCAAATTGTGAAGATAGAGGCAATATTTCAAACATATAAATATCTTGAAGACAAGGTCGTCGAAATGACGTTTGCTTTGAGTCTGTATGGCCGGCCAAAATCATATAAGAAAGTGAGGTATCCTGTAAATGTTCATGCATGACCGTGTTAGGAAATCCACATACAAGATCCCGTATATGATCCGATCGTACTGCAAGTCAGTGGTAATTCAACAACTATACGCTTCCCTCGCGTAAAGGGCGTAAAGATGACTGATGATTATGGCCGATGGTTTTGCTCCCAGATCTCGTTCTATTTGGTTCGATTCTCCTCAAAGGAGGTAAAACGACATGGACCTAAATTACATCCAGTATTTTTTTTTACGGCTAAATGCAAATTAAAATTCCACGAACGACCTTAAAGAAAATTGGCCAGGAAGAAGCTGTGTGACTTTGCCTTTCGCTCACGGAAAACGTGGAAGATTTCGGCGGATAATCTTCTCACGAAGTAGCTGAACACTAGCTGATGTGTACTCAAGCATTTGAGCATCTAGAAACCTGCTATATATACTTCACCACTTGGAAGTAATGTTTACATGATCTCAATTATGTCCTCAATAGAAGAACGCTAAAATTGTATTTTCAAGTTGAAGTATACTTTTGGCATACTTTTAGCATATACTTTTGTTTGGAAGTGATATCAAGATCACTGCCTTCTAATATATTCTCAGAATGTGTCTTAAAAGTCAAATTTTCAAAGTATACTTAAAGTACACTTTTGTCTGGAAAAATATTTTTCACAAGCACTGAAGTTTGAAGAAGTATAATTAAAGTACACTTAAATATTTGAAGTATAAATGAAAAACATTTTTCATATATACTTCTTTAATTTTTTTTCTTGAAGTATTCTAGTGAAAGAAGAAGAGTTGTTCTATTGATGGAAAGTGTCCAAATTTCTCCTCGCGGCTTTATTTGCAAACGAGGAGAGTTGATGTTAGCAAATTTCGGGTTGAAACTACGGCCATTTTGAGACTCTGACCACGAAAACTGATATTCTCACTTTTCTCGAAAATAAAAGGCTTTTTGCGAGAACAACGTTAACTCATAAGATTACTTATCTACCTAAAAGCTATTTATGGAAAAAAAAATGAAGGCAATCGATTTTTCAACTCTTGCCACTCAAAGGTCGATATTTCCTTACCGTCGCTCTTATTTGTTGTTTATTTCATTACAAATCTGTCGCTTTTGCCAAGAGAGACTTTTCGTGTGTTGTCAGCGATTAATTTTTCCTTTTTAAGCCGTAATTAGCGACTTTCAACTACCTTTTATTCACCTCAAGCATCAAATAGTTAAAACGCACTTGCATGAAATTTCTTTAGGTACCTTTCTATTAATCCGGTCAGACATTTGGGGTGGCTATACAGCGTTACCTCCATCCTAGCTTCAGCACTGCACTGATGAGGCCCGGAAGGCCGAAACAGTACTATCTGCAGTTATATATTTATAGATGTATGTGACTGAATTGAATTTATGTAAACATAGCTGCGGTGAAATTGTCTACAGGTCCTCAGCTAAGTATGTCCTTCGTACCAAGACTTTGACCCTCCCCATCCAGAACGCTGGGTGACTGTCTGCGCCTCCCAATGACCTCTGCAATTAGCATGATAATTATCCTCAGGTGGGGGGTATGGATGTTTTGAGGAACTACACCGTCAATTAAAGCAAAAGATACTAATGAGCTAAGAATAAACAATGAGAAAATGTAGCTGCTAAAACGCAATAGGTTCCCAATTCAGGGCCCCTGAACATTCATATAGGAAAACACTAAAACATAGCCCCAAAAGAGGACTTTAAACTAAAAGTAAATATAATAAAAATCCCCACTAAAGGCCTATGAGTAGTAAAACCAGCACAAAAACAACAGGATCCCTGAACAGGGCCCCTAAGTATCTAGGCAGCTACAGGCTATAACTACAAAAACCTATAAATATAATCAATAATTGTTAAAACACGATGGTCGGTTGCTAGGGCTTTTCCTCCCGCAACTTTGTAAATTCAATTTTTTGCTCAGAGCGCAGTATTTTATATTCCAAATGAAGCAAGACATTAAAACATCTTAAGAAACAATTTCTTTAAATTTGTACCAATGTTAAGGTATTTTTCACGTTTCTTGAAATTGTCACGTCAAAATGACGTATTTAGTGACGAAAAACGTGTCATAGCACCACATACCCTAAGTAAAAAAATTACAATTTTGATTTTATTTAACTTTGTTCTGGCTCCTGTTCCAATACATTCAATGTTCTCGCGTTTAAAATACCCCTAATTTTGACCATATATGGTCATTTGGGGGAAATTTGAATTTCTTTAATTAGCTGTAACTTTAGTCCTTTTTATCCGATTGAGATGGGGTTTTCACTAGAAATCATAGAATTCTATACAGAAGTCACATGGGATGAAAGAAAACCAATAAACAAGTATCAAACAACTTCCCTGCCAAGTTTCGTCAAATTCGATGCATTCTACTTCTGTCTATGGCCTAAAACTCTCAGTTTTGAGAGGTGTTTGGGCGGAAAAGCCCTAGCAACCGACCACCGTGAAAGCTGTTTTTAAATTATGTTTACAAGAACTTCACTACCCAGACGTGTCAATTCCACAGAGTCTTATGTATAATGAATACGATTTTTAAAGTGAAATTCTTGTCGTTTATTTAATCCGAAGGGCGCAACGGAAAATAAAGGCGCGCTCCAGTAAGCTTTTTTGGTGACCAATAATTTGTCTTTGTCTTGATTTGTGCTGGTACAGATTTGTCGGTCTATGTATTGAAAAGTAAAGTCAGACAAAGTGTGTGGTGTTCTATTAAAGTGTATAGCAACTTCACAAGTTTTCTTGTTAAAAAATTCTTAAGGAAATTCTAGCACCTTCTAAAGGGAGAAAAAGCTCCTTGCCAAGCACAGATACACCAGCTTCAGGTTGTCTCAAATGTGAAAAAAACAGATGTGATCTTAGTTTGTAAAAATTTCCTTGTGAACTCTAACACATTTTCTAGCGCCCAAACTGGCAAAACCCATCTTGCAACAAACAACAAACAAAGGTTGTCGTGTAATTCCACTAATGTCGTTTATTTGGTCCATTGTAAAAAATGCAATCTCGAGTATGTTGGCTCTACCACTACTGAACTCAAAGTTAGTAAGGGAAGCACAAATCATCTATGAAAACTAACCAAAAAAATTTACTGGTTTGTTTCTTTATTTTTTTATTACTTTTTTATTTATTTTGTTGTTTTCTTTTGTATAAAACTGTTCAGAGTCCTCTATTTTTCCGTAAGATCGTCAAGATCGCGCGCTTTGCGTTACAGGCTGCGCCATCTTGCATGAGTGTCAAAACTACTTAGGGGGCGGGGGCGGTTTGGTAGGAAGCGAGAAAAATAGAGGGACTGTAATAACGTACATCACTGCAGCTCGCGTTTAGGAGGCGTAACAGGAATTTCACTCCTTTTACCATTCATTAATTAAGAAACTCCGCTGGCGATGAAAACAATGCGAGACACATTTAGCCTCTATTTCGCGTGTTTACAAATATCTCCTTTCGAAACAGTGATTTCATAAAGTTTCTGAGCCATTCCTCCATGTAAAATCGGCAAACATGCACAGGTAAAACATTTTCCTAATGGAAGCGCTAAGCATGCTCGCTTCACCACAGATTAAAACGGTTAAACCTCCCAATAAAAAGCCGGGCATTTCTGACAGGTCGTCTTTTTTGCTCGGCGTAGCGTCAAATTTCAGTTCGTTTGGTAGAGACTGTGTTGCAACTTTCCCTGGCCAGGCCCCTCTTCTCCGCAGAGGCCTCTTTGTGATGTGGGGAGGCTGGGGAGAAAGAAAAAGAGAGCGCGCGGGGCACGATGGGAAGGGGGGAGAGAGAAGAGAGGCCTCTGCCATATAATGTGCGGTTCACTGGCCGGATTTGCGATTTCACTCCGGCGGTACTGGGCTTTAAAGGTTCTGATTGGCTCCCTGACAATAGTAGTTGCAGCCTGGCAGATTCATGAGTATTGCAAGAAAAGAAGGACAGAAAAGGGACTTGAAGGATCCAGAGTGACTGAAGACAACGCTTTGACAGCTCATGTACAGGAAGACTGAGACATCCTATTTTTTCTTCTTGATTGGTAGTCGACGATCTGGTAGCATTTGGCGACCCATTCTTCTCGTGGTTTCTCTGCCCTCGCCCTCCCTACGGCACTGGTTTCACTTCATGTAAAAGAATCCAAGAAAGTCTGGGATTCAGGATTGTCCTCGCCGTGGATTCCGCATTCCAATCGTTAGTGGGATTCTGGATTCCTTGAGCTGTTTTCTGGATTTAAAAGCCCAGGATTCCGGATTCTACAAGCAAAAATTTCCCGTATTCCAGAATCCAGTTTTCCATACATGGGACGACATGTTACATGATTGGTATCATGATGAGGTCGATGAGGTGTTTCAAGTATTAATACTGGTTGTAAATTACCATTAATAGAGAGAGGATTAGCGTCAACAAATAATTTAACAAGGAGGTACTAAAGACAAAAGGGAGAAAATAGACATGTACAGGAACAGTTAGCTCTGAAATGTTTTGTGTATTTGCTGCTAACCTTTGTCTTTTTTTCTTTTGCTGATGAGGCGGTTTGCATGAATTGTATCCGATTTCCGTGAGTACGAAAGTGGTTCAAAAATTGTTCAGTGCTTTGCCTTCAGTCATAACAGGAACTTTTTTCGGTGTCTGAAGAAGTTTAGTTTGACAAAGTTGGGAGAACTAAATTGTATTCACGAAGAAAGAATTAGTAAAAGTAACGACAGCCATCCCAAAAAATGATCAGTGTTGTCGGGAGGAAGAACAGCGGCCGTTTCGAAACACATATAAATGTTGAGATCACAGCATGTGACATCACGCAGCCTCGAACAGTTCGGATGGCCTGCTTGTGCTCGTAAAAGTGTGTAGCAAGGTTTTTCAGCATCTATGGCACTTAGGCACCCGATATTCTTCGACCCTATTTTGCTTATTCTCTCTAAGCTAGAGTACTTAAGTCCGAGAAACAGTACAAATGTAAGAAAACTAACTTACGTTACCTCGGACGGAATAGAATGAAACAGGTTTGCTTATCATATGACACAACTTTTAATAAAACAATTATAGACTCAACCTAAAATAAGAATCGCAAAGATCACTCGCTTCATCGTATAGTTATTTGATCTAAACGATTACACGATTTACGCAAAGCCCGTCCATTGTCTTTGACTTTACTTCTGTTAAATACACAGGGGCACCCAACGAGAATATAGTTCAAAACCACTTGAACATAGCATTGTTAAACGTATTTTAGTATTAAAACGGTAGGAATAGGCATATTTGTATCCCCTAAAAATTTTTCATCTGTTCGGATTTCCTAGCTGAAAGTCTAATGATTCGAAAATTAAATTTAAAATTAAATCAAAACTTACCTTTTCGAAAATTTCAGCCAGAAAAAAGGCTTCCGAAAATTGTAGGTGACCTTTTTAGGGTAAAAATCCGTTAAAAAATGGGCAATTATACCATTTTTAGTTGTTCGAAAATCCTTGGAGAGGCAGACAAGCAAGCAATTTTGGAAAAAATGTTCCGAAAATTCTAGATCTCAAATCGTCTTCCGAACAGAGATTTTCCGAAAATTGTCGTTGGGTGCCCCTGAATACATACTTATAATGGTGTTTTTGTTGTTGCTGCTGTTGTCGCTGTTGTTGTTGTTTTGTTATGAAAATTGCGCTAATAATAAATTCTATAAAAGGCATTAAGAAAAATTATACTCTTGAATTAAATGGTTTTAATATGTCTTTCTCCCCCTGAGGGTTGCTTTCGAACCGTTTAATTATTATTTCCAAGTTCGAAACGCACATAAGTAACTAAAGGGTGTTGGACCTGACAAGGCCGGAAAACAACTTGCAGGAAAGGTATGTTTTGCTCCGTCAAAACATTACAGAAAAGCACACCAAGCATAGATAAAACGGTATTGATTGATAAGGTAAGTGACGAGTATCCCTGCAAAGACCGTGGGAACGGGTGTTTTGTGTCATAAAAAGAGGCGTGCAGCAAACTGTGATGAACCAAAATTTGGTTATTTTATAATACAATGTCGAGGAAGATTAACTTTCTTTCGTACTATTTATTTTGCAGACAAACTTATCTTAAAATGTTCACGGTGATTAATTTTTGAAATTTGCTCTTTGAGCATTTTGTATGAAGGAAGGAAAAGATACTGTTGGAGACAGGAGAATTTAGAGGCTTTGATAACTTTTAGTTTTGAGGGCCCCTATGAGGGAGGTGCGAGGCAATTTCTGTCAGCTAGAGCTAGAGGGGACAGTCGACAAGAGGGGACTTATTCTTTTACATTACTGTATCAGTGGTTAATAAATGATGATGCATCAATTGTGATTTACCATGTCACAAAACAAGAAAAGCGAAAAAGGCGACCATAGGATGTTTCCCAGCCTCAAGAGAAGGACCCGGGAAGGAAGAATGTGGTACTATTTCTGTAACCTTGATGAGGTTGTGTCTTACATATTTCCTTGCGCTCGGACATTGGGAAAGATAGGAAACGACATGGTATGGAAGATGAGGGATTTGTCGGGAAAAATATACACCAGCCACGAATTTATAGGAACCTTGTACTTAGGACTCATAGAAAAAAACGCATCATCAGCCAGTCAGTTATAAAAAGGATGACAGTAGATCTCATTTAAGCCTTGTTCTTGTTCTTCATACACAGAGAAAAAATACTTAATGGTTCAACTACGAGGAAGATCGAAAGCGAACAATCAGCCTCTAGACTTAAACTGATTTGCTTTTGAACATTGAATACTGCCGTATAAAGTCAGCAGTATAATCAGGAAGTAAAAAATGAAAGAGAAGAGATTAATTACTCTTCACGGAACAACAATGTTAATAAAGTTCTGCCAAAGCTTTCGAAAGCCGTCGGACCTCTTTTTTAGTCACTGTTATTTGAAGCCTCTTTCCGATGATGAAGCTGCAAAATCGTTTGTATTACGAAGCATCAGATCCGATCGGCCTAAACCCCTTGGACAACTTATAACGTTTACACAACGTAGTATTGAAACCTTCACAGTACACGTAGTATTCTTTATTGCCTCTACACTACCCTTAGATGAAATTTCTAAGTTTCTTGATATTTCTGCTCAAAAAAAGTTCATGAAAGTGTAAGTCTGTTCAATTTTTAATGAAAAAGAAAATTCTGAACAGTGAAAGTAAGAATCAAACCTGGATCGTAGTGAATGCAGTCCATCACCTATACTACTACGCCACTGAGGAAGCTTAGTTATATAGCAACAACCCTAACCCTAAATAGAAGATAACCGTTTGGAATGAGTGCTCATCCCTAATCACTATTTTCAGGGCTTAACCCTAATCACCATAGTAAGTGCTTAACCCTTATCATTATTTTCAGTGGTCAACCCTAATCTGCGTTGTTTCTTATCCCTAATCACTATAGACAGTGCTCAAAACCGAAGCGATAAGGAATACTAGGTGTAAACTTCATAAGGTGTCCAAGGGGGTTTAGGCTGCGAGATGGGATGCTAACCGTAATACGACGAGGGCAAGAATGAGAAGGCTTGTCTTCCTTAACGTGTTTGGGCACTACACAATAGAAACACTTATTTTCGGTGTTCATTTAGTCCAGTACAAGTGCCCAATTTTCTTAAAATTTCACTGACGTACTCCGCAGCATAATCTTTGTTCTTGATCTTTAAACTTGGGTCTGTCCAGAAGGAGATAAGGATGTCACGTGGTTTGTAATTTACTGTGCACACCTTGTTTTAATGTTCCTTAAAGCACTTCCACAGTAATAAGGGAACACAACAAGTTTCTTTACATAGTTCATTGTGGCCTGTTTTATAGACTTCGCGGTCACATGACATCTAACATTGAAACTGTTTCCCTCCAAAATGTCTGAGCGAGCAACATTGCAAAAAACACCATTGCAAAAATCTATAGCGTCAGAGGGTAACAGAGCAAGAGGGTAACATTGCTCTGTTACCGTAAGCTTTTGTGGCTATTTGTATAAAATGCCTAACTGTTTGAAAAGGAGACTAAGATCTTTTAACATTACTGCTTCAAAATTTTCCATCTTTTAACAAATCACTTAAAGACTGTTCCCTCAGCAGACAGTTAATTTTGCCTTCCGAAATTCTCGGAAAACAAAAATAACTGTTTCCCTCGTTACACTGTAGTCAGCGGATTCTACAGAATATCTTTCCTGAAATATATGACAATAATAATGACGATGCAAAAGATGAACACGCACTGTTTCTGGTCATTCGGTAACGTCTTATTGCAAAGTGGTTGAAAAGAACTAAAGGTAGACCATGCCTCTTTCACGTCGATGGGTGGCATATTGTCGAGGTCTGTGAAACGTCATATGACCTTCCATAATATGTCAATGTTCCATGTACCAATGTCTTGTTCCTGCAGGTCTTGTGGTCAGCATCATGTCAAAGACTCCAACAAAGACAATTTCATTTGTCAATCTCAAAATGCTTTTCTGGGCCATCACATGTGTCAAAGGCTTGACTCCAGGGTTGGAATTTAAACGTTGTAAACTCTGCGGTAAGAGTTTATACAGTAGTAGAAAATAGGAAACAAGTTTTCATTACACATTGTAGTTTTAAATATATGTACAAAGCCTAGAGATTGATCCCTTGTATAAAAGTTTAATGACAAAGCTATACATCATACCTGTAAATAGACTAGTATACATGTTGTATCCAGTGTCAAGAGAGTTCTAAGCATGCCCTCTTATATATTGATGATCCTGGGAGCACTCCTTAATCTCATGGTTCTAGTGGCCCAACCAACATCATTATAATGTGCGGTTACCGGCCAGTTACTTGTGGCTCCAATCACCAGCTGTGTAACTTTATAATTCATATTCCAGAGTTTGAATTCCATGCATCTCTCGCAGGTCCTGAAACGTTGAGATAATTTGATAACTCCTCGAATACTCAACAAATCTTGCATACTTCATTGTCCTCATCAGTAGTAGTGGTAGTAGTAGTAGTAGTAGTAGTAGTAGTAGTAGTAGTAGTAGTAGTAGTAGTAGTAGTAGTAGTAGTAGTAGTAGTAGTAGTAGTAGTAGTAGTAGTAGTAGTAGTAGTAGTAGTAGTAGTAGTAGTAGTAGTAGTAGTAGTAGTAGTAGTAGTGGTAGTAAGTAATAAATTGCTTTATTTGCATGACCGCATCACTTTACAGTATTACAAAAGGATGCATATGACAGTCAAAATAATTAGAACAAACGGCACTAATAATAATCTAGTAGTAGTAGTAGTTGTAGTAGTAGTAGTAGTAGTAGTAGTGGCAGTAGTAGCAGTCGAAAGCAATAGCAGTGAAAGAGTTAGAGCAGCAGAAGTAGAAGTAGCAGAAGCATCAACAACAGTGGCAACAGCTTAACAGCAGTAGACTGGTTGAAGTTACAGCTGAAGTTACGATCGACAAGAAAGGAATGTTAGGTAATTTTCGTAATTATACTTGACTCTTAATTGATCGGCTTCAAGTCAGTAAACCATTTTCAATCTGTTTTTGAAATCATATTTCTTCTATCAGGCCCAACAAACCGAAAGAATGTAGAGTTCAAAGCGTCTCCCTGGCCGTTCATACCGTTCAGAACACGATTCAATTTCACGCTTGTATTTATTCCAGGTAAGCTAAAATTATCTTGGCTTAATTCCTTTTAACGACTTCCTGCAATAGTACACATGCGTGATTAGGTGAGGAACTACACTCAACTCTTCCTAAGACTGACACCGAAGGGGCCAACCCTTCCCTCTTAGACAAGTGTCCGACATTTAGAGGTACAGATAACGTGACACCGCTGATAATTGTAAGATGACTGATAAACGTGGACCTACGCTCAATGACAGCTATAAAATGAAAGTGGTGCAACACCTCGCCTCTCAACCATAAAATCGAGCTTGTGAGAAGCCTTGCAGCTGTTCAAAATGTCCAATTTAAATTGGACCCCTAGCTGTATGACCCAGTTCTTTTGTTTTCTCGCTAGGGTTCAACTGTTAAATTTTTTTGCTCACTGCAGTTTTCCCAACCAATCTCTTAAGGTCTTCCGAGAATTAATCTGCAAGGTCGCAATTTTTTATTTATTTTTTTAATTTTTAAAAATTTTTTACATTTTTAAAACTAAACTAGTGAGCAGCACTCTGCGAACTGTTACTGTAAAACTTGTTTATTCCTCAATGTTTGCGCCCTGAAGAAGTCTACGTTAGTTAGACGAAACGTGTAAGGAGAATAAACAAGTTTTACAGCAACAGTTCGCAGAGTGTTGCTCACTAGTTTAGTTTTAAAAATTGAGCTTATCCAAATTTTTCTGTGACGAGCGTTAACAGGAAAAAAACGTGAAAGGCGGGATTTTAAGATAGCTAGTATTTCCTTGGTCAAAGAGTTTTGATGGAAAAAAATTAACCGGCATATCAAGAATTTCCTGGATCTGCCTCTGGTCCCATGAAAAAAACTAAGAAATAATTTGACTGCTTAAATCATCCCAAACTGATCAATTATTCGACTTAAAGATAAATTTATGATTTTTTTGCTATACTTTTGTTTTTTTTATCCTCCATAAGATGAAGCCATTTTTGCGGCGACATCAGAGTACAAGGTGTGGATAGAACCGAGCGGCCAATTGTATGTAAGGGGGACGGAGGACGTTTGCAGCCAGAATGAAAAATTCTGCAGTTTAGCGGCGGGTGGTGAGTAACTGGTTAACTAAATAAAAAAAATAAATATAAATAAATAAACAAGTCGACAAATAATGATGATGATGATAAGTCATTAGATGTGAGTGTTTTGTTCTTTAGTTTGTGATGGAAATAAGATGCACAATACTAAACATGAACGGTGGAAAATGGAAAGGTTGTAACCGAAGAAAAATAGACTAAAGGAATTCCACTTGTCCTATTTTAAGAAATCTTCTTAAGCACCATTTAAAACGCCCATAACATTAACATCAAGTAATGATAATAACAATAATAAAGATACATGTACACGTTTCATGTGACCAAACCCGAGTTTTTGACAAGCACTTTACATTTGTTAAACCAAATTCTACCAAAATCATTCATGACAAATTATTAAGTTATCAGGCCTTATCACTGTTTTGAGGAGTAGGCAACCGCCCGAGAATGTAATGTCAAATAATTTCCATAAAACGGCTGTTCTGAAAAAAATGTGAATTGTAAACTAAAGTTACACGGTAAAGGATTTTACTATGAAATCTTGGGGGCCGTTACTGTGCTCAGTTAAATTTCTCAAGACACTTGCGTTAGATTTTCCATATATTTGTCAGCACTTTTTCCCAGGAACTTTTTACAGGCAAATGCATAGAAAATTTGAAAAACCGAGTGCTTCTAGCGCATGTAGCTGCATGTAACGACCTCAAATTTTTTCAGTAAAATCGTTAGGAGTGAAGCTTCAGTTTACAATTCTTTTTTTTTTTTTTTTCAGAAGAGCCGTTTTAGGGAAATTATTCGACATTACATTCCGATACAAATAAACATTGTAACTTCTCACGTGGTGTCCAAAACCGTGGTAAGGCCTATTGATGTATAGTTTTTGTTTTTGTTTTATTATGCTAGCCGTGCAGCCAACTTGAACACTTTTTTTGATAATCAATGACAATAAGAAGTTTCAAGAGTTGTGCGTGAATCATATCGTCTTCCGCCTTCCACTGTTTTCTCTCTTTTTTTTTTTTTTTTTCAACTATACGCTGTGGCCAGTTAGCAAAAGAATCCGTCATAAGCGAAAGCCCCGAAATTAGACATATTAAATTCTGCAAGCAGAATACTGCAATGCTGATCGTACTACGTGAAAATTAACTCTGCAAGACATCAACACCACACCGAAAGAACTCAAAACAGAGCGGGATTGTATCCATAGACAGCTGTTTAGCCCTCTTTGGGGTTCGTCAGTATGGCGTAACAACCAGAGATCAGGCTCTGATGAAAAATATCCGCGCATTCTGATTTTAGCCCTGACCCAGAACTTTTTAATAACACCCACAGAATCACGCCATACCACGTGTCTTCTGGGGGGCAAGAGTCAAGATGATGTAGAATAGGGTATCATTTTTCAGGAAACTGATCAGTTGGTTGAAGATTTTATCTAGACTAGGGAAACAGCTACTTTATGATAGGGGGTATTTGGGGAGTTTACTCTAGTATAGGGTAGCAAAATTTAGCTGAACTGGCTCTGGTATGGGTTAAGGGTTCCAGGGTCCCAGCAGCACATCCCCACCCAGAAATTCCTAAAGTACCCCTCCGGGACAAAACCATGAAAAAAATTACATATAAAAGATCTACAGCTCAAAACTTCATAAAGTACAAACATTAACCATATTCGTTTGCGTTCCTTTGCAGTCCCTTGTGGTTAATGTTTGTACTTTATGAATTTTTGGGCCGTAGATCTTTTATAGATCCGATATGCTGTAATTCTTGCATGGTTTTGTCCATGCTTTTTAGGTTGGTTTTGGCCAGTTCTTTGACATCAACTTGACACTTGGACTCTTGCCCCCCAGAAGACACGTGGTATGGCGTGATTCTGTGGGTGTTACTAAAGAGTTCTGGGTCAGGGCTAAAATCAGAGTGCGCGGATATTTTTCATCAGAGCCTGATCTCTGGTTGTTACACCAAACTGACGAACACCAAAGAGGGCGAAACAGCTGTCTATGGCTACAATCCCGCTCAGTTTTGAGTTCTTTCGGTGTGGTGTTGATGTCTTGCAGAGTTAATTTTCACGTAGTACGATCAGCATTGCAGTATTCTGCTTGCAGAATTAAATATGTCTACATTAATATTTTTGCTAATCAGGTCTTTATAGATCCTACCTTCTTCGGCATATTCGTTTGCGATCCTTTGCAGTCCCTTGTGGTTAATGTTTGTACCCCGAAATTAGTTAAGATGCCATGTTAAGTTTCCTAACTTTAAGGCCCTCCTTCTAACAGTGTTAATGGATATTTGCTAACTAGTCTTTAATGAAAACTGAAAAAAAAAACGTGGAAGAGTCTATTCAATTATGTACGACAAGGTGATTTACTAAAGGGCGGTAAATACAGTCGAACCTCCAGTCCAGTCAAAGCCTTACCTCCTGTAATCGACCGCAACCACTTTTTGGGCCTGACGGTTAATGATTTTCCATTGTTTTTAACCTCTTGTAAGCGACCGCTTGACGCATTCTCTGATTTCTAAGTTCGCTGTAGGGGTGCACTATGCTACTTAGAATATACGACGAACGTTAGTGACAACATGGACTAGACATGTGGTAACTTAGAAATTGCATGCAATAAATTGTCCTCCATAAAGGAGATGTCCCTCAGGACCTCTTCTCGGAAGAAGGCTCCGGTGGTTCGATTCTTGTAAACGACCACCCCCAGTAAGAGACCACTCAGTCTTTGCATTTTGGGTGGTCGCTTACAGGAGGTCCGACCGTAATGGTATACAGAAGTATAAACGAAGTGGATGTTGCTGTTGTTGCTTTTTTTATTTCTTGTGAGTTTTTTAACTGTTGTTAGCAATTTGTAATTTTTCATCCTTGTTTCCATTTCTTAGAAAAGTTTGTTTTGAAGTATTCTGATATACTGAGAACATTTCCAGCGGGTCTCAAGGTAATATAATGTTACAACAGAAAAACCTTAACTTTTCACCACCAGACTAGACTATTTTGCTTTTTGAGTTTATGGTGAGGGGTTATCTTCTATTTTTCGGTGACTAATTGCCCACCCACGTCGTTAAAACAAACAGTCGACAACACTCTTGTCGATATATTATACAACTGAAAAGGGTAATATTGAAGCAAACGGCGCCTTGTACGTGTACACGGCTGCTTGTGGAAGAGGCAATTATTCTCCAAAAGATTTTCAAAACAGTTTTGAGAGAGAATCCATTGTCCTTCGTAGCTGCCTGTTAATATTCCTTGCAACTTGGCACTGATCGTCGGCTGCTATGGATATGAGTTGTAATGTCATATGTTGTAAAAAGTACGTCCATTTAAAAACAAAAGTTTCCAAACGTTGCCGGCATTCTTGCGCAAGAAAAGGTGTAAAACAGTACCAATCACAAATCTACGCTTTAATTGGAAACAAAACCATATAACCCTGAAGCGTATAACTCTGTTCCAATGCTAGTGTTTTTTGGTGAAACAATCAAAATGGAGTTACTGGTACGTGAGCACAATTCTTGGTTTTCAGATGACGTCGACAAAATTCAAACTAAGAAACTATCGCTTCTTCTGAGTTTCTACTTTCATGTGATATAAGAGCACCTTAAAACCTTAATACGAACAAATTCTTGGTTCAAAAGGGTTCTTTATTCTGCGATACAGGACGCTTGAATTTCCAGGCTTTTGCGTGACGCGGCATTTGGCTGGCGGCCGGGAAAGCTCTTAAGTGGGTTAAAAACATTACGGATTTTTGGAGATTTTGCTATCTAAACATTCCTTGTCTAAGAATAAATATTGCTTTAATCTTTATGCGTATTTCAAGCGAAGAATTCACACATAAGTAGGAAAACTCAAAAACAGATGTTTCTGTTGGTTTCCGGCGGCCATATTTGTGCCCCTGAAAGGGACACAAACATGGCGTCTCTATACAAAGCTTTGTAAATTTGCGTAAAACGTTGTTCCGAATATCTCGCATATGAACTATTGCATACACCTGAGTCTTGGCAAGGCTTTTTGTATATTTATCTTCTTTCATTTCCCAGATTCTAGACTTTCTGTATTAAAAGGTTTCCATTTTTATTTCTGCTTTCTCACGTGAGTGAAAACCGAGAATAATGTCGGGCGAGTGCCGATGAAAGCCTTGTACGGCGATGAGAACGAAGCGCAAGATGTAGAATATAAAAAGTTTTACCATGCACACTGAAACGAGAAACTACTTATATATCGAGCAAGAAGATATTTTGTTAAGGTAAATCTTCCAAAAGCAGCTAAAAATTGTATCCAAAACGCAGGTTAGCGTACGCAAATAACAACACGCTCGTCTGATCCACGATTTGTTAATGTAATGTTTTTTGTCTGTTGATTATCTTGCATAACAAATTGAAAACTGCCCAGCGTGAACTATGGAGTTACGAATGTACTCTAAGAATCCGTCATTAGACGGATGCCTTCAATAGACCAATTTCGACATGTTAAAATTTAGACTCGGCAGCGAGGTTTGGGGAATAAAGCAAAAGAAATGTATTAATCATTGTTGAGCCTCTTTTGTTTATTCCCACAAGCTTCGGTGCTAAGTCTGAATTTTACATTTCGAGATTGGTCTATTCTGTGATTCAATATTTGGACAAAAATTTCTGTGTTCCTGATTGGTCGGCAAAAAAACCGCAGCATGGTTCTGGTGCAAATAACTGCTATTTTGAAACTGATATCTCAGGTCCACAGCAGTGAAATATACCCCATTCCTATAGAAATTGGAAAACTATCGATGCCAGAATTTTGATTTCAGCGTACACCCGTTCGCCCACCCGTACAGACTGTAAGGAAGGGGAAAGGGGAATTCTGCAAGGAAGAGAACGTGGCTCTCCTGGAAAGGGCCAATGGAGTTGTTCCAATTAAAGTTTCTTTCGTTTGACTTACGTCAAGTAAAACTTACTTTTTAGCTTTGTCACGCTCTTCTAGCTCCTTGCCGCTGGGGATGTTTCGCCAGGACAGACGTCTGTCTGTTTCGCCAGTGTCCACACTGTCGGGGCATTACATTGCTTAATATATTACCGTTCCTCACGTCCAATCTTTTATACTGACCGTCTTTGTTCTTTCTTTACATACTGTAGGTGAATTTTGGAGCAGAATTGAAAATCTTTAACCAAGAACACAAGATGGTTTTTTGCGCTTCATGTGAGGCAACGTTACGTAGTTAAAGAGATGGTCTCTGTTATCAAGTAAAAATTTAAAATAGCTAGTTAAAATAAACGTGAACCCTGAAGTTCAAATTAGTTAAATGGATGATTCGGTTTTATTCGATTTGCTGGTATTAATTACAGAATAATATATGGGCGCGCAGGGACATTTAATACATCTAATTTCAGCGTCAATTTGAGACATCCAGATATAGCTATTTGAACACAAGATGATAGCAACTTCAATTTTTTCAAGCGTCCATGTATTCCTATGTCGAAAAAATACCTTTGTTGTTAAAATAAATATTTCAATCCAATTTGTCACAAATCTAACTAAAGGTGAAACAGCTTTAATACTCAAAACAATAAGACGCATGCTCAATTTAAGCTATGTTTTTTACGTTACATTCTGATTTATAATCTAGAAGTATCGTTCAATTTTCATATGACATTTTTGCAATTAAGGTTTTTTCCTTACTTACGGCTATTTACTTCGAGCTCCCGATAACTCGAACTCCCGATAACACGAGCTTTTTTCGATTTGCCTTGATGGTTCGAGTTATCGGGAGTTGTCTGTATATAAAGTGTCTATTCTACAGATATGAAGTTTTTAGTCAGAATTCTGCGTCATTTTACTGAGAATATCTAGAGAAATAACCTTGAGAATAGGGGTAGTAAGGGAGATTAAGCTTTTAGATCAATTAGCACATTCCTCTATCCTTTCCCCTCATATGATCTCCTTATATATCACAGCAACAGAGGAACCGTAAATAGTCCTGTTAGCATATAGTTTTCCTTCACCTGGTTTAGTTTACCCGCCTTCTGATTAAAGGATACTTACTCTTATTAAGTGTCAATGTGTTAAGCACGAAGGTACTAATATTGAGGACATTACGTAAGTAGGTCTGTATGATCGTTCGGGTGAACGTAGACCTGAACAGGACTGTTGTTTTTGACAATGACTGACGTTACTACAACCTGTGCGTTAGTCACGTTCAGAGTCAAAGTGAGTTATATCACTTCAGTTGACGGTATGAAACTCTGGTTATTGACCTGGCCCCAGTTGCTCAAAAGTTGGATAGCGCTATCCACTGGATAAATCACTATCAAAAGGATAAGTGTTAGGGAAACCAATTGCACTATCCAGTCGATAGCGTTATCCACCTTTTGAACAACTGGGGCTTGATTGGTATATTAAGTTATAAATATATACACCTAATTGCAAAAACGTTGTCAAGAAAAAAATGAAAAAGGAAAAAGGCAAATAGGAATTAATTAGGCCAATGAGCCTTATCAATTCATTTGCAGCATCCGCACATAGACGTCGTATTTGCCTGTTGGAATTTGCTATTGTTTTATAGCTGAAAAACAATAAAAAAAAAACAACAACATTCCAGCGGGGAAATGCGACGGCTGCAAATGAATCCACCCTGAGAATGTGGCTTGATTATCCTCATTAATTCCTATTTGGCTTTTTTTCCTTTTTTCATTTTTTAGGACAACGTTACTGCAATTAGGTGTATATACAGTTTTTTTCAGGACTATGTTCACCCGGACGATCATACTCAACCAACTTATACTTTGACATGACTCCTGGGCTCAAACCTTTCACACTGAGGACACTGTTTTTAAGTCTCCCATATGGTCACGTTACCATGTCATCATTTCTAGGTGGTCACCCGCGCCACGCGAAGGTCTAGCCGTTTGCAATGAAAATGGGAAAACCTTCATTTCTCCCTTTATTTAATACCTTGAATTCGGAAGGAACTCGAATTTTCGACTCCCACCACTCTGCAATCAAGTACTTTACCGGCTAAGCTAACTGTGCTGCAGTGCTAAGGCACCAGTCTTATTCTTCTCGGCATCAGAAAGTAAAATAATATATGGTGTTGTGAGTAGTGAAGGATGGTTGTCCCTTTACCTCCGTCATTTTGTATACAATAGATCAACACAGTTGCTTTCATTAGCACGAGTTTCTTGCCTGTAAATTTTCCCAGTTTCAATTCGTTTTTTTATCAAACTCTCTAGTAAGCTGTTAGGCCATCCTCTTTTTTTCCTCCCGAGTTAGCGTCGTCCAACCGGCCCAAATTTTTGGTATTTTCAAAACAAAAAAAATACGACGTAGTTAAACCATTTTTTACTTAAAATAGTTCTTTTAATCTGAAAAATGAGCATAGTAACAGCATAGAAAAAAACAGGAACAAAAACAGGAACGTTCTTTACAGTATATTGTGCATTTTGTTAATCCAATTATGTGAATATTAACTTTTAACGTCATCCTGGGGTACCAGGGCCTCCTATTCCGAGACTTCTTGTGATTTTTTTTTTAGGATTTTTTTTCCAATCCGACCCAACATCAGGAAACGCATTCGACGCTAAACGAAAAAAAAAAAATAGATGGTCTTAGCTTACGTTTAACGGTTTTGGATTTCGAGTGAAGAAGTGAAGTTTTTGTATATCACGCCACGTCCATACGAATCCGGATATTGAAGCCGCTGCATACTTTTTTGAACGAATCTGTCTTCCGACACGACTAGTGAGTCCGGACACCGAAACTGTATTGTTTTGAAACCGCTCTCCAGAGCGGTTTAATTAAGGCTGCTTCCACACGAATCCGGTGAGGAATATGCGGTTTTAAAGATGTTCGGACTGGCGCGTGGACATGGTCTCAAATGAAGAACGTAACCTTTAGATACTCTTTAACCTTGCTTCCTGATCCTAGGCCAGAGGAAAACGGAAAAAAAGAGATAAATGCTTTCGAACCATCCACAGTATTTTTTAAGTTCGAAACTTGAATCAATTTGCATTGGACCTTATTCATACGAAGACAGGTTTGTGCGCTCTGTTAAGAAGGACTGTAAGTTTTGCTCCTTTTATTTGACGTACAACCTGAAAATCGTGAATACCATTGTAGTTGCTGTGAAAACTGGCTGCTGAAGGTATGCTTGAAGAGGTTCTAAAGGAGAACAAATTGAAAACATAAGACTAAGTAGTTTTTGCGCTCGGTTCGAAACGAGGTCCTCGAGTTGTCTGATGCTCAACAGTATCACGAAGTAGTATAGTAAGCTGATCAATACACATTAAGATTTAAGAAAAAGACTTAAGACTTAAATTTATATAGAACACTGAATTAGCTATTCTCAATACTCAAAATGTAAGTTCTAAGTTATATGTACCTCATTTTTCTCTCCTACATTTAAGAAAAAGAAAAGCGTTCGGACCATACAGTCAATTTTCCGGGGTCATACCATAAATCGCTAGGACAGCTATCTAATGCCCTTACATGCAAGAGTCCGCGGTGAGAGTGGGGCGTGCGAGAAAGATTTCCATTGTAGACAACATTCGCGTTCAATAAGGGTGGACGAAAGACATTTCGAGTCTCGCGTCACGCAATCGCACGCGTGAGTTTTTAGTGATCAGATTTCATTTTTTTGATTGACAGTTACTCGGATTTTGTAATTCACACGCGGTCGGGTTTTTTGTAGTTGTCATGAGTTGTTATCAGAACATGTAAGTTTTAGGAGCCGTAAAATTAAAACCGTGAGTTTATTTAACCGACGAGATATCGCTTGTTGTCTTCGCAACATTTTTTGGCGACCACGAAGGGACAAACCGAGAGACCGTTTTGAAGAGTTACCGGGAGATTCATTCACCGTACGCAAGCACTGTGGTAAGCTTGAATTTTTGATTTGTGATTTCGCCGCTCAAGATGAATGCCGATGCAGAAGAAACTGGCGGTGAAAATGGTCCGGGAACCGAACAGACCGAAAACAAGGACGATGAAGAGAAACTGGAAAGAGAGAAAGAGTTATTGGATCTGAAAAAACAAAAGAGACTACGAAAAACCGAGATGACAAAAATTCGCCATCACATGGAGAAGCTTTGCATCACGCCGAAGGATTCGCCGAAGGACGTAGGCGCTATTGAGAAAGATATTGAGCAACTTTGGTCGCTTCTGGAAAGCACACTGGAAATACTGGATGAACTGTGTGTTGTTTATTTGAAAAATGGAGAGGAAGCAAATAAACAGGCGTCTATGGAAGAAGGAAAAACGCTGGAATCGGAAATTCAAACCGCAATTGAAAAGGCACACGAGGCCGTGAAATCACACGCTCAAATTTCTGTCGCGACTGCTTCGCACAGTGAATTTGTCGCTCATTCAAGTCCGCCGATCGTTTTGCAGGGTTCGCTCAACCCAGTTTTGCCTCCAACGCCTTCCCAAAATTCGCACAGCAGTCAAGGAGAAATAAACGTTCCTGAAAGCCCGCAAATCAGTCATTCCGCGAATCATCGCCTGAAGCCATTGAAAGTACCGACGTATGGTGGAGACAAGACGAAATTTGAGGAGTTTTGGGGCTTGTTTGAAAGTCTGGTGGACCAGTCCAAAGAATCAGTCAACCTAAAAATGGCGAGATTGAGGCAGAGCTTGTCCGGCAGCGCGCTGGAAGCGATTCGAGGGCTTGGGGTGTCAGAACCAGAATATGAAGAGGCAAAGGAAATCTTGATAGCCAAGTTCGGCGGTCAGCGGCGGCAACTGCAGGCCTACATGGACCAGCTGGAAAAAATGCCCAAAATGGGAAACAACGACATTCAAGGATTTGAAAAGTTTGCAGATTTAATACGTATTACTGTGGTTAAGCTTAGGGCCGAGGGGCGCGATGGAGAGCTTGGAGAAGGAACACTTCATAGCCTGTTAGTGAAGAAGCTCGCTGAAGTTCAAGTACAAGGGTACAGCCGTTGGCTACAGAAACAGAGCCGGGAGCGATCTGTTGTAAGTTTGAGGGATTGGCTTAAGGAAGAAGTACACATCCGCGTTGAAGCTAAGGAGATGGCGCATGGCTTATCGGTTACAGAGAAATCTGATGGATGGCAACATTCAAATCGAAATCCAAACAATCGAAACAGGCCCAGAAATTTTCACGTCAGATCAGATTTCGCCAGGAGACCACCAGGCTCAGGCCAGCCTACCCGAAAACCGCCGTGTCCGTGCTGTGGTTCCCCGAATCATGGAGTATGGGCCTGCTTGGTTTTCCAACAGAAAAGTTACGATGACAAATGGACACTGGCTAAAGAAAAACGATTGTGTTTCCGGTGTTTAGGTGATGATCACCAGGGAAAGTTCTGTACGAAGTCACAAACCTGCCAAATCAACGGTTGCCGGGGAAATCACCACCGTCTCTTGCATGAGAATCCGCCTGCCACGAACCCACCCATGGGGACTGCTCAACCAGTGATCAGCTCTAACAGCTACCCGTCATTTACTCCATGGGAGGGGGCAGTCGGCCCCGTTTTATCACCCGAGGGTGAGGACAGTCGTGCCTCGCGAGCGATGACTACTCACAACCCGAGAAGCCCAAAAGAAGCCTACTCACTGCGTACCGTTCCCGTGTGGGTGAAGGCACAAGGAAAAAAGCTTAAAGTGAATGCAATCCTAGATGATGCCTCAAACGAGACATTCTTGAACGAAGAAGTGGCCGGAGCCCTTGGACTAAAGGAGTCTTATCAAACCGTGAAAGTTCATGTATTGAACAATTCTGTAGAGACGTTTCAGACTATGCCGTTAAAAGTAGAGATCGAAAGTGTTAATGGTCAGTTTACAAAGGAAATTGAAGTTAAGACCTGTCCCCGCAATGTCACTGGAAATTACCAAGTGGAGAATTGGAATGCGAATAAAGGCAAGTGGTCTCACCTTGCACAGTGCGACTTCGCGTCACCAGCAAAAGACGGCTTGGTAGATTTGTTGATCGGTGTTGATAATGCTGACTTGCATTACTCGTTTGCTGATGTACGTGGAAAGGTGGGTGAACCGGTGGCGCGCTTGGGTCCGCTTGGGTGGACTTGTATCGGACCTCCAGATGGTAGAGCGGAGACTGGAACAAGAACGCATACAATTCGAACACTGTTTACAAGGGATGTAGAGCCGGTTAGTGTAGCAGGTGGCTGTTGTGATTTAGATGGAACGCTTAGGAGGTTTTGGGAGATCGAGAGTTATGGAACTGAGCTAAATGACCGAGTCGTGTGTACTGCAGAAGAGAGATTGGCCTTAGAAAGGGTTAGCAGCTCAGTCTGCTACAACGGTGAGAGATATAGTGTTGCTGTGCCGTGGAAAGGACAGAGGCCTCAACTTCCCGATAATCGTCAGATGGCAGAATCCCGTCTTCTCAGCACAGAGAAAAACCTAAAAAAGAGAGAATTTGTTGAGAGAGAATATAAGAAGACCATCGAGACTTATGTGGAGAAGGGGTACCTGCGTAAAGTCCCAGAAAATGAAGCACCGCCCCCTGAAGTTTGGTACCTACCACACTTTCCGATTGTTAGGATGAGCAAGTCTACAACCAAAGTAAGGATAGTCTTTGACTGTTCCGCCAAATACAAAGGAATCGCTCTTAATGATGTCATTCATGCTGGGCCGAAACTTCAGAGAGAACTCTTTGATGTTCTGATCCGCTTCCGCCGTAACCCGGTTGCCCTTGTCTGTGACATTCAAGAGATGTACCTCCAAATAGAAATTGAGTCTGAAGACCGACCGTTGTTTCGAATCCTGTGGCGAGACGGAGAAACAGGCCGCAACCCAGATGTGTATGAATTCTCTAGAGTTGTTTTCGGGAAGAACTCAGCTCCCTTCGAAGCCCAATTCATCGCCCAGGAGAATGCCAGGCGGCACCAAACCGAGTTCCCATTAGCTGCAGAAACTGTCCTTCAGTCCACCTACATGGATGATTCGTTAGACAGTGTTGAGGAGGACGAGAAAGGAGTCGACCTGTATCACCAGCTTAATGCATTGTGGGCAAAAGCAGGCATGCACGCCCGAAAATGGGTGTCGAATTCAGCAACGGTGATGGCAGCCATACCCGAGGAGGACCGAGCCACAGAAGTGGACATAAAAGACAGTAAGGATACAGTAACGACAACGCTTGGCTTACAGTGGAACAGCACCGATGATTTATTGGCCGTGCCTGCAACACCCGTGACCAAGGGCTACCCAATTACTAAGAGGAGTGTTTTGAAGAAAATTGCAACTGTTTTTGACCCGCTTGGCCTGATAAGCCCTTTCGTCGTACAAGCGAAGATTATGCTCCAAGAACTGTGGAACCGTGGCTATGACTGGGATGAGGAGGTTCAGGACGAAGTGGCTAATCGTCTTCAGGTCTGGTTCTCACAGCTGTCATGCCTAGAAAAGGTCAAGATTCCACGGTGTCTGCAAAACCAGCAACCAGTCAAGTCGAAGGAGGTGGTGACCTTTGTTGATGCCTCAACACAGGCCTATGGAGCTGCCTCCTACTTACGCTGCGAGTATGAAGATGGTACCGTGTCCGCACAGCTGATAGCTTCTAAGAGTAAGGTTGCCCCGCTTACCCCCATGACCGTGCCAAGGCTGGAATTAATGGGAGCCATAGTGGGTTTAAGGTTAACCCAGTCCGTGTCCAGAGTCCTGGAATTACCCGTGAAAGCAGCGTCGTTATTTTCCGACAGTACAGACGTGCTATGGTGGATTCGTGGAAGAGGCCGAGACTTTCGACCCTTTGTGGCAAACCGTATTGGAGAGATACAGATTAGTACTGAACCGGTACAGTGGCAACATGTCTCCACCGACAAAAATCCTGCAGACCTGTGTTCCCGAGGAACGAGCCCAGCTGAGCTCGCTAAATCCGAACTACGGTGGAATGGCCCGGAATGGCTGATGAAGGAGAAAAGTGAGTGGCCTAAGATGGAGTTAGCCGAAAGCCCGAAAGTGATGCCCGAAATGAAGTCGACAACAAAACAGCAACAGGGTTCTACCACCCTCGTGACAGTGCAAGAAAACCAAGCTCAGAGGGACAAGCCAAGTCAGGGTGGCAGTGTTCCAGTCTGGAGATTGAACCCGAAACGCTTCTCAAGTTGGAGCCGACTGGTGAACCTACATGCTAGAGTAAGGAGGGCGCTCCACAACATGTCGAAGAGGGGTCCGCGACAGACCAGCAAAGCATTGTCACCGTGTGAAATAAGAGAAGCTGAGGCAGAGGTGGTGCAATCCTGTCAGCGCGAAGCATTCCCTGACGAATACAAAGCTCTAGTGACCGGGAGACCAATACTGACCAAGAGCCGACTAATGAAGTTGAATCCTGTGTTAGATGAAGAAGGCTGTATCCGTTCAAATGGAAGACTCCAGTTCGCAGAGTACCTGCCTTACGATGTGCGATTTCCAATGATACTGCCTCGAGGACATTGTGTCACGAAGCTCATTGTCAAGCATTATCATGAACAGGCTAACCATACAGCAGGAACCAACTTTGTCTTGTCCCAAATCAACCAGAAGTTTTGGATCATTGCAGCCCGGGAAGAGATCCGAGAGTGGGAGCGAGAGTGCAACATGTGCAAACGAATGCAGAGCAAGACCGCTACACAGATCATGGCACCGATTCCAGGGATCCGTCTTCGCTTTACCTTCCGTCCCTTTGACCAAACAGCCGTTGACTATGCTGGCCCCTTTACAACCGTACAAGGACGAGGTGTGCGCCGACAGAAGAGGTGGCTGTGTTTGTTTACTTGTCTGTCAACCCGTGCGGTCCATTTGGAGGTGGCTTTTGGTTTGGACACCGACAGTTTTCTGAATGCCTTTACACGCTTTACAAGCAGACGGGGAGCGCCAAAGGAAATGATAAGCGACTGTGGGACCAATTTTGTTGGAGCCGTCAACGAACTAAAAGAACTGATCAGTAAGCTGGACCAGGACAAGATTCAGCAAAGCACAGCCAATCGAGGTGTAACATGGAGATTCAACCCCCCCGGGGCACCACACTTTGGTGGCATTCACGAGGCCATGATAAAGTCGGCCAAGAAAGCTATTTACGGAGTAATCGGAACGAGTGACGTAACTGATGAAGAGTTAATTACCGCAGTGACTGGAGTGGAAGGACTGCTCAATGCACGACCGCTCACCTACCAGTCAGCCAACCCCCAGGACATTGTACCGCTGACTCCAAACCACTTCTTACACGGACAGTTGGGCGGTCAATTCGCACCTGAAACCGTTGCTACCACCGAGTTCAGTCCACGAAAACGTTGGCGAAAGGTCCAGGAGATAATTTCCCAAGTCTGGAGGAGGTGGCTACAAGAGTACCTTCCTTTGTTAAGCAGAAGGCCAAAGTGGACCGAAGTGGTCAAGGATCTGAAGGTGGATGATGTTGTTCTCGTCCTGGATTCTAAACTGCCAAGAGGACGATGGCCTCTAGGACGCATCATCGAAACTTATACAGGAAGGGATGGCCACATCAGAGTCGCTAAGATCCAATGTGGCGCAAGCACCATCGTTAGACCAATTCATAAACTGGTGCCCTTGCACGAAAGTTAGAACACTGAACATTTCTCGTTGTTATAGTTTTCTGTTTCAATCTTTTATCGAACAATCACACTGATCCTTACCTCCCAGTGTGGGGAGGGGGAAATGGACGAAAGACATTTCGAGTCTCGCGTCACGCAATCGCACGCGTGAGTTTTTAGTGATCAGATTTCATTTTTTTGATTGACAGTTACTCGGATTTTGTAATTCACACGCGGTCGGGTTTTTTGTAGTTGTCATGAGTTGTTATCAGAACATGTAAGTTTTAGGAGCCGTAAAATTAAAACCGTGAGTTTATTTAACCGACGAGATATCGCTTGTTGTCTTCGCAACAAAGGGTGTGATATATTTACATTTACCAGAATTCCTGTTCATGCCGGATAGACAAATCGTTAATCCGACGAAACATTAAGGCGTTTTAAAGGAGAGTGTTGACTGTATTAAACATTAGTTCTAGAACTGATCCATAGAGTGGGAAAATTATGATCCATTTGATTTACTGGATCTCAGGCCCCGCTTATATGAAGAAAACCTGTCCCGGAAAGAAAGGTGACCCTCCGGCCCAGCCACGTCAACTTTGGAGAGTGTTTATATGTATGAGAAGGAAGTCTACCCCTTTGCTCGAGCTAACAGCGATCGCTCTGATTGCGTAAACCAGCGCTCGCTTAAGCGCTCGCGCATTCTCTGGGCTCGACTTGACCGAGGTGACCCGGCTGGGCGAGCCAAAGTGTTTATATGGAGAAACGTTGGCCCTGGTAGGAGTGTGACTCTACCATCACAAAAGGGTGACCCGGCTAAGCGAGTTAGCCTTCTAGCCGAGCCAACTTTTTGTTTTTGACTTCGACATGTAAACCGCGGCGGTTCTACTCGGGATAACTTTTCTCCATATATAAACGGGACCTTTAAGATATTTGAACGCATATTAATGTTGCATCAACATTTCTTGGGTAACCCATGTATTTGATGGAGGAAAACGATGTACCAACATTATTGCACCATACCATAGGTACTTAAGCGGGCAATGATCTCTATGTCTATTTATATCGCAAAGATGATGTCGATGGCCATGAAGTCGATAGAAATGTGATCATGATGACGATGATGATATAAGTCGATCTTGATGATATTGATGATCACAGTGGTGCACCTACGACGATGCTAATAGCTTAATTAATGGCCGATGATTAATCATAACAATGTACTAGCTCAACAGCTGCGGATTTTTTTGTGTTTTTGTTGCCGTTGTTGTTGTCGTTTTCAATTATATTTTGATGATAATCATAACTATAACAAAATTCTTAAATCTGATTGGCTATCAACTGCCCTGATTTCAGCCTTAATAGGGCAGTTAAATAGGACAGTACGCGTCATGCCTAAATAATTGGACAGTACGCGCCATCACGCGGGCGCTTAAATGGCTTTTTTTTTTTTCACTGGTAGCAAAAAAAATCTCGGAATTTCTTGTGTTTTGATTTTAAAAAAAAAGAGCCTAATATATCACAAATTTTGTTAAAGTTATGATTAACTGGTAACAGAACTTCGTGTCGTCCAATTCGGTCTGTAATCATACTCGTGATTAAACAAATCGGACTCCCACTACGCGGTCGTCCGATTTTGTTAATCACTTGTATGATTACAGACCGAATTAGACTCCACTCAGTCCTGTTACCATTACTAATCAATCATTTCTGCAGGTTTTACAATTGGTGTCAAGTTGAAATCATGATTATGAATTCAAGCAACGCTCATCTACTTTCTTACCTCGTCCTGCTGTTTTGTGCTATAATGAGAGTCACAGCAATCAAAGACCCACGCGGAGGACTGGAAATTAAGGATTTCAAACTCTGTGGTAAGACTAATCATAGAAAACCAGGCGAACCAAACAAACCACAGACGTTTATATTTTCAATAAAAATTGGTGACTGGTTAATGTAAAGAGCCTGGTCTCTCTTGTTCGTTGACTACATAACCAAGCCTGCCAGGATTACCGGGAACACCCCGGTTAACCAAACTTTTTTAACCTTGAGGTTAAAGTGTAGTTAAGCTCAGTTTGAAAGTCAGCAAAACCTGGTTTATTGAAACTGACTTGTAACAATGGCTCCATAGGGTACGGGATTGCAGAACACCTCATAAATACGCGTATGCATCTAATTGAATTAAAAAAGAATAACATAACAGCTGGCGAGAGCATTTGTTAAATGTTAAATGCCTCAGTAAGATAACTTCCCGCAATCTCCCACCTCACTCTACCCTGTTCACCTACAGCTAAAATTCATACCTGGCTACTTAATGCTAGCCTGCGTTCAGAGAAAGAATATCTTCAAGGCCAGAATTTGCTTGTAAATTTGCCGACTGGTTTTCCAGCGTCTTCCAATCGCTGCAGACGCTCTGCCGCGTATTCTGCAATCTAGCCGACAGTTCTAGCGTCAAAACAAATCAGGAAATCATGATGTTCACGGTCAAAAATAAAACTACGCAAAACGAGAGCAAGAAAAGGCGGACTCTAAGTATGAGGTCACGTTTGTTCATATCACGAGCTCAATCTCTCTTGTCACGAGCTATTAGTCGTGTTTGGCTTTTCAACACCTAATTCAAAGCGGACTAATCACAAACTGCGTAAGAAACTAGCCAATCAAAAACGGCGACATATGTCCTTGCGACTCTGCGGGATTCGAACACGATATTGTGCACTAATTCGCAGGTGCTCCATACAGAAGGTTTAGAACGTCTGCGACGCAGGCAACGTAATGCAAAAGTTGTCAAACAGTTTCCCCTTCCCCTCCCCCTTGCCTAAAAAAGGAAGAAGATAGAATAAAATAATGACTGATTTAATGTATTTTGTTCTGGGCTATCTTATCAGTAGTTAAGATCGCGTGTGCATCCACTTGTATCTTTACTAGTAATACTTCCTAACTACATAAAGTCGCACATCAAGAGGAGTCACACAATGGCTCAAACCGCCATAGGGAGTAAGATCAAATGCACCATCCTTGACCCGTGTATTGCAACCCGAATGTTGTCACGCCAACTTCCTTAAAGCGTTACACACACAAAGAATAAATATCACTATTCGTAAAGAAGGCATAAAATCATATTTCCAAGCAAATATCCCATTAAATTTTTAAATTCTAAAACACTAATATTTGTCGTTAAAGCCCCTAGAGATATGCGACTGGACTTTCCAAAAATCGTCAAAACTATAATTACCTGATAATTACCATTGTCTAAAATTTTAAGTTTTGTTTTAAAATTCAAGAAAAGCAAGTGAAGAGCTAATACAATTCTGACCTTCACTTCAATATTGCTAACTTAATTCCACTATGTCGACTACTGGAATCAGATAGCAATAGCATTGCAAGCCCGGCTTTTGATCTTACGTTCGACTATACTGGGGCCAGGTCCCTTAAAAACCAAACGTTTGGATTCTTGGGGCAATCTTTGAAAGATGGCAACTTATACCATTCATATTACACCCACGATCTTCATTGCCAGTCCTCCTTGTGTATAAATAATTTTTTTTCTATAATCTGTCATCATTACATAATCGGCAAAAAATGGTCCTAAATCAAAAATGAGGGATTTAATTTTACTGTCTTTCAATAACTGACAAAATTTAAAAGCTGATGGAATGTTTTACGTGTTGGGTTTTCAAAACCATCTTTGAGAATGACCCACTTATATTGTACTTCTGGAAAGAGACTCTTGCATGAGATGAAGTTTTGCACCAATTTCCTTAACAATGCTTGTAGACTTCATAAAATCCGTGCTCTTTTCTAGGACCCAGTAATCCAAGCAACACAGAAATCAAACTTTCTCCTTGGCCATTCATACCATCTAAAGCACTATTTAACCTCACTATTGCATTCACCCCAGGTAAGACCTTAGTTGATCTCATTGAGTTGTTACTACTCTTGATTGTGCTACCTAGAACATACACAAAAAAAAGTGGTTTATTCAAAAGACAGCTTTATACACTTCCTTGTATTATGTTTTTTTTTCTCAGTTTTTGAAAAGGACCAGTTAATTAAGCTCTGTAAAAAAACAATAAGTAAACTTGGATCCAACTTTGAAAATATGTCGGGACTTGGGTTGGGTCCCGAAAAGTCGCGAAATTTTTCAGACGATGTTGTGTGATGAGAGGCAAGTTTATCCACCCTCCCCCCATTCCCCATAACAAACAAACGTTTATCAAAATGACAAATTTACTTATTTTAAGGCTTTGCAGTGATGTCAAAGAATTTTTGCTGACTGGTTAATGTCAAAAGTTATAGGAAATAACCTTGGGGGACTCTATTGCAACATCATGATCAGACGCACACTTTCAAACACTGTAACTAACACTGTTCTCTAACTGTTCAATATCTTCACAAAAGCTGAAGACATCTTTGCCGTGACATCAGAGTACATATTGTTGTCAGAACCGGACGGTCGAATACTAGCAAGGGGGAGGGATGACATGTGTAGCCAGGATTTGAACTTATGCACCTTAGCGGCAGGTGGTAAGTATAAAACAATAACTCGCATAATCAAAACAAAACTCATAAATACTCCGTGAGCATACTGCCCTGTTAAATGCAAAGATTAAATCACTTCTAATGGATGGACCTTATCAACCCTGGTAAAATTTCCTAACTGAAACGGGGGAGGGATTTGGATTATTGAAGCAATTAAATACTTATTAAGATGAACGTTTTATATAAAGAATATTAAGAACGTTATATAAAAACGAATATCTGAAAAGCACAATCATGGGAAAAAGCCAAAAGAGATGTTCAGCCTAAAACTAACAAAAACTCGTCCATACATGTTAGTATAGGTCAGAGCCTTCGATTGTTGACCAGGTAATTTAAGGTTTTTGTTTGACCCAAAAAGTCAAATTATGACGTCACAAGGGCTGACGTCACCAAATTGGGTTAAATAATTTTTTTAAACTCAACATCAAACTTATATTATCAGAAAGAGAATTAGATTGGAAGTAAAACCGTTTCTCGCTACGGCAAGTGGGAGTCGAGTTATGGGATTTAAAATATATCTTATTGCACCCCCAGGAACCATTTTTTTTCCTTAAAATCGAACCCTTTGGTTTACTTTTTACACTTTTTTGCAAAATAAGCTGATTTTCCGGTAACATAAATCTTTTATAGTTGCTAAAAATCGTATCGTTTTAGAGTTTCGTTTTTTGACTCAATAATGCAAATTGAGGCAAAACAAAAATAATCATGTTACCTTTTAATGACGTCACAAATCTGCTTTCTTGGTTTTTGTTTCGTTGGGAATTTTCTTTTTTAAAATTTTTTGTTCTTTAGCTTTCGACAATAAAGATGTGTTATGTTAAAATTAAATCACAATGGTGACGCGACAATAAAATGCTTAAATTTAGATTTATTTAAGGGAGGGGGTACAGCGTTTTTGTTGTACGAATTTGTGACGAATTTATGTACGAATTTAATTTAGTTCATATGTAAGATATTAGAAAATTTTGTTCATCTTTCAACTCCCCGTAAATAGTTCTGTTAAAATTGATATAAAAATACAAAGATTCTAAAATTTGAAATTTACGTATGAATGACGTCAGCAATTATGACTTCACATTTTAACATTTTGACGTCAAAATATACGCCAAATTGATTGGCTCAATATTTTGGTAAAGAAAACGTTAGAGCCAACAAAGTTATTGTAAATAAACCCGAATTGAGGTGATTTTCCCCCAGTGTGATTTAACTACGTTTATTATTATTATTATTATTATTATTATTATTATTATTATTATTATTATTATTACTATAAAACTTTTTTTAAGAACTTTTTTTTTAAAGAAATAGGAATTTAGGAATACGAGATTTTATTCTTTTTAACTTGTTTTTTTTTTAATATCAGAGATGGATGATGCCTTTTTGTAATGACTTAATTTAAAACTCTGGACCGCCTGCAAGAGTTATCGATTGCATCTGAGCAGCAAGGAATGTATTTGGGAAATCGTTATTGACACAGTGATTGTATTTTTATGATTCATATAATTCTTAATGTTATATAGTGCTTAATTCTTACTTCAAATATTTCTGTAAATTATGTACATATTTTTAAAGTTGAATAAAATTATTATTATTATTATTATTATTATTATTATTATTATTATTATTATTATTATTCTTTGTTTGTCCTTGGGTAGAAAAGTATGTCTACAAGTATACCGATATAATGAGAGCTTTCCCACCTGGTTTCAAGGTAAATATAGCCCTATTTTTTTTCCATCAGCAACTACTTAAAGACGCTATATCACGCTATTTGCTATGAATCTTTTTAAAAATGCTAAAACTTTATCAGTTACTTTCTGTGAATTCCAAAGATTTTGGTGCAGTTTTGTTATTTGAGACTATATACTTTGACAGACCTCTCGTCTGCTCGGCAAAGGATTCAGTCAAAGATGGACATGCAGGCTCCCGACATGGATTGAAACTTGAAAAAGTTGGGCCCACTTTTTGAAGATTTAATCTGCCTGCAAAAATCACCAAACAATTTATTATGGTTCAGTGCGCACTGATGAAGTTTGTTTGATATATTTTTTACAGCTCTACAGGAGCATTTCGTGTATGGAAAACCCAGGGGGGTTACTCAACAAATGTTTATACGGGGAGGCTCCGCCCCGAGGTCCAACCCCTTATATGACGTTTTCCCATGGTTAATGCAAGGGCACCCTTTTATATATCATTTTTCACGAAAAAGGTACCCCTTTTGTATAAAACAACCTGCCGTCGCTTTCGGCCGTTCACCAAACCTTCGTGACATACTCGTTCGTACGAAACTCGCCAACATCGACAACACATCCGAGCCCCCTGCCAGCACATTCCGTTAGTTGCAACTCCAGACATGGCTGCCTCACCTCACTTTCAACAACACAGGAGAAACAAGACAAATTAAACATCACATTACTTGTGACTCAACAAACCTAACATAAATGATCCAATGTAAAAGATGTAAAAGACAATATATAGGTGAAACTAAACGCACACTTCGTGAACGCTTTAACCCTTTAAGCCCCAGTATCAACATACAAATTCTCCAAACTGATCTCCATACATTTCTTAAAGAGTGAGTTGAGAGAATTTGATAATAGATCAAGGTATTTTCTCTTCGGTGATCATTTTATTCATTCTCATAACGTATCTTTTGACAGTGTACGGATATTGTTAGGACAAAATTGATCTTGGTCACTATTGGGACTTAAAGGGTTAAAGAACATAGACAAGCAACAAAGAATCCACTCCACGCAAACGCCATAGCAGCAGTCCCTTCCCACTTTAATCAACCTGACCACTCCATAGCAGACATGGAACTTATTCTGCTTGAATTACAACCCACCCTCAGCATGTCACGCCGTAAGGAAAGAGAAGCGTACCTCATAGATAGAGGCAAAACCCTGTTACCAGACGGTCGTAACCGAAGGAACGAACATTGAGCTGTTTCTATTTCTATTTTTATTGCATAATCATTTAGCGGTATATTATTCTATTTAGTATTTATAATTGTAGTTAATTATTGACCACTTATGTGAATTTTCAAGAGGAACCAGTCAGTTATATTTACGTGTTGCGTGGACCTCTGCATTCAAACAGTTTTTCCTTTCGTATACCTTCTATTGACAAATGATACCCCTAAAACTTTGTATCCCTTGTAACTGCTGTAAATGCACTGTCTTTTAAATAGAAATCAATCAACAACAACAGAACGTCTTCTCGAATTTATGAAGACCCAAATGACAGATTTCCCTACCCTAGCTTTTTTATACATCAACTGTATATATCAACTGGTGAAATCCCTACTCTTTCATATACCTGAAGCCTGAAAAAACGGATATCCCTCTCGGGCGGGCGGAGCCTTCTTGTATAGGCGACCATAGGGAGTACCACCTCCCGGGATGGGCAACGCAATAAAGAGAATGACTCCAGTAAAGAATTTACTTTATCCTCGTGACATAGCCCTTTTGACAGAGTTTGTTTTTAAATAAGCTAAGTTAAGACTTACACTTCTGCTCTGGATTCTGCTGCGACCTGCCTCTTTCAAGCACAACTCCACTGCTTATCATTTTCAATTATTTGTGTCACTGTGTTTACTTGTCTGATATTTCAGATGACGGCGAGAGCAAAAGCAAAACTCTTCAATGAGGAGCACATCGCGTTTTTCTGTTTTGAAGCGTTGATCACGATCACATGACAAGGAAGTCTTCATCCATCGGATAACAGTAGTTCACAATAATAGTCAGACAGGCAGATCTGCAAATGCGATGTGGTAGGGGCTCTCTTAAGGCCGGGGAACACTCTCACAAGCGAGCATCTCTAGATCTACTTAGTTACGAACTCTATGTTAAAACAAATGGGACAAAATAGCAGGGTTTAATATCATAGGAAATAGGGATTTTCTTCGTTAAAAGCGAAAGAGTTTGTCAAAAGTTCCAAATCTAATAATTTTTTTATCTCAATGTATGTAATTCAACTAGACTAACCATTTAGGGCGAAGTGAAGACTAATTGTTTAATTGAAACCCCGTTGAACTGAATAAAAGTACAAAAATGTCGTTTCCCAAACATCATTTAATGTATTTTGTTTGTTTTGCACTATTTCTTTAAGTATGGACTTGCGCTCATATGATGAATAAAATGAAGTCTCTTAACAAGTGGACGGCAGCTGTTTTGTCCTACTTGGAATTCGTTAGCTCTGCGTAAGAAATGGCAGACGATGAGTCTGGGTGTGTGTGTGTGTTTTTGTTAATTTTCATTACTTACTCACCCCCGCACGGTAAGAGTAACGCTATTGATTCGCTTTCCCAGGAGTCAGATCAAACTAGCACTGTTTACCACCACAAGCCGGTTGGATCAAGTGGGGGGAGGGAAGAACTGAACATCTTACATCACACCATACTGACCTTACACGGTGTTGACACCAAGTCGCAAGCACGGAATTAGCCCTTAATCGTCTTACTTAGCAACCGCCGGCCGCGCTCGACCTATATATCTTCACTGATGTGATTGTGTGATAAATCAGTTGACCTTAGGCCTTAAAAGGAATAACACACAAACTGCGGTTACAAACATCAGAAATAACAAACGCATTGTATAACTGACTTTTACATTATCGAACTTGACGTTTCGTATGCTTCAACATACGTCTTCAGAAGTGACCGTTAACATGAGTAGTAACTAAATTTAAATAATAAAAAAAAGTAAGATAAGCCAATTAACGTGAAGGAAGAAACAAATTAATGCGACAGAAGAGAAAATTTGCATGAAATTATGCAAACTAGTATAAGTAAAACTTTTCGCTGCTTATATTTTCATTTCCTTGAATATATACTTGGGCTCTGAGTGAGTGACTCTTCGTTTTGCCTCCGATAATCGCTCACTAAGAAGGGCAAATATTCACCTGTCTACTGCTAGGCGTGGTATACCTGAGTCGAGTAAGCCCCGATCCATACTTAGAGAAATGCCATTGTTGCACCTCGGCTGCTTTCCAGCCAGTACAGTGTATAATAAATAAAACAAGGTCAAATTGCCGAATAACTGAAGAGAAAATTTAGTCTTTGCTTGTGGAAGAAGTCTCCTGCCGGGGGGGGGGGGAGGGTACTCCCATATATAAGGTATCATTAGGAAGGTCGGCAGCCCTAAAGCGTAGGGTTTTTGCGCCATTTTGGTCTGTAAACAGGTATAGACTTTGCCCAGGAATCGGGTAAGGATCACGGGAGTGTCTAGACGTATTTATCGTTTCCATTCCAAATGAGTACCCATATTTGTTCTAAAGTCATTCAGTACATTAACGGAACCTTTGTGAAACGTATGCTCGTCCGTTAATCACATGCCCATAATACGCTTTCTTTATTGGATGGATTTAAATTTCTCTGATTTCTGGCGCCATTCTGGACCAAGGAAGTTGCTCTATTCAGGCATAGTCTCTCCAAGGTCAGTGTATCTTGTTGGAGCAAGTCATGGACATGCATATTTGTTTCAAAGGTAGGGAATTTGCTTTTCAATAAGACTGAATAGGAGCTTCTGATCTATGGATCTCCTTTGATAATGAAATTCAGTAGCTAGCCCAAGAGTTTTTATGCCTTAAGTTCCACGCCTGGTATGCACGACCGTCTGGATGCGGGATTTTCTGCAGGAATACACAATTCGATTCTATTTCCAATGGTCGTGGATTGATGACATTGATACTACTGCAAAAATCCTACGCTTACCTCAGCGCTCAGAAAATCAATATTCCAATTGACACGATTTGTCTTGATTCGGTCTGTTTATCCGGGATTATTGACTAAGGAAAGACTGGCCGTATTGCAGACTTCAACTTAAATGACTGTACTCAGAACGTTCATTTTTCTTTTCTTCGTGTAATCAACCGTATAACAACTGCAAGTCACTGTTGCTCCTCAGACTCGGCGACTATGTTGTACATTGCGTTACGCGAGTTTACGTTCAGTGAAAGAGCCGGACTCCTAGCACTTCCGCCCTTCGAACACATCTGCATGTCAGACTGCTGTAAAGTCAAACTGAAAAACCTTCCCACAAACCGTCATCTAACAAATGCCTCGGTTTCATGTTAAGTCAGGTGTTAAGTGAATTTAGTAGCTCTGAAAAAGTGCATGGTTTACGTAACTTTTACTTTTACCGCGTGGATATTACTTCCACGGTTAATAAATGTTAAGGAAAACAAAGTGAAAGCGAAAGTCATGCACGATTTCAACAATTTAATTATTAATACAGTCGACTCCCGATAATGCGAACCTTCAAGGTAAATAGAAAAAAGTTCGAGTTGTCGGGAATTCGAGTTATCGAGGGTAAAATATATAGAAAACGATCTGATGGGAAATGAAAATTGCTTCGAGTTAGCGAGAGGTTCGAGTTATAGAGTGTTCGAGTTACCGGAAGTCGACTGATTGCGGAACAGGAAGTCAAATACGCTTAATTGGTCGGAAGCTGCTTGATGCACGTAACCAAATGTGTTGGCTTTGGCTTTCTAGTCTCAATATTAATCTTTTAACGTCTTGTTGAGCCTGTCGGTTTAGTTTGCCCGCCTGAGTAAATAAGGTCTGGTTACCGTAGCAGTCTAGTTTTGCTATAGTACAGGCACAGATCCTTCACAGCTGGAGAGCCAGCCTCAAATAAGACAAACTGAACTTGAATCGCTGTTCCCTACTGAGCGGTATTTACACTTCAGAGCGTTAGGATTTTAAAAGCTTACATTGCGGTTACGCTGCGATATCCCGGCTTCGTTTAATTCCGGGAAAAGTCCCCGACGGACAGTAGCTTAAACACATTCTTTTGTGAGTAGCATTTCGCTTTTTATGTCGTACAAAGAATACACGCTTACAACTGGAAAGTGTAATGTTCGGATCTTGTCGATCTTCATATCACATGCAAAGAAGGGCAGCGAGCTGAGTTGGTGTCACTTATTTAATTTTCCCTCTTCCAGCTAGGCGGCAACTAATAGTTACAGCGGTATATTCCCCACCTCTGTATACATAGATTCATAGAGTCCAACTATATATATTCAAATAATCAGCAAAAAAACACTAGACAAATAATGAGACAGTCAAGCGGAAAAGAACAGAGTGCAAGAATATATGGTTCTCAACTGAATGGAATATAGGTTGGCGCTTTTGCTGATGCTTTGTATCCGGTACTTCATTGTCAAGTTTACTGACTTGTAACGCTAACCGATGCAAGGACAGTATAACACTAGATACCTAAAGGGTATAAAGGTAAGGTAACTAAATTCGGTTGGTGTCTCATTAAAGAATTAATTGAGAAAACTACAACAGACAATGCGAGCAAATCTTTAAGTTTTTCAACTTTTCTTATTGTGAATTCAATGTTTTACAGTCCACCAACTGGTAATTAATAGTTATGCACTATCAAAATTAACAATAAGCTGACCATTGCTAATCTCACTGGGACTTGAATTCAGTTAACGACTTATCCACAATGTGAGTATTTTGATATTGAAATATTACATAAGGATAGAGAACCTGTCACAGAACTGAAATATTGATTCAGGGCAATTTGATTTATTTTTGTTCATTCTTTCAAATGTTTTTAACGCACTGTTTGGCCATTAACTAAGTTTGTCAGTTTTATTTAAGGCTGTTAGCCGAGACCAGTACTATTATTGGGCAGTCACAGTTTATCACTTGACTAGGAGAAAATCAACAGTCAACAGAATAAAAAATGAAAAGTTCACAGTACATTTGCTGCTTATTTGTGGGCGCAATCCTTGCAAAGTTTACAGGAAAAGTAAGTCCCTGGGGCCGGTTTATCGGAAGTCCCGGTAACTTTTCGGGCCCGAAATCAAATATTAAAATCGAAATATCAAAAATAAAAGCGAGGGTCCTGGCTAGCAAACTACTGCAATTTGTTTCATTAACTGATAGTTTTGTCATGTCAGATGCCAAGCTATTGAAACCTCTATCTTGCATGTAAACAACGACAGCTTTGCGGGTCCGTTAATTATCGGGACTTTCGAGAAACGGGCCCCTAAACACTTACTCTAACAGAAATAATTCCAAAAGCATTTGAATTTCCTCCTTCTGATTAGCCAGAGATTAATTATTGGTAAATCAGAAACACCTCCAGCACGCAATCCATTTCAGTTTCGAACATTTTTTAGTTAAAAGATCCCAGACTCCAGGGTAAACAACTTTTCTTTTTTGGAAAGGCAAAAAAGAGTCATGTTTCATTAACTTCCAATCAAAGTTTCCGCATTCCGAAACGTTTTGGTAATGATAGACTAATCACTACGTCCCTAAAATAAACCGCCTGTTGCATTGCTAGTTCATTGTTCTAGAGTACTTAGAGCGTAACACACATTTTGTAATAGGCCCTCGCTTCACTCCGGACGATTTCTGCTTACTTTTTTTTTCAGTAGTTGCACAAATCACACATAAGTTCTCTTATGACTCGTTTTTGAATGGGCGCTCCGCTTTTACTCTTTTTAGGTTTCCCTAAATATCTGTAATGGCTTTGTTCTACGATGGTTTGACTATTAGATGACATGAAACAAAACAAAAAACAATAATCTATTGCGATTTTTATGGAACGATGAAAAACTTAGTTTCGCAACCAAAAATTAAAAACAATACCGTCAGGTCTGTGGTCTGGTAAACTACAGAGCGTTTGAACGCAGGCAATATATTGACAGTGACTCTTAGGGATGACGTTCGTCGACGATTGAGAGACACGAGAGGGTAGTTCAAGTTCCGTTCAGGAAGAAAATGACTTCCATTATTAAAATACTTACGTTACTTGAGACATTGACAGAGACGGCAATTATAAATCAATAATGATATTATTGACGCAATAACAGGTCAACATGCCAGTTTTCCAAGTTAGACACTTTTTCTAAATTTATCGAGGCCGGCGGGGGTTTCCCCCGCCGTCGCTTGAACTGTAGCCGAAATTTTAAAGATATTGTTTAGTTCTACAAAATGACCATTGGCCTTTCTAAAGTTGGTGATGGACTGCCTAAACATTAGCTTTACATTTACTCACTGGATCGTACAAGTTGGGGAGTAAGTAAAACAATACGATTAACATTGTTGCCGCTAACTTTTGAATTGTTAAAAAAGCATGTTTCATTTGATCGAAAAAGAAAAAATCACTTTGAGTAAGTTTTGGCCGAATGTCTGTTAATCGAAGAGATTGGACTCACTTCAGTTATATGGTAGGTGAATAGTCCACGTTCGATATATTAAAATTCTAACATGACTCCGAGGTTTTCTGGTCATTTTTCTGTATTTGGTTTGGTTTTCTTTGTGCTCAATTCTTTTCTGGGAATTGCGAGACAATGGAGTCGTGAAAAATTTCCAATTTTGACCCTAAACTAGGCTAAGCCCCGGAGTCATGTTAGAATTTTATTATATCGAACGTGGGCTATTCTAAATAGGGGCTAGCTGCCTCTCTTCACCGATAACCAAGCAATTCCGGCTCCCTAAAGAAAACATCTATTGAGTATGTATGACTCAGGCCCAGGTTTGACGTCGAACTTCACATGTGACGAACCGAATAATTAGGTCCGTAACTCGTAAACTTATATTGACCCTGGCCTCAGATCAGAGTACGACAGCCGGACTAGTTGCATGATAACAGAAAGTCAATTTGAATTATAGTGCCCGACAGTGATTTGTGACTACCCTCTAATTTAGCCTCTGACTTTTTAATTATTAGGAACTCCTCCTAGACTACTTCTACTTTTTCCTACATTTCGGGTCCCAAATTTTATCTATTGGCTAGGCAACAAAAGATATGCATTGTGTGGATTAACTATACTTTGAAACGCGTCGAATTTATGCTACACAAGTTTTCCAAACTAGGTAATGGCATATCTGTGCAAGTTGAAAAGCGATTTTGTACAATTACTGTAACAATGTACAAAACTAAAAATAGAAACAGGCAAAAAATGGACGCCTGTGACTCTGCTCCCCCTAGCCCCTTATTGGGAGATAGGCCACTGGAGCAGAGTCTGCAGAGCTCCCACCCGCAACGGTCCGCCCACACGGGGGACGATGGAAGTCTAATATGGAAAAGTACACATATATACAAGCCGGTATACAATCTCGTCCCCAGAGCCTCAATTACTTTTGTCCAGCGGAGTAATCCCCGTCACTGTACAAAAAGATCGCGGCCTCTGGGAACGAGATTGGAGGTTCTTCGGTGTTCTTCGAGGCAGGGCCTCGTTTTGGTGTAAAAGTCATTTCGCGTCTTACACAGCCTCAGAATAGGAAAGATGAGCCAATTACACCTGATTACTTTCGAGCGCATTGCTTTGAATTACAATTTCGTTTTACGTTTGAATTTGCCTTCATTTTATTTGTGGGTCTCCTTAATAACGTACAAACCTTACAAGGCCGAAATTGACGCTGGCATGTGAATAGTGCAAAAGGCACTGCAGTTCAACAAAATGTCTTTGTACCTCTGCGCAATCGAAATTCATGCCCTTTGTTTCTTTAGTTCTCTTTGTTCCCTTTTTGTTTTGCTCCTAACCACGCTGACTTTACGTAGGTAATTGTGCCGTCCACAAATATAGGAGACGTTCGATAGACTGACCTTTTACCTTACAATAAATAGACTATCAGTACATCCTGGCCAATTACTTTTTAAAAGTTCAGAACATGTTTTGAATAAACCTATCTTATCCTCAATCACAAAAACAAGGATTACTTCTGTTTTCGAAATGGTAACGTTTCATTGTGCATTCTCTTGCGCACTTTTTGTTACAAATATGAACTTAGCAACCAGAGTGTTGTCGCAACGGATTAAATACATCCGGAATTTTGAAGTTCTATATATAGAAAGCCTTCGTCACAGACGGATCGGCCGGAAGTAGCCGTATATTCGAAAGTTTGCTTTGAATTTTAGAGGTAAAAAATATAAGTATATCTCTCTTCAAAGAGCGCAACGATTCCAGTTTGCATGAGAAGATATTTTACTTTTCTTAGAAAGCGGGTATTGTGAAGAGCTTTTCTGCTCCAGTATTTCCCTTATTCTGTTGAGTGTCTCCTCCTGTTGTTTTATCGTCAACAAAGTCCGCCTTTATTTTCCTATTTATTTATTATTTTATTTATTTCCTTTTTTTGTTGAAAACTGACGAAGAAAATGACTCCATTATTCCGTTTTTTTTGTATTCCACTTGCATTTGGATTTTGAATTGCAGTTCACTGGTCAAAACTACTATTAGAATGGGAATTCTAAATAATTATTCAAAGAATCTCTCCGTTTCCGTTTCATAACCAGCTACGTTGACAAAATTTGAAAGATTTTTGTCGATACATGTATCTCGGCAAAGATGATCTACGGTAATTATTCTAAAAGATGGACAGCACAAGGGGTGGTAGCTCAGCTTGTTGGTAGAGGCGGAAAATCAAAAATACCAATATCTAGACTTTATCTGCTAGACTAAATGTCCCTTGTTCATGTCTTGAAACTGCTGAGGAAAAGGCGAATGTTATGAGGACGGAGACTAAACATCGACCGAGGAATATGTTTTAAAGTATCAAATATATATATTCTTTAAAAAGACGCAAAACATTATTGGATGCTTTCGTATGACATGAAGAATTACGCAGATCTTGGAGAGCGTTATGCGTCTTGGCCGATAACACTCTCCTCGATCCGCATCATTGTTCCCATGTCAAACTCAGCCACACCCAATGAATGAATGAATTACTTGTAGAAAGATTACGAGCAGTTTCTTGCTTTCTTCAAAGTTACCAGGGTAGCTGGCGCTTACTGTCACTTAGAAACTCGACGGATCTTAGAGAAAGGGCGGACTGCAAGCAATTAAATTTTTTGCTAAGAATAAGTTGGCGGCTATTTTTTCTTGACATAACGTGTGAAACTACTTCCGCCATTTTCTCCAGCTCTGCCTAAACAGCTGAGCTACCGCGCGTGCTACGTCAAAGAGGGGTCACCATACTGATAACAAACGGATAATGAATTTCATGAAGTCGCCAGCGTGGTAAAAGGCTTTGTCCATTACGTTTCTGTTCCCTCGCCGTAAGTACTCCACCTTAATGTTCCATTTTCCCACTAAAAAAGTCACTAACAAAGATGCTCAATTTATGCTCATTATGGGGGGTTGGGTCTAAACGAAAGTGATACAGGGTTGTAAATGAGCGGAAACAAACATGGCCACAACCTTAAGCTACTGACTTCTCCTCAGTCCCTACTCGGCTGTGTTGAAATTATGTCGAATATAAGAATTCTAAATTTTCTTTTCCTTTTTTAAACTGAATTTTTCTTATTCTTATTTTCCGAGAAAATGGCTCTCAATCATGCTTAATGCTTTTGTCTCCTAAAAATGGTAAAAAATGTTAGCAATTTGTACAAAAGCCTACTAAACCGCGTGGAAACGATTTGGGAGACGGGGCTGATTTTACAAATTGTTCATATCTCTAAAAAATTCCTGGCTACGCCCTTGGAAAGTCCTTTGTTCGTGTAGAGGGAAGGGAAATGTTATCAGGTGGTCGCCGATGTTATTTGACATGTCGGACATAGACAAAGGGACTTTCTTCTACCTGCAGGAGAAAAGTAGAAAATTTCTTTCGCGTAAAAAGCGTAGCGAAAAGCTATCGGAGAGTGGGAATAGTCATTCTGGTTTATAGTGCAAACATATACAGTTGTAGTAAATTTTCACGATTTAAGGCCAGGGTAACTTTTTCTAGGCTAGCGATTTCAGAGCAGTGTCCTAAGAATTTGAGAAGTCCTAATCCGAAAGGCTTTGCGTCAAATTTCTTTGAATATGTGGGATGAACAGAGTTTTTTGCATGTATTTTAAATGTGAAGACAGAACCTACACTGCGATAATACGGTACATCAGGGTTTTTATTTAGCAATTAAAAATATTCTCCAAATAGCAGATGTCGCCCTTCGAGTTGTATTCTTGCTGTTCTTGCCATGTTTTTAGCCATTATTTCGCCTAGTTCTTACTCTTGAAACGAGCGAAATGTCCGCCATTTTTGTTTCCACAACTAAAACAACTCAACCTCAGTAACTGGTTATGGTGAATTATGCGTGTGCTTTTAGCCAATCAGAATCGGGGAAATATTTTGAATGAATAATAATCTATATTATAATCTAGAGTTCTTTCACCGTGAATGCATAGCCTTGGTCAATGTTTTCAGTAATATTTTTGTTTGCATTGTTCCTCTGCAAACTCAAGGAGTCGCTAGCCCATACTATCAAGTCTATATATCGATGGAAAACGTTTACGCAGTATTTAAGTGAACAGAAAACAGGAGGAATGAAAATATTTAAATGGTCGAGGAGTCAAAACACAAGACAAGATTGGCGGCCTTATGACGAGGGGAAATCCCTCTTATTTTAAATTCCGATGCGGGGGATTTCCCTCAACATTAAAAAAATTCTTATGCAAATAAATTGGAAGAAAAGCTTTATTTCGTAAGTTACTGGATCAAGCAAATCTTTGGAGAATACAAACCTTTTTTGGTGGCCATATTTATGTAAATATACGTAAGTATGACGTTCTCCCGCTTAAAGAAGATATTCATTATTATTTTTATTTATCAATATCACTGGTGAGGAAATCGAATACTTTAAGGCTACTTTAAACTAGTTAAGATTTCGAATTCAGTTTAACATCACCCATTCGTCTTACAAGCAAGATTTAAAGTCAAAGTTACAGATGGTTTCGATGGGCTATGCCATAAGAATACTAAAAGCCTCAGCGCTTTTATTAAAGATCATCGTATAAAAGACACACTCTGGAAGGACTTCTATTTCACTTTCGCAAAGCAAAAGCGCCGTTGCAGATATATATAAATATCGTAAGGGAAAATGCCAGTGAATCCAGTTAAACAGTTTCTTTCCTTTAGCAAACGAAGAAGTCTTATATATGCACCGCTATTATCAGTTTAAAAAAGCAGGCTAGTATAATTCACTCCTCGATTGGACCGATCCTCCCAGGAATGCTTGCTACGCAGGTTTTAAGGTAGACTCTGTAGATATCCATAAGGAAAGAACGGTAACATGTGATCATAACAATTTGCTTAAGGTTATCAGAAAATCTTTTTAGGTTTTACTACAATAAACCGTCTTCATGGCAGACCTGCGTGCTCCCTAAACTTACTGTTGAATTAATTTGGTATCCAATTTTAAAGCAATCGGAAGGTCGGCCGAAGAGAGAGAGCCAAACTAACTTAAATAAATCGTGACTGAGACTGAAGCAAAACAAAAATTTTCTTTAATATTTCGGTTTATAAATGTGAAATGGAATCAGTACAAGAAATAACCTTAATTTCTTCATTTCGAAGTGTAGTGATAAAGAATTAACCAGGTCCTCGGGGTACTTTTTCTTCGAGAGAGCAGCTTAGTTCAGATGCCAGGTTGCGGAATGATCGATGGACCGGCCACTCGTTAACGAAAGGAATATTAATAATGGACACTAGCTCTCGGCGCAACGATTTCCGGGATCATTTGGGCGGATGTGTATAAAAATTTGTATTATTTTTGCCCCTTAATACCTTTTCCATTTTGCTGTGTTCGTTTTTGTTTTCGTACGATGACGTTCTACCTCGTGGAGCAGTTATTAACGAGGTTGCAGTTTATATTATATGTGTTATACTAGCTGAGTGGCCCATGCATTTATTATATACATACTGCGAAATACTCACCAAAAACCTATGTCGTAAATATTTACATGACATCAAAGTTTGCTCGACGCTTACTTCGCTTTCCCAGATACCAATGTGAATGTATCATCTTCTCATTCGCAGATAATGCACCCGAAATCTATTACAGAGTGAACTGAAAACCCTTGCTTGATGCCAGGGTACGCAATATCAGCCGACAACAAAGGCTCCATCGATAAGAGATACATCTGCTTGCAATGTAATGACATCTTCAGGGATCCTGTGCAGACGGACTGTGGTCACGTTTATTGCAAGTCTTGTATTAGAGACCTCAAACGGTAACAAGTGTATTAATCGCTGCAATGGAACTTTTTATTGTTTAAAACGAGCGGCCTGGCAATTGCTACAAACCTAACGATGAATTTTTCAAATGACAGGGACCTAGAAAGAATGAAAACAAATATATAACTTAAAACAGACTGAATGGTCTTTCCCCATTGTATATTTAAAACCTCGGTGGAAGCTACATTGTATGTACGTTTTGGCTCAATGTTGTCTTTGTTGTTGTCATTTATGTATATGCGTCTTTAAATCCAAACATAATAATGCATATCCTTCTTTTGCACGTCGCAGAGATGATGGAACGTTCATCTGCCTGGTTGATAAGTTACCATTTGCAGCAGATCAGGTATGAATTACACTACTACCATCCGGTTTAAATAGCTCAGTTAGATAAGCGCAGGCCAGGCTAGGTCTGCCGAGCCGGAGATAGCGATCTGTAAGTAACCCCATCCGAAACAAAACACAGGGTCTTTAAATAACTGAGGAGAATTTGATATCTAAGAAACTAATATCTTCCCTCGAAATTCTGATCGACAACGCTAACGTTGGAGGAAATGATCATATCAACACTTGTGGTAGTACAGTAGGAATAAAGTTGACTCTTCTTTCGAATCTTGAAGATTTGTCGACGTTAGCATCTTGCCTAGTCCCTAAGCCTAATTATTCTGCGCGGACTATGCGTTTTTGGTCACGTGGTCCGAGGCCTGCGTACTTCTAGATTGTCGTGGCTTCTCCGCACCGTTCGTCTCAGCTTCGTCAACAAAAAGCATTGAAAATTCTGTGTGAAGGCAACGTACCTCAGCCCGTTATCAGTTATGTATTTTTGTTTGATAACGCACACGTTTTTTGCCTTTGAATTAGTAGTAAAGGCTAAAACGATCTAAAAGCCAAGGTTTTCAAAACGCTTTTGATAGTGGAAATTATTGTAAACGGAGGCAAATCGTTTTAGCATGACCAGGCAAAATTGAAGGTCCCACTCCTCTTTTCTAAAAAACCGCTTATGTTTTATATGTTTGTCTGTAAAATTCGAGAATAGCATCCAACTTTAAAATATAGAAAGTTAGTAGACTACCATTGCTAGTGAGTCTGATTAATTACCTACTTTAAGAAAACAGTTTGGAGGATAAATCTAGGGCACAAAACGTCGGGACAGTTTTTGAAGTGAAAACATATCATTCAACTTGGAGCTAACTCATCTTCGCTTATATTATTCTCATTTAAGGTGTTCCCTGATAATTTTATGAAGAGAGAGGCCCTTTCCCTAGTTGTGGCATGCCCCAATTGTAATAATGGTTGTGTCTGGAAAGGAGAGGTGCGAAATGTGGAGGTAAGTAAAAGCTCGAAGTTTGCAAACAGTTTACATCATTGACTTCATCGTCATCGCAATCATCATCCTCACCTCCATTGCCCCTCTAAATGTTCACAATATTATTAACCTGAAACCATGCACTGAAAAAGAATGTCAAGCCAAAAAAAGTAAAACATATTTGAGACGGTCCTTCACATAATCTTCGGACAATACATAGTAATCAACACTGGACTATTAGTGGAAAAGACTTTTTGGAACAATTTAAGTCAGCGTCAACTTTCCCACGCGATCCTAAAAAAGCAGGCCACCGCTTAAGGGAATCAGCTAAAACTTTTTCCTACACGTTTGTCATCACAACGGCACCAACTCATAATCAGTATTCTTCGTTCATATTTTGGGCATGAGACAAATGTCCTGCACAGCATTTCTATCGGCCAGGTAACGAACCATAAAAGGCGACGCCTTGGTGCTAGCAGCCATCAAAGAAGCATCAATTGAAAATGGTTTTCTACCTTGTCAAACTAACTAGTTCTCCTCCAATATTTCTTGTAGAAACATCTTTCGTCTTGCCCTTACAAAGAGGAACGTTGTACAAACAAAGGCTGCTCCGAGTGGGTAAGAAGAGTAGATTTTCAGCAACACATCGAAAGGGAATGTCCATACCGCCCTCAGCCGTGTCCTTCGTGCGGGGAATCCATTACAGCAGCTCTTCTAAAGGTTGGTGTGTCATTATACCATCCAGATAGACATCCAAAGCATGACGCCCGAATGTTTAAAACTTTGCAGTGAAATGACTCGCCTGCGGCTCGTGGTTCCACTTGAGCTTTTAACATGTTAACGTCATGTTTATGCATGGTCTATAAGAGTATAGACCAAGGAAAATTGTTTTCTTTTTGTTTAATGTTCCGTCGTCTAAGGCTACCGAGTCTCTAGCCTGTTCCAGGCTCTCAGGTAGTGGAGAAGACTTGAAAGTGACAGGCAAGCGAGTTTTTTTTTCCTGTTCGCGCTTCCTCAATTCGGCGGACCCGACTATCTAGGCTACTGAGACTCAAACGTCTACAGCAAAGAACTTCAAAAGTTATTTAATGTATAAAATTCAGCAAATAATTTTAGTAACTTTGAAATTTTGGGAAAAGAAACTATCACCCGCGTAGATAAGACAGGATTGTCGCCAAAAAAAATACTCAAATATTTTATTCAATACAATGGCAGGAGACGTTTGTAAACATTTGTGTTCGTTCTTTAATATTTGTAACTAACTTTGCAGGCATCCAAGAAATCCCACACACATGCGGGTTGGAGAAACTTTTTATTATGAAAACGGTGTTGAAGAGCCCCACTGTCACCTTATATTGCTCTAAAGCCGGGTCTACCGTTCGTCTATACCAAATCAAGACACGCTTGGGAGTTACAAATGAATTACTTGATTTCATATAGCCAATTAAAACTTTGTGATTTGTTTCCCGTTCTTCAGAGCCACCAAGAACAGGATTGTAAAATGCAACCCGTGCAATGTCCTCTATGTCGTAAACAGGGAATTCTGCGAGGAGAGGTATGATATTTCCAGAATTAATAAACACTCATAAATGTGATAATAGCCAAGATCAGGTTGAAACTACGAGTAAAACCTGCCACTAAGCATCAGCGCAAAGTATTTGACATCAACAACCTTTGTGCGCCTGAGGTTAAAAAAGAGTTCAACATCGAGCTTAGAAACTGCTTCAGTGCACTAAAATTGAAGATGGAGAAAATTAGGACCCTGTTGAAACAACCTGGAACAACATCTTAAGAGTGGTCTAGAAACCGCAGAGAGTATCTTGGGCTTTACAGAGAAAGATAAACAATGGATAACATCTGATAAGTGGATGAAAATCGATGAGAGGAAGAAAGCCAAAGATAACCAGCCAAGTGCAACAGAAGTATATACATGTAATATCAAAGAAAGACGTCAAAGAGTCAAAGAGAAGTGCCCAAAGGGCCAAGAGAGCCTTTGTGAAGGAGCTAGCTGATGAAGCAGAAAAGGCTGCAGCCAAGGGAGACCTCAATACTGTGTACAAGATCACTAAGCAGGTAAGTGGACAGAGAAACACCAACATAAAACCAGTCAAAGATGAGGAAGGGAAAGTTATCACAACTGAAAAGGAAAAGGCTGCAAGATGGGTCGAGCATTTCAAAGAAGTGCCTAACCGGCCACAACCTAATGAGGCTGCGAACCCAGAACATTCGGATGGCCTCAACATTAACACCGACCCGCCCTCTCGGGCTGAAGTGGAGACGGTAATAAAGCCATTGAAAAATGGAAAAGCTCCAGGGATTGATTCGCTACAAGCAGAAGTACTAAAGGCAGATACTACCACTGCATCCTTGGGGCTGAGCGATTTCTTTACTAAGATCTAGAACCATGAGGTGATTTCTAAAGACTGGAGCATGGGCCTTATATGCAAGATCCTGAAGAAGGGGGGCCTCATTAATTGTGACAACTGTCGAGGCATAACACTTCTGTCCATTCCAAGTAACGTCTTCTGCAGAAGTACTCCTCAAAAGGATTGATAGTGCCCTAGATCAAAAGTTAAGGAGGATGAGGCTGCATAGAACAAGTTTTTGCTCTCCGAAGCATCATTGAGCAGTACATTGAGTGGAATGTTCCCTTGTTTATCAACTTCATTCATGACTTTGAGAAAGCATTTTACAGTGTTTGCCGCCGTGAGAGTTTTTGGACGATCTTGAGGGCATACGGACTACCACCTAATATTGTTACTATAATAGGTTTACCCTTTACTTCCCTTTACTTGCATGATTTACCCTATGGTTCCAGGAAGCCTATAGTTTATAAGCCCCCGGCTTCTATATAGGCTTCCTTGCCATTAGCACTTTAAACATTTTATTTTGTGAATAATTTAGTTAGAAAAGTATATATTATCTTTAATGTATTATAAATTTCTGTATACTGTTGTTGTATTTGTATGTGGTTATTGGCAAAAATCAATGAATGAATGAAGGAAGGAATGAATAGTGAAATTTTATGAGCACTTCAAATGCTTTGACAGAGTCATTCCCTGTCACGTCTGGAGTACGAGTATTATCTCTCCTGTCTAGTAACCACTGACTAGGTGATGGGTGAAACAGCATCAGACTATCCCCGAGGAATCCAGTGGACCTAGTCTGGGTCCAGCCTCCGCAGTGGGCGAAAAAGGGAAAAACAAATCGACGAGCGAAAAGAGCGGAACGGAAGTCTGGGGAGGGAAAAAGGGTGGCTTCGCTCGCCAATTTTTTTTCGCCCACATCGATTTTTTTTCCTTTTCCCCCAATACGGAGCCTGGTCCCAGGCAACAGTGGACCCGGTTCTCATATTGGAAGACGCTGATTTTGCCGATGATCTGGCAGCCCTGTCGGCTACTCTTAGCCATCTCCAGGAGAAATGTGACCGACATGTACATGTACATGTACATCAACCTTAGAAAGACCCAGGTGATCTATGTCGATGCCCCTAAGCACCCCGAATCACCAACAGTGGAGAGGAACTGGACTGTGTCGACGATTTCACTTAACTCGAAAGCCTTATTAGTAGTGACAGAGGTGCCCATAAAGGCATCAAGACCCACATTAACAAAGCCAGAGGTGCTTTCAGTCAATTCCGCAACATAGGGAAGTCTGAGCAATATAGCCTCAAAACTAAGATCGGGCTTTATAACAGCAATGTTAAGCTGCACTTTTAAATGGCTCTGAGTGCTGGAGAGTGACGAAAGGAGATGAGAAAGGTCGATATCTTTCATAACAGCTGCCTCCGTAAGATCTGCAATATTTACTGGCGTAACAAGATCATTAATGAGGGGCTGTTCAAGAAGACGGAAGGCATGAATATGTGATCATATCCGTCGAAATTAAAAACCAAGGATGCCCGGCAATTGAGAAAGTTGCCTTAAGATTGACCCCAACTGCACAGAGGAAAAGAGGCCAGCTAAAAAACAACTGGCGGATAACAGTGATGAAAGAGCTGGAGGTGTTGATTCTATAGATGTGAAGAGGAAAGCGAAGAAAACAACTGGCGGATGACAGTGATGAGAGGGCTGGAGGTGTTGGTTCTAACTGGCGTGAAGAAGCCGGCCAAAAAACAACTGACGAAAACAGTGATGAACGAGCTGGAGGAGTTGGGTCTAACATGGCGTGAAGCCCAGGCCAACGCTCAGGACACGATAGAGAGGTGAAATTTGGTTACTGCCTCATGTCACAACCCGGATGAAGAGGTTGAGTGAGTGAATGACTTGACATAAATATTTTGTAAGCGGCGAAAAGGCCACAGGGGGTGAACTAAAGTTACTAAAGCTCAGAGGAAAGCTCACACCTGTTCTCTTAAATAACTGCATACGTAAATTTATAGGTAGTATTTTTACGCAACTGGAAAACAGATATGAAAGTTATGGAAGTTAACTTGATGTGATATTGCCGTACAATTCAATTTAGGGTGTTCCTCTTAGCTACAGTTCAGATCCTTATTTTACACACCGCAATTTACAACTTTTAATCAATCTAAAGAAAATTATCCTTTTTTCCGTGCACAGATGGAAAAGCATGTTAGTCCTGTTGATGGTGACTGCGAGGAAGTAGAACGAAGCTGTTCTTTTGAGCAAATCGGATGTAAAAAGGCTACGAAGGTTTGCTTTTGGTATTTATCTTTCAAATTACACGCTACGGGTGCACTTTGTGAACCGTCAACGTACCCACGTGCTAATTTACTGGCCTCCCTTGGCAGTTCATGTCTAACTTCAGTAACCATCCTTTTCTGTAGAAAATGAAGTATTCTGAGGCAAAGAAACATAACCAGATATGTTCCGTATTTCACCTGAATCTGCTGCTGAATTTCGTTCTCCGTCTTGAGAAGCACGTAAAGCACATTGTCGGCGCGTCTGGTGCATGGGTTGGTAGTGGCGCTGATGACTGGATGAGGGGATCGGAAAGGCTCGTTTCCGAAGCAATATCAAAAATAGATACAGCTGTAAGAGAGACAACAGATTTGCGCCAGAAACTGGCGGAACAAGGCCAAAGACTTGCATTACTAGAAGGAAGGGTTAGAACTGCTAAAGACATACCGATGGTATCAAATTCCGCTATGTTGTTGCCTCAGAATTTGCCTGGGGACATTTCAAGAAGACTCACTAACGCTGAAAATGGAAGTGGTAACATAGAATTCCTCATGGACGAAACAGTTCGAGAGATAAACAATGTCAAGCAAGAGGTAAAAGATTGTCTATCTTTTTTTCTCCACATATTTTCCCTTCACATTTACAAACGATTGACCTCTCCTGAAAATTTGGTCACAGAATTATGTCCCAAACTGTAACATTTTTTCTGGCCCTGATATTGCCGACTCTTACTCAACTTATCTGGGATGCAGAGTTAATACCAAGTTTCTAACACCCAATAGAGAATGGCTTATTCTCTCTTGCTCATTCTCTCGTTACACACTCTAATGTGGGTGTAAAACCGGGAAGTCTGGGAATTGTTTGTCGCTTGTCTGGGTAAGTTAATGATAGAATTCTGTATGGTGGATTAATGGAGACTCACCTTTTAAGGATAATGCAGGTGTACATTCTAAGTCTGATGTCAATGTGTGCGCAATCCAGGGTAACATTGTTTGGACAATATGTCATTGTTACCAGAGAGAAACTGAGCTGCAGAAATTCCGGCACCTTTAATCGTTTAAGAACTGGGGGAGGTAAAACTCTTACTGGTGAGTGTATTAAGATTAGTTTACCAGCTCTCATTGACCCTGTTCATGCGAATTGAGGCATGTACTTTAACATGATTTTATGAATCAATTGCATGTCGTTCTTTTACGGTTTTACTAATGGATGAATGATTCGTTCTTCTCCTTGACCAATCACTGCTTCCTTTACGCTAATCACTAATTGGCTAAAATAAAATGAATGACTGACTGACTGACTGACTGGCTAACTCTTTGACATTCAGCGTTTGATCTATTGATTAGATATCCTCTCTTCGGGGTCAAGTGGACGAAAGTGTAAACAGCGTAAGGCGACTTGAAAGAAGAATTGAATCCATAGAGCACAATTTGGCACTCAGAAACGTAACTGTACAAGACATCGAGGAACATGTACGGCAAGAACAGTTCTCTACCTATGATGGCATATTACTCTGGAAGGTCACAGAAGTCGCTCGTCGCACAGAGGAAGCGCGTTCTGGACGGCAATCCTCCATTTATAGCCCGTGCTTCTACACCAGTCGCCATGGCTACAAAATGTGTGCCAGGCTGTATTTGAACGGAGATGGCATGGGCAAAGGAACACATCTTTCGTTGTTTTTCGTTCTCAAGCGTGGTGAGTTCGATGCACTTCTCCGTTGGCCTTTCCGACAGAAGGTCACTATGATGTTGATGGACCAAGACAACGTGGAGCACGTGATCGATGCCTTCAGGCCTGACCCAAGGAGCACCTCCTTTCAAAGGCCAAGGCGACAGTCAAACATTGCCAGTGGATGTCCAAATTTCTGCTCGCTGTCTGACTTAAATAGTCACGCCTACGTAAGAGATGATACAATGTTTATAAAAATCATTGTCGACACCACTGATATTTAGAAAAAGATAGCTGACGACCGAGTCCACCGTTTCTGGTTTAAGTTTGGGAAGCTTGTCGTTCCGTATTACCTGTAACTGATTATTTCTACGTTTTTGTTGAGCATAGGAGGAGGAGACGGCAGCGTCGCCGAGTGGTCAGCGAGTTGGACTCGCAATCCAACGGTCTCGGGTTCGAGTCCCGCTCTGGCCGCTAGCTGGATCTGTTCTCGGTCGTCCCGAGCTCAAATCCTCGGCCACGGTAAATAGCCAACTGGTTGCCTTCTGCTAGTTGGGTTATTCAA
>OZ037994.1:32235839-32333339 GCA_964035705.1 Porites rus
GATGACTATGATGGTTAAGATTACCATTATGATTATGATTATACAGTTACCACGATTAAGATTATGAATAATTATGAAAACAGTTAAATGAGTTGAGATCCTTATTACAATAACGGTTATGGAATTGGTAATGTATTGATTATGGTTTTGATAGTGATTTCTTGTAGGTTTCTGGGTTTGAAATATGGTATTGCCAGCAAAAATTCCACAGTAAGAAAACTTTTCCGTAACAACACCCATACACACTGTAAACGTACACGTAAATCGGCAAATTGGCATTGGCAAAGAACTCTCCATCAAGGATGAATAAGTTCTTATTATTACAACAATGTGTTTAGAATCATACTTTCACTGGTACGCTGTGTGTGCAAAGAACTAGAAATGTTTCCCAAATATGGGACTTTATTACTGAATAACTACCTCATAAAAAAAATTTAAGGGAACCATCAAAGTTAATATAGAGTAAATCCTTAAAGTAAGCAATAATCTTCCTCATAGTATTACTGACATTTTTTTTAATTCAATATGCAAATTAACTGCGCTTAATCTCAACTTTAAATACAAAAATCACACTAACCTCAAAAACAAGAACTCCCCAGCTATTGGTTGTAGACCATGAAAACTCTAACTGAGGATACAAGGTCTTGAATTCTTTTAAGGCATTTGTTATTTCGCTAATGAAAGGTGAATGAATTAAAAAAAACGTCATGAAAATGTCATGTATACACTTCTTAGAAACATGTGCTGACCGGCTCTTTTTCTCGTTTTATGGACTGAGCCATCTTGACCAAAAAGCTAAGTCAGTTACGGGTTACGTCGTACACAAAAATCAATTCATATCCTGTTGATTAGTACTCAATCGTCTAATGGGTACCCAAACAGTGAACACAGCCTCGTTCCCACTCTTTGACTTTGGGTGGAAATATTTTTATTTGGCACTTTAAATGAGCGTTTTATTCATTATCATTTTCACGCATCACAATAATGGTGGTGCTTTTGAACATTAAAAATTTTGCATAACCTTTAGCTAAATGCATTCCAAGCACTGGTATGTGATAATTATTTATGACATTCTAGTGAAAAACATGTATGACAGCACATTCCTTACCTTTTTACATTGACCTTGGCTTTCTTTGCTGCTGAGGTTCCGTCTGAGCTTTGAACTGCTGAAGGATGATGTCGTTTTAGGCATGATAAAGCCTGCTGTGCCTCTGAAGTCAACTGATGAAAACATTATATATGAAACAATGAATATACGAATTTCACATATTGGAACTGAAGGATGAAGAAATAAATGCAAAGAAGATCCATGCACTCTTGCGGTTTAAGACACAACTTCTGCAGTTGGAAAAAGAAAGCCATCATTTTGAAAGTGGAATCTGAACTTTGGTCAAAACCAACCTTAAATAGAGGTTAAATTTGCTGCTTGCTTAATATCAGAATACATAATTTACTAAACATATAGGGCAAAATAATTATTTAAACAAAGTCTAACTTAAGCCACGGTTTAACGAATCCTTGAACCTCCAGATCTCTTCTTTGGTGGGTTGTTTTAAGAAGATAAATGCTTTTCCAGTCTTCTCTATATACTTTCATTCAACTGTTCACAATAAAATTAATGATGTTGGTTGGGCAAATTGAAAATGACCTAGAGCATGGTTTTGTTAAAACAAGGCCTTTTCACAATGAGTTTTTTCGACAAAAACTACTTGATAATCCCCCAATGTTTATTTCCTTGAGTACGTTAGGGCCCTTTTTACTACTTTACTGATAAAAGTACATGTAAGTAGACTTTGCTAGGATTAATTACTAATTTGAATAAGAGGGCAAAAACAAAATGAATCCTGGTACATGTAGTTGTCATCAAACAACATCATCATGGAATTCACTGGTTCCTCAGTGATTGGCCAAGGCTCAACAATAATACAACAATTCTCCCCATACCCTTATCTTTCTATCTACTCTCCAGTTTGGTTTCTGAAAATTACTGAAGTTGTGCTTGGTTGAAAAATAAAATTTATGTATAAGAACAAAACCTTAATCTGCAAACATTTTTTAAGCATGACATAACATGTGTTAAGAACTTACACTAATTCCTTAAGTTATCAGGTACATTTTTTGATAAAAATGTGTTAATCACCTTAATCTTAGTTATAAATCATGAGGTACCTTTTCATGCCAGTCGTAGGTTTCTAGAAGCTTGTCATAGAGGGCAGTTCTGTCTTCCACAGGGTCCAGACTCAATAGGCCGGTATTCCCCAGAGATTGGGAGCGGTTTTCTGAGGAAGCCAGTGCATCACTTGCTTTGTCCAACTCGCTGTTTGGAAAGAGAAACTGTAACAAATCAGTAACAGACCAGTTGAATTTGACTGATGCAAAACTACAAAACAGACAAAAAATAGGAAGGATCCAGTGTAAAGAAAAAGAAGAATGGATAAGTCTGCATGTGAGGGAAAAAAGGGGGAGCTTATGCTGGTTTTTTATAGCTTGAGGCGTCTAGGAGTATTTCTACTTTGTACTACCACACGGATGGGATGCCAGTCGATCACAGGGTTACCCCCAACAGTATGTTGCAGGTACACATTTATACTGAAGAGAGAAAATGTGGAGCAAAGTTACTTAGCTTAAGGAAACACTATGACAGCAAGGCTTGGACCCAGACTTCCATATCTGCTTGGCCACCACACCCCCACAAATGAACATGGTTCATGTAAGATTTGTACTCAGCACCATACATCTATTATGCAAAAATGTTTCGAATCTATTCAGTAGTAACTGGTTTTACTATTTATCAAAATAATTCAGGACTGCCATGCTGCTGAGCTGCCCCAACCAATATACCTAGAACATTGACCTTGTAATCTACAGCTATGTCAATAGACCTATTTGGCTAACTCAATGTTATACCCAATTCAAATCTCCCAGGGTTAAGATTCTTTGTGTCTCGTATTTGCATTATAATGAGGCATTCACATTTAAATGATATGGAAATTCCGGAAACAAAACGTTTTATTCCCAAAGATTTTGAATTGGGTATAACATTGAGTGAGGGGCTGTTTACATGACACCGGGGCAACTTTCGTACGGGAGTGAGTTCACACCAGTTCCCTCTCATGGCTCTACATTTGTTTACATGATACCACCACAAAAGTCATGCCGGCGCGAGTCACCCCGGCGTGAGTTCTCCCCAGTTGTTGTACCGGTGCAAGAATTTCACTCCAGTATGAAATCTCGCAACGGTATCATGTTAAATGCGAAACGACTACACGTTTCGGTGTGAAATCGGTCTGCCGGTAGACTGTAATGGGTAGCGCATGCATGTATTTTATCAACATGAAGTGTACCTTCAAATAACGAGATATGAAATGACCCAGTCATCATGTAAACACAATACAGTATGTTGCCCAGTATCCGGACACTTCAGTTTAAAATTGCAATAACTTTCCTTTGTTAATCCCAAGAGCTCTGAAATTTGGCCCAGAGAAAATCTATCTAGTCCTTAATATGACGAAAGACAGTTTAACTTTTTTGCGTTTGTTTCCATCACTAAATTAATATTTTTTGCAGAGCTCCTATGTTGCCCAGTATTCGGACAGCTGGCCCAGTATCTGGACACAACAATAACAACGTAATTGTACATAAAATTCGACAGGCAAGCGACTGAAAGCTTCTCTTGCACTTGCAAACTAGTCTGGCAATCGATTCCGAAAATATAACTTAGCATCGTGAAATAAAACATAACAAATGACTGGGGTATGGTGGGGAACGCGAGTGGCTGTTTTAAAAATGGTATAATTTCTCACTTCTTTGTTTAGGAACTTTTTCACTGATTTAAGGAAGGTATCCGTGGACATGCCGAAGCTGCAGTTTGCAAGCTCAATTAGCCAATCTGCAAACGACTTTCTTTCTTCATTTTTTATTTAAAGAAAAGCTTGGGGAAGGGACCTCAAAGGTCACTCTCCTATTTAGTCTGACCTGCAGTGTTGATTTCTTCATGCTCAGTCCCCACAATAAGCCTGCTTTTCTAGCACTAATTCCTCCTTCTTTCACATCTCTCAATCCCTTTGTGACATTTTTTAGACCATTGCAACCCTATTCTAGCAGTCCCAACTGGGAAAAGTATGAGAATTCCAGGTTCAACTCGGACGCTTTCAGTTATATATAGAAAATGCAGTCATGTGAAACAAGAAAATTTCCATACGGAGTTGAGTAGAGTTACATTCTATGACTATATCATATATCCTAAGCTTTGATTATAGTCACTGATATGAAATAAATCTTATCCGGAGAATGTACACAGCTAATTCATCAATTCTGTACAGCAAAAAAAAAAACTGTCCGGATACTGGGCACATGACATCAAAACTTAGTGAATGTTTCTGGCTTCCGTTATTCCAAACAAATCGAATTTCAAGAAGAATTAATTAACTTTCTGAAAACCTGACTTCCTTTAGTATCTTTACTTTAAAAATAAAACAGTTTCTTTGAAAACATCACACACTACCCTCTCTTTTCTGACCAGCACTAACTTTACTGGGCAGTAAACAACGTAAATATTAGCCATGAAAACTTTTACTTCACCTGAACAGAACGGCGTCTTCTGCGACTTTTTCGCAAGCTTTCAAATCGCCAAAACTTTCATCTTAAAGCTGAAATGTTCAGCTTTCATTCAAAATACTTCGTTTACTGAGAACTGAAAAGGGCACCTCAAAAATTGAGTTTTTGTTTCAAGTGTCCGGATACTGATACCGTCCAGATACTGGGCAACATACTGTACGAAATAAAAAAGTCATCCCAGTATGAAACTCGCACTGGTGCAAGTTTTCTCATGTTAACACCCCCTTGGCCGAATAGGTCTATGGAGCAACTATATAATGCAGGGCTCGTATTGTAAGGTCAATATAAATTACGAACAGACCACTAGAAAACTTATGGGAAGGAGGGGGGGGGGGTGGGCGAAGTACAAAAAAAAATTGCGCGCATTGGAAAATTAAACGAGAAAAAATTCTTGCAAGCTAATTAATCCTAAAAAATATTCATGCTACGGCCTAAAAAAGATTCATACAAGGAATTTGATATCAAAAAAAATTCCTGCGGCTCGAAACTTCCCCTCCCCCCCATAACTTTTTTACTGGTCCGTCCCTTAGGATGATGCTCGATATAGCAAGTCAAAATATGCACTACTGTGTCATTCTATTGTGTGAATTTTATTAGGTTATTGTGTAAGGGCTAAGGATCATTGTTGTGATCTTTGTGACGTCACTTGAGACTTGCTATTTACTTGGTATATCATAAAATAATATGCTGCACCAGCATATACCAAAATTGTGTAAAATAATAAGACATTGCTGAATGCACAATAGGTGTAAGGAAAAACCGTACCAAAAAATTGACCAGAATTTTAATCTATGAGCGTTCTGTGAGCCAAATTTTCAATGTGTCTACTACCTACCTCAAAACTTTGTGCACGCTTACAAGATTTTTCTTCAATGTTTGAGTGATTTTCGCTCCTTTGCCCGCAGCTGAAAGATCAGTCGCGTCACTAGTCGATTGACTCGCTACATCAGAATCAGAGGCAAGATCTTGAAACACTCTGTTGACGGTCGATCTTAAATTACTTGCTGTCGAAATACACTCTTCGATGTTTTTTACTTTGTCCGCCATATTTCTCCTCTTAGAGGCAACCGCTGGTCAGAAAAATGCAGTCAAGAAGTTCGTGCGGGCGCTGGGGGGAAGGGGAGGGGGTGGCGCTTTTGGGGGTGGAGTGAAATTTAAATGCGACAAATTCTTACTACTCATGATGTTGACTTGCATCCTGTCTTGTATTGACCCGCACCCTTAACCTTAACCTTACCCGTACCCATATTAATACACGCGACAAGTGACCAACTTTAACACGCCTGGGGGCGGCGGGCCAGGTAGGGAACAGACTCCTACACCGGCAATTTTAGGACAAGAGACACAACTAACATTTTGCCTACTTCTGAAACTTCAAAAACTTTTGGCTTATACCAATTCGTAATGACAGGAAAGTTTTCAGTTAAAAAAATATAGGTGCATGCATCTGCAAGCTGTAAAATCGTAGAAAGGTTTTTAAATTTCCCTACACGTAATAAGTTACAAACCCCTTTTAATTTAGATTTTCTGTTTATAAATTCACTTAAAACGTCTTTTTACAAGAAAGGATATGTTTAATATTTACTTCTATCATTCCTCTGATTGGACCATAGAAGGAAGGAGATCAGTTCCCAAAAGTTCTGCCCCATCATCGACTGTCCCCATCATCCCTAACACGGATAATTGCGCGCGGGCTCATACACGTAAATTCATAAATAACTTACAACGCCTGGTAAAAACAGTAGTAGAGGATAAAGGAACAGTGGATACGATGATGGTGTCCCGTTAATATGGTGGAAATCTGGCCTCTTTCCGTGTTTTATCGAGCGTATTTTGGGACTATGAAGTTTAAAGAACGATTCGCGTTTTGCATGTGTTTAGTTTGTCTTGTTGTGCCTTTTCTATGGCTGCGATGGCAGATCTCGGATGAGAATAAACACCCGCTTATTCTCTCTGTAAGCGATACACAATCTCTTATGGACGAAATGGACTTTAATAGAGTGGATCATACACATCGAAAACAGCGATCGAACGAGCAAATGCTTATGTCGCGTTCAGAAAGAAAAGGTCATGTAAAGCCAAGCGTATCTATATCTTTGGAGAACAGAGAGAAAAAGTATGTAGGCGACGTGGACGCCGAACAAGGAAACAAATTAAAGCGACAGGACGCTGTTAATGACGTGGATTATGAATACGATGATCCGTGGACTATATGGAAAGACATGGTGAAATCTCGTCAAATCACCTCAAATAATGATAGTGACTCAATAAATATGATATTAGAGGCAATGATTTACAAACCCATAGTGGCAGCCGGGGTGGGGCATGGGGGAACACAATTAAAGGCTTCCTTAATCCTTGAAGGAAATCAGAGGGTTGTCTTCAAGCCTATGCGGTGAGTCTGCTCTATTCAAAGTTCTTATAGTTTTACCATAAGTGCTTGAAATAGTGTTCAGCTACAAAAAAATGTCCTCTACAAATCACTTACCCAAGCTCAAAATATGAGTGTTGGCACTGTGGTGTTAGGCCGGGTTCAGACGCCGATCTTTTCGTGAGCCAAACCTAATACGTTGAATTAAGTACATGAAAAGTTCGGCGTCTGAATCAATTAGAAACGCCTATTTCAATTTGGAATTGCTCAGCTGTTCTTTTCACCCAGCCTGGCCAGGAATTTCACCTTTGGAGCAACTTTAGAACGGCTTTGATTCAGATGCCCAACTTTTCATATGCCAAACCTAATGCATAACTTATTATAACATATTTTGTAAGAAGTTTGACCGAAATGAGCATTTTTTTCCTTTTGAATTTAGTTTGGCTGGAATTAAGATCGGCGTCTGAATCAATTCAACCTGTCTAAATAATCTGGGTTGGCCTTAATTCAAATTAGGTTCGGCTCATGAAAAGTTCGGCATCTGAACCGGACCTTAGCCTTCAAAAAAATGAGGATTCCACAGACCAACTTTGGGACCATACAGGAAAGAAGATCACAGTCCCTTATATATCTTTTATGTTTTCATTACTTTTTTAAGAAAATCTCCATTATGTTTGTGGGTTACAGAAACAATCATTTTTTACCATACAAATCATTGTACTTGTGTTATTGTTCAAAGGATAACCGACCAACACAATATTGTTCTCAACAGGTATTCTAGAGATTATGTAATAGAAGGGCCTCCATACAAAGGTTTTGACAGACACAATGGGGAAATAGCAGCATTCCATTTAGACAGGTACAACACAATATATCAAGCTCCTTCTCTGTATTAAATGGTGGGGATGCTCATATCAGAAAACTGGAATATGAAACCTGATCTGCTTTCTTAATTTCTTCATGCACAATGCCAAGCAGTGCCAGTGCATTGGGTAGGAATGCCCCGAAAATTCGTGTTGGAGCTCCCCCAGGCATTAAGAAGTCCTTTTTTTACCCTCAGGCTATGTAACTAATTTTGCAGAGCAAAGTAGATCTAATAATCCAGTGCACCAAAAGTCAAATATTTTTCCTGTGCTGTTGTTAACCCTCCATCTACAATTTAATTTCTTAAATGGCCAAATCCAAATCCAAAGTCTCCAAATCCCGGATTGACAATTTGCTTTTTCAACTAGAAATGGAAAAGTTTCAAAATTTCCATTTTTCTACCCTCCTGTCACATCAATTCCTGTGCTAACTTTTGGACTTTGAGCTGTCATTGCAGTGCAAAGAACTCAGAAATCCTTGTTCTAAACCCCCTACCTCTTTACCAGTGTTTATAAGTACACACCATGATTGGCCTGTTAAAAATCCCATTTCTGGTTTGCCAATCGGGTCAAAGGGAAAAATGATATGCACTTCCAGTAATTTGTTGAGTCTGTTAGGGGCCCAGAACAAGGATGTTGGTGCTGCTTCACAGGTGTTATTAACTGGTGTTAGATTGCATCTGCGACACAGGCTATGTGGGTTGCTGGTAACTTTCTTATCACTAAACAGTTCTCGTCTGCTTTTCATATTAGGGTATTCATGTGAGGAAATGTTTTTTGCAGAATTTTAGGATTCTACAGAGCTCCCCCCGTAGCTGGAAGAAGAGTCAACTTAGAAGAAGAGATAGAACCGATTGGAGAGAAGAGACTTATGGATACCTTCTTCAAGGAAGGCAAGAAAAATTATTGCATAAAATAGTGTGTTAATTATGTTGACCAGACATCTGAATTAAATGTAGTGTTAAATGTTTGTAGGTAAAAACACTTGCTTCTATGGGGTATGTTATTACTGTAAGAAAGCTGAAGCTGCATGTGCCAATGGTACAGTCATGGAAGGCTCTGTGACGCTGTGGCTTCCAGCAGGCTGGCCCCTCAAGAACTGGAGACATCCCTGGCAGAGGACATACCGAGATGATAGAAAGGCATTGTAAGTAGGACTTCTTATATTTACATTTGCTCTGTTTAAGTTTGTAATCTTTTCATTGGTGGGACAATCTGTGTTGATGCATGTTCAGTTTAAAGTGAATCTGTTTGAAATGATAAGAGAAATTTACTTCCCAGAGGTGGCTCAATGATTGTTGGTGAATACATGTAATTACTTAACAGACACGGCCCAGTTGTTTGAAGGCCCTTTCTTTTTCTTTTGTTCAGATTTATATTATCAGATAATTTTCTCTTTTCTTTTTAGAGCATCCAATCATCAAATTATTGATAAAAGAATTACACTGCATTTGCTTTCAAATTTTGCACTAACCCTGGGTAATATCATAACCCAGTTTTGAACAACCTGACTGGTGGATTTATTTATAGACCATTAAAGTCTGTGTGTGTACCCACAAAATGCCAATTTAGTCATCTTAATGTCACATTTTGTGTAGATAAGCACATGGGATGTCCGGGGGTCATTCCACTATAACTGGTCATCTTGAGGCTGAAGGAATCAAAAGGCCTATCTGACTAATCAAAGTGATGACCATTGAATACCCTTGATCAATATCCTTTATTTATCACAATTGTTTGTGTGAGTAACTCAGCACAAAGAAAGGCTTTTGTTGAGGTGATACCTGAACGATACCTTGCAAGAATTGCCCTATTTTCTGTGGCAGGTGCTGGTTAATTTCTTTTGCTTGGGTTTTATATGGTGCACAAGGGGAATACACAAAGGGGAGAGGAGGCCTCCTCTCCTTTTCTCTACTCTTGGGTATGCACATTCTGGAAATTTATCCCTTCGCCCTAACAAAATGGCTACTGTATTAACATTAATTTTGCCAAACCAAAAAATCCTTAATTATTCAGTTTGCATAAATTCGATCAATTAAACACAGGATGAGATGAAGAACTAAACAAAAAATAATAATAATCTATCGAATCAGTGTATTCAGAATAATATTTTTCCCCTTTTAATTTTCAAGGAATGAAAAACAATTTGAGGAAAGATGAAATTGATTGCAGCTGTTCAGTCTTCTATATTCATAGCATAAGTAACACGTTTTGGATGAACTTAATTTCCATTTCAATATTATTGGATGCTCTTCTTGCAGCCCCATAATACCAGGTTATGAATTTGAATAATTTCCCACTCCTCTTGGCTCCGGAGATGCTGGAATGTTTATTGATGAAATATTGATTTATATAGACATAGAACTAAACCTCTCATCTCATTTAGCATTCCAAGCCTTCTGGATTAAAATTTCTTTTATTTTCAAGAAAAATGGAATATTTGGTGTCGATTTATAGACAACACAATTCCAAAGTTATTTTGAAGAAACTATAGAGAAATTAACTTCATCTGGAACGTGCAATAGCTCTCACATTATAGGATATTATTACGATTTCTTAATAGTTTCTCTCTAAAGCTGTTTATATCTCATTCCTAACTATTGATAAACCAAAAGACGTTCATAATACCTCGGTCATTCTTGTCGACAACATTTTTGTTAACAATTCTCTACGAGTCAAAATCAGTGGAAACTTGGGAAAGACCTACGAAGATTCATAAAAATAATGTCCGCGATTTTTCGCGGACCATTTTAATTGTGACCTCTCCCAAATTGAGTGGAGTTAACATTCCTTACAATGATGCATTTGATGAAATTGATAAGATGTTGTCCTCTCTTTACAAGGAGTTCAACAAAATTGTTGAACAAGCATGTACCTATGGAAACCGGTTTCTATACAGCAACGCGGAGCTAAAAAAACTGAGATAATTATAGCAATCAGAACTTAAATACCTTTGATTAAAGTTTAAAAAGGCTACATCTATCTGGCGATGACACCAAATATAATTTTTACAGAAATAATATCTGCAGCTCAACACTTTATCTGAGAAAAAAACTGTTCTTCTTTCTGATCAATACTTCAACGGGAATGTAAACAACATAAAAAGACTTGGATTTAAGGAATACATAAATTATGAAATCGTTAAAACGAAAAAGTCTAAATCAATTAATTACAGTGCTAATAAGGTCGGATTACAAAAACTAAGTCACTCATGACCTGACCCTGATCATGACCTAATATCATCAATGACCACTTTACAGCAGTAGGGCAAAGATTAGCAAGAGCTAGACCCTCAGCACGGACTTGCTTTACCGATTTCCTTAGGAAGGCTAAACCATCCGACTCCTCTTTCGTCTTTTAACCTATCGTGTTAAGTGAGTGGCTTTTGGAATCCGGAATCCTTGGTCCTAGAATTCCTGAATACTGCCCCAGGAGTCCGGTATACCACTAAAGATAAGAATCCGGAATCCAAGTTCTACTGACAAGAATTAGGACACACTACCTGGATCGGGAATCCATGGGAAGTTAGCGAACGACGTAACGTGGCTCGTGTATTGTAACTTGAGAGATGGTTGTAAATAAAGTGTTTCAATGCATTTTTTGTTTGTTTGTTTGTTTGTTTGTTTAGATGGGAGGTGGACAACACATATTGCAAGAAAAAGGTGCTAAGAACTCCACCATACAATTCTGGGCCGCGGCTTCTTGATATTATGGACACAGCACTGTTTGATTTTTTAATAGGTTTGTAGGTTTTGTTATTTTTGTGTTACCCTTGAACCGCTCGCCTGGTGTAGAAGCTCAAAAAGGCATCAGGCGAAATCGAGAAGTGAAGGGGAAGTTCAGTACGACCGCTAGCTTTGAGCCTTTGCAGTGACTACAGGAAATCCAACGATTAAGGTTGGCGAAGTATGTTATTATTTATCCAACTTGTATTTCAAAACAGCTTCTACAGGTGACTTGTTAGCAAAGTCAACGTTTGCTTCAACGTACCTCACAGACTGAGCAGTAGAACTTCTTTAGTTGATAATTGCAATACGGGGAATTAATTACCCGGTACTTGCAATTGGCGAATTAGATTAGCAGCTAGATTGCCGTATCTTTGACGGGCATTTTTTCTAAGGACGAGAGGTCTATAAACAGTTTCGAGGCTGGTTGAATTATAGTAGGCAAGTTGTTAGGTAAATAAAGTAATTTAGAGTAAACATTCCTCTATCACCCCTCCCTAGGGAATGGAGACAGACATCATTATGAGACCTTTAGAGATGAAGGTGATAGCGGAATGCTGTTACACCTTGATAATGCAAAGAGGTAACTATTGGTTTCTATTAAACAGTCCTTGGTCAGTCTTAAGTCAATCCATCCCTTCATATATTATACAGGGGCATAGCATCCATTGGTGTCTTTACACGTTTGAAGGGCAGACTTCTCGCCCTTTGCTTTCAACTTCATTGATGGCGTCTCTGTTTTACCGTTTTTACCGTAAACATTGCACCTTACCGATAACACTAGAGATGAAAATTAAACAACTAATTATTGCATTAGCCATTTTCCTTTACTGAAAATGCCCTGCGGAAAACGCCGGAAATGGCATTTCTGAGCCTCTTAATGTGAAAAATTTTCCGGGGGAGCATGCCCCCCAGATCCCCCTAGTTTGCAATACCTTCGGAGGTGCAACCTTTCTTTCCGTGCGAACAACTTCAAAACCTCGCGCTACACCCCTGTATATTTTATGTCAAATTGTTAAGGGCCACAGTCCAAGTTCAAGCGAGGAAGGAAAAATGTCGTCGCCTGTTCACCTCCTCACATGAGAGTCGCATTAGAGTTGTTGTTTTTCAAAGAAAAAAACAATTTCCCTTTGCGGTACTATTTTGACGTCGTGTGATTAATTAACATTCTTTTTCCTCTAGCTTTGGTAACCCTTATCATGATGAAATGTCTATTCTTGCTCCAGTGTACCAATGTTGCAAGTAAGCTAATAAAAACGTATTGACATTTATTTTAGATTTTTTCGTTGCAGTTTGTAAAGAATAGTTTAAAGCTGATGGACCTTTGTTCAAGAAAATAGTCACGCTGGCTTTAAGCACTGCTTGTATTAATTCTTATCTGACTTTTCATCGTTAGGTCATTTTTTACAGTACATTACGCTAGGGTATTTTTATCAGATATAAAGACACTTATTAAACATTTTAAATAATTTCTTTTTTTCCTCTCTATGAATTATTAATGAGTTTCTAAAGCTCTCTAAACGACCAGCTCCAGTTACGACCGCTTCTTCGGATTTCCGAGATGGTAACTTACGAGGGCTTCGATTTTAGTCCAGTTTATGAGTTCGCTATGACTCGCTGAGTAAAAACAGCGAAGGCGCATTTTCAGGGCTAGCATGTTATCTGAAGTGGAGATATTCACAAATCCTGGCGATACAATGACTTGTTTATTTTTCATTTTCAAATTTCAGACACCTTTCTGCTGCTATTTGTGAATATTTTGCTTTGGGTCAAGGCTAACATAGTAACAGTGTTTAATTTGTGTTTGTATTCAGCGGTAATTTTTAATTCGAAAAAGGACCACTCAATTTAATGGGTACCAATCTCTTGAATGTCTCAATCGTCGCCCGTCATGACCATCTCTGAGGAATTTATGAATCATGAGCTTCTGATTATAGGACACAAGTTTTTGTACGTTACGGGTAAAAAGACGTGAACGGAATGGAAGGAGACTCGACCAGAGTGAATTTCTTGTCAAAATCTCTTGCGCAGTATAAAGGGAAGGAGTAACCATTTTCGTAGAAGTAAGGACAACCTCACGAATTGTCAACCCTTAGCTAGCGCAGGAGTAATTACTATTAATTAGGTGTCAACGTGACTGTTTTTGTCTTACAGAGTTCGAAAGTCAACATGGAATCGCTTTTTATCGTTAAGCAGAGAGAGGACTCCTTTAAGTGAACTTTTGCGGCAAGCGACTAAAGATGATCCTGTGGCGCCCGTTCTCTCAGAGCCTCAATTTAAAGCTATCGATAGAAGACTGAAAATAGCCATGGACACGGTCAAAAAGTGCATCAGGCAAAATGGGGAAAGTGCAGTTTTGGTCGCTGATCAAGTGGCATAGATACGCTCTCAATGTAACCGAGCCTGCGCGTTAATGAAGCCAGCAGTCACTGAATGTAGACGAGGTAAATGACGATGACATTCTTATAGTCACATGTTGCATTCACGTCGTTTCTGTGTTATTTTTTGACCGAATAATCCATACTTGCTGTAGGGGACTGGGACTAGCCTTCAGTCGTTTGTTGCTTATTCATGGTTCAATCTTTTTACGCTCACCAGCCTTGACTCCAAGCTAGTTCCAGCTCTCTACCGAACATACCCTATATGGGTTGCTATGCCATGTGCATTAAGGTCACTTCTGTGCCGTCAGTTACAGGGTCCTGTTGCTCGAAAGCCGCTTTTTTAAACGCTAAGCAGGTACAAAGGCGATTCTACTTTGTGCTTCTGTTGGTCAGAGCTTTCTTCTAGTGTCAATGGCAGGCAAGCCAAATTTTACGCTTAACAAATATTATTCAACGTTTGTGCACATTCTAAATCAACCCAGCTTAGTACAACTGGGCTCTGAAAATCAGTTACTCTAATGGCAAAGCCTCTTCATAGATATTTATTTAAAAACTTAAATTAAAAACACATACATGTTACTACTTATTAGTTAGGTGTATTTACAGATGCTTTGCATTCTCAGAGAATTTTATAAAAATTGATTTAGAGATAAGTCAGCTTTAGAGTCACGTCTACGCCAACCGACAAACGCTAGATTCAAGTTGAGAAATTCTCAAAATAGGAAATGAGCGGATGAAAACAGCTCAAAACAATTGTTATGGATAAAAATGGCGTGAACCCTCTATTTTTTTTGTAGAAGTCATAATCAGTAAACAAAAATCAAACAGAAAACTTGGTCACGTGATACAAATTCAAGTTGGCCGTTTGCTGTACTCGTGACTCTGAATCTCTCTATTAGATGTCCTAAAACATGAATCATTCTGTACAATAAGCATACGCATTCAATTACCATCGAATCAAATCCCAAAGCAATCGCCGAAAGATTTACTACGTACAGTTTTAATATATCTCAGACTATGCTACGTTCCTCGCTACAGTCGCCATTCTCCATAATCTCCTTTTCCATCCTCCAGAAAAAAACGTTTAAATAGTGGCCTCGTCTCACCTGGCCCATGATTTTAAAATACTAAGAAATGAGAAATAAAAAGATGATTTATAGGAGAACTGCTATTTTAGTGCAAAATGTAGAATATTTTATTCTCGGAACAAGGAAATACAATACATTTTACCGACTGAAGAGTAATTAATGAATAGCTGATATACATACTTACCAATATAGAAAAATTGTTACAGTTGCATCTTAGTCTCGTTTTAATACATTGCATTGACCAATACACGGTCAACCAATGCAGCGAAGCCAACCTTAATTATCTTGCCTACACCTCTTTGCTCGTTCAATAGAGACGTTTAAAGGAGCTGTGTCACGAAATTCAGCCAAATTAGGAAATTACAAAATGCCCCTTAAATTAAGAGAAACTTAAAAACAACCGATTAAAACTTTAAAGAAAGGTTAAAATGACGTAACAGAAACAACAGATGCCACGGATGGGCAAAACTGAAGAAGATTGAAACGGATTGAAATAAGGGTTTTTGAAAACTGTTCAGCCTAACAGTTTTTCAAAGTTGATCACTGCTGCTTGCAACTTCAAAAATAATGCTCAGGAGACATATTTGTTTGTCTCGGATCTCTGATTTTGTCATTTACCTGTAATTTCTTTGCTTACTTTATGTTCCGTAGCGATTGAGGGCGAGGAATTGGCAAAATTAAACAAAATAAACTGGACTGCCGTGACACAGCCGCTAATTAATGATGTAATCTAAATCTCCTGTTGGTTGCTGCTGCTGCTTTCATTGTCTGAGGATGCTCTTTTTTCAAGGGAGCTGCCTTTCAATATAGTTACATATATTGTTTATTATATATTGTTTTTATATATATAGTTATATCCAGAGAAAACGTTTGTGTATGACCATTTAATGTGTTTTAAACAAGGCTCAAAGCGACTGAAAAATATATTTTAATTGTATTTCAATTTATCGAGGATAGGAAAACAACGGTGACTACTAATGGATAGAAAACACCATGCCTTTATTCACCTTTATTCACCGCCCCCCGACCGCTCCCTCCCCCTCCCCCCTCCCCCCCCCCCCCTTCACCCTCTCTCTCTTGTTTCATAGTACCATACGTTACCCGATAATTAACAAGTATTTCGTGAGGCTGAGCTTGATATGAAGAACTATGCAGATCGAGGAGATTTTTCGGCTTCGGTGGATTACAGCCTCCGAACTCTGCGTAATTCTTCATATCATACGAAAGCCGAATTCAGTAATTGTTTAATTTTCATTCAATATATTTCTAACTTCTTTAAAACACCCTTACCTCCTCCTAGACTTTTGTGAAAACTTTCGCCTGTTTCTACAACTAGTCGTCATCAAAAGATTTTTTTCCGTTGCAGATATTCCTCAAAAAGATGATTTCATTTATCCAGCAATATTTTTTGCGTATTCTTGCGTTTGTTCCGTTCAGTTTTAGTATGTAATTCGGCCATTTTGTTGAGTTCACTGATGCCAAAACAGCTAAGCCGTAACACGGCTACCTGGAAACAAGGTTGCGCTTTTATATTGGGCAATATACTGGTATCTTGCCTACATCTTTTTAATATGATAATCGCAGGGTGGTTATGACGAATTATTTGGGGGCGGGGGGGAGGGTTGAGCCAATCACAAACGGAGAAATATTTTGAATGAATGATAATCTTTCTGAGGACGGTTTTTATTTGCCAGAACTGAACGGCCAGTCCATTCCAGTCGTAATGAGAATTTCACTTTTAGTCAAAACTATCCATTCAGATTAGTCCTATCCTAAATAGTACCCAAGAAGCTGGGGTTTTTTTGCAAAATCTCTCGGAAAAGCCTGTTTCATTGTCAAAATGACTGGTCTGGTCATGATCCGGCCGGCCAGTTCTGACTTTTGGAAAGCGCCATAAAACTGGACCTTTTACAGAGATTGTAAAAAGTCTAAAAAGAAATTTATAGACTTTTTATGAGAGTGCAAATCCTCCCCTCTCTCGGCCTTAGAAACGACTACGAAGTTTTATCCTCCATCCAGGGATTGGTAAATACCTATGATTGCTTATAAAATGCATTTAACATTCAAGGACGTACAAAATAAAACTTTATTTGTTACGTGTTTGATATGTCTTCATTTCTGGACCTTGTAGGTGAAGTTCACGTTTTCGTTTCCTGGCCACTTCCTGGCAACCTTTTTTGCCAGTCATTTTATGTGATCCGTTCCATGTCCGAAATCAGACATGGCCTATAGAGTAAAGACATGATGACGTCACAGAAACTAAATTTGTAAAATTATAGAGTTGGTTGGCATATTAAGAAATAACAAGATGTAAAAAGCCCCCTTGCCAAAAATCAGTCTTTTAGTGCAATTTGTTTGGCAGATATCAGCACCGTTATGCGCCGCTGACTACATATAAATCCTTCTAAATAGCCCTGGATCGTAAACGTTGCGATCCAAGCTAATCTTGGAAATATTTGTAAGGATCATATAACGCTAAGACTGTTCACAGTCCCCAATTTTCCGTAAAATCGTCGAGATCGAGCGCTTTGGGTTTCGCATGCACTGCCATCTTGAATGAGTGTCAATTCTGCTTAGGTCGCCGGGACCACTTTAAACCCCGACACCCATTGCCCTCGGTACATATGAAACTAAGATGGCCACCCGTACCTGTAAGCGCTCGATCCTGACGATCATACGAAAAAATAGGGGACTGTGAACTGTCTACTTAACGCCACTCCCCACCAGTTTGCACAAAATTGGCTAATTTTTGGCAACGGGGGGTTTTTACATCTTGTTGCTTCTGGATATGCCAACCAGTCCCATAATTTCACTACTTCCGCGTAAATTGACTGCAGAATTAAACAGGTTTTAAGGATTTACGCACACCTGGACGTTATCACTTAGATCTCTAACATGTTTTAAGATTTTTTTTCAGAAAAACGTCATTTTTAATGACTTATCTTAATGCGCATGTTCGGGCAATGGACAGAACGACACTCATTCCCCCTCTCACTAAACGGCGTTACAACTGTACAGCCGTATAAGGTAACTTGTCGCGAAACATTAACAAACAATAGAATAATATTTTCCAGTGAAAGGTGCTCTTGATGCCTGATTCAGTCACAGGTTGGTGATTAATCCTAGACCATTTGTGGTTCTGTACTGGACTTCTTCCTTCCAAATACAATTGGTGATGGTGGTTTGTCGGTAGATACAACTTGGGTTGCTGTAAAAGCAACAAATATAATAACTCATCAGTAACCTTTATTTAGTCCACACCTTGTAAGGTTCTTGAGTTTGCAGAATGTGATGTAAGCTTTCCACGGTTTCAGTTAACCATGCCACGAGAAAAACCAAACCAGTGGCCTCCGGTACAGCTACCCAAAGGTAACTCGATCAGCTGGGCCAATATTAGTGATATCTTTTTGATCGAGTGGATACGCGGTAAACGTTTAGTAATTATTGGCTGGTTTTACTCCTTTGGATTGTCGTGTTGTGCTAATGTTAAATATTAATGTTAATATTGAGCTTTTCTCAAATGTTCATTTGCTTCCCCTTGCATTGGAGCTAACGCGCCCTCTGTCAAGAAACTCAGGTCTGTCACCAACACACACAAAAAAAACAAATATTTCATTCATTAATAATGCTTGCCTTCCGGCATTTGGCAAACAGTAATACATGGCGAACCGTTAAAATTAAGTAATCTGAAAATAAAGTTTTAGTTGACAACTATCTCGGCCATTTTTAAGTTCAGCCGTAGCATTAGTTTACCAGCATCGCAAAGGTCAGGGCATTCTTTCCGCAACTGCATAAATTACGTCTTAAACTGTGACGATTTTCTTTGCATTAATTTCTTCATTCCGCAGTTCCAATATATGAAATTCATACATTCATTATTGCAGCAATTTAAACAGCTATAAAAACTGTGAATTGATACAAATACTTACGATGTCTATTTACACAAAGTATTGTTGCCCATGTTAGATGAGAAGGACGATCGTTCTTTCGGTTACAAATGTACAGAAGACCAATCAAAATGCAGATGCCCAAAGCCACAAAGCCGCTAATTGCAATCACTAAAATGATGTTGCTTTCTTTCTTGGATCCCATACCATAGGCTACGTCGCCTTCCTCGCCTGTGTGATTTGGTACTGCGGATGTAGCAGGATCATGAGAAGTGGAGTTATTCTTTGAGGGTGCACACTTGATGGTATTGACGTCATAGCGACACATTTGATTGACAGGCAGGTTGGTCTGCTCAATGCATTGTTGTTCTTTATCTCCTTCTTTGCTATCGGCACAACACCAGGAGCATGGGTGGCAGTCGCCACTTTTAGCTCGGTAGTAGCTATGTGGTAACATAAAAATGTGTCTGAATAAGTGTGTCGAGGTGTTAAAGGACACAGTCATCTGATGCATTTGCGCATTAACTACGGTTTCTTAGCTGATTTTCATATCACAAGAACTAAATTGCCAAATATGATAAAATGGTGATTGAAGGATGTGTAAAAGAATACACAGGAAAAGGTTTTCGGTAAAATATCAAAGATCGAATGAAACACTTGTCATGATCAAAGCGGTCTTCTAGATGTATTTGACGAGTATTTGATTTAGGGTTGAGGTAAACGCCTTTCAAAGTTGCAAAACTAGTGTCCAGGTAAGCGCGGTCCCAAAGCTGACTGTGTCCCTTGAAAAGGACAAGAAAAACTCCCAGTAGCCTCATGTAGGAGTGACTTATCTGCGTACGCACGTCGTATTTACGTATCAAGAGGCGAGCCCCATATAAGCCTTCTGTATCGGTTAATTTCCTATCCTCTCTTGACAAAAGAATGTGTACACGTAAGGAGCTCCTGTCCACGTGCGTTTAGAATAAGGTATATTTAGTAAAATACGCAATGGCAGCAAAAAAAATTTGGCGTTACTAGAGCTAGTGCCAAGGAATTTAAAATGGCGGGAATAGGGTTACCAGTACAAATGACATGGGAATGACAATCTGATTCGCGCTCATTCATTTTCGCACACTGGAAGTCGCGCATTTTTCCGCTGTAAATTAATTCAACGAAATGAACGTAATTCCTCAGTTCTCATGAAAACGAGCCCTTTGTAAAAAATCTCAGCCATGAATCACTCTTATATTATCAGAATATCACTACTCACCCACTATTACATTTCCCGCATTTTGCATTTTTCGTCGCTGTGCAAGGACTAATGGTTTCCTCATTTGGGTCACAGATTGTGCATGGCTTACATGATGATATATCATGCTTGTCCGAGTAACTCTCGCCTTTTTGACAATGAACACACTCCACACTGACGTCAGCAGTGATACGTGAGCCGCACTGTGGGACGAGGCCCTGACCCGCGGGACACTCCGGGCAACTGAAACATTCACTTCCTGTCGGTTTCAGGATCGTAATTTGGTTCCATCTGCAGCTCCTTCCTTGTAGTGCATTTTGAGCAGATACCTGACGAATAATTGGTTCAATTAAATAAACGAACAGACTCAATTCCGGGAGAAAAAATGCAATATTATTACATATACAGTATCAGACAAAAATAGTTCGGACATTTCCACCGAAAGCTCTTTTTCTTAATTCTGGTCCGTCTCTACCGGTCCTCGGAATGTTGTTTATCGCACTCAACTCACCAAATCTTGTACACCAACATTGTGAGGGCGAGGACACAGTAAAGTGTCCCAGCAATTTTGACGGAGACGGTAGTATACTTGTGAACTGTGAGGGTTGCTCCACTCGTTAAATAATTATAATACAATAGAAAAAAATACGATAGCAAAACTGCCGCGTACACTTCCAAAGCAGAACAAATGCGATACCTCCTCAGTTTATACATGTCACTGTTCATTTCATTTCCAATCCTTATCTACAAACTGAAAAATCAACACCCCCTCTCCCGCTGCCATCCTTCCCGGAATCAAACATTAAGCCACGCGAGGGCTAAAACGCTCATATTATCAATCACCTTTGATTTCGGGTTAGTGTGGTCTTAATTTTCCGTTTACTCTGTCCAAGATTGTAGTCCCTTATGCATGTAGTAGCTTATTTCCCCGTCACGCACAGGTCCTCACAGCCTCTTTTGGGGCGGAAGTGTTGTCTAGCGAAACAAATAAAGGCTGCGTGACTATTCCTCAACTGAAATATGAGGAACTCAAAAAGTCTCTCTTGCAAATGCATCTCCCTCTTCGTACTAGGATCAAATTTTCTGATCTCGCTTCAGAATCGCAAAGAGCTGAAGCCTGTGTTAATATAGCGTGGGAGCTGCAGCCTGACTGACCTTGCTGTGAAGCACTGAACCAGGAGCCCAGGGCTCCTAGCTGAACCTATTTTAAATTAGAATGTGTTCCACAGCAGTATGAACCTAGTAAATGCATGGCCAACTTCTCCCCCCTTCCCCAACCTGTTTTCACTGTTTGCACTGCGGTCACTTTCGCCCACATAAAAATTATTGCGTTACTGTGAAAGACTGAACCTGATTTAAATGCGACATTTATTAATTTCACAAATTCAAAGCGTCTGCTAAATATGAGACAAGTTTTCGTAAACATGACATCAAGACGTCTTTGGCAATCTGAGATTGACGTCTTCAAAAGCCTTTTAGGATGAAAAATGCCGTCAAAGATTTTAAGTCCGTCCGGGCTGAGATTTATGCCTTGTGGTAGCAACCAAAATGCAAATTTCTTGCCACTCGCTACCTATTGAATCTGGACGCTACAAGAAGATATCCAGAGTTGAGAGGCTTTGCCCTCTTTGTAATATATCCGAAATTGGTGATGAATTCCACTATTTGTTGAAATGTATCCACTCATCACTTTCTCATATAAGGGGTATCTTCCTGGAGAGTCTATTCTCGATTAACAGTAATTTTACGGATATGTCTTGCAAGGCACTATTTATATATATCATGTCCATGTGCGATCAAAACATCTTAAATCTCAGGGCCTCTTATATTGAAAATATTCTAAATTGTTATGCATCCGAACTCTACTTAAACGTTCTTACCATATGAGTAGCGTAGATGCGGTACATAGCCAAGTAATTTTTATTCTTTTACGATAATATTCAACTGTTCCTTTCTTTCTTACTTAACTTTTATTTCACTTTTTTTTTCATTTGTTATTGTTTTGGTACTGAAATCTTCAGTCGAAGATAAAGTCAATAAAGTTATTGTTTGCAGTCATTTGCGGCATAAGCAAACTTTTCTATCTATAGCGACATACCACATCACCTGCAAAAAGGAAGTGACGTATAGTGATTTCATTGTTTGATCTCATTGCGTGATCTGTCGGGGGTTTACCCAGTATCAAAGGCCGACAAGCCGGATATAGAAAGTGAAAGTGAGCTTTTAAATGCCAATGACATTATATCACTTTCGTTTACAATTAATCATTTATGGAAATTCTCGAAGTTCCGTATGTTTTGTGTGGTGTATTATCGAAGAGACGCGTCTTGAAAATTCGGTCCCCTTTTTTAACGTAAACTAGAATTACGAAGATTTGATAAGTGATATAGCCGGTGAGCAAAATCGCCTCTAAGAGAAAGACAAAAGTGAAAGAGAATGAGAAAGAAAAAATTGTTAAGGTGCAAGAAAACCCCCATAAAACCTTAATCGTTTGTATTTGTTTTCGTTTTTCTTTTCATTTGTTTTGTTTCGTTTTGTCCTTTTGTTTTGTTTTTTGTTTTTTTTTTTCACTGTTTTAGTTGAGAATATTAGCCCAAGGCTTTAGTCTATTTCTTTCTTTTCCTCAATCAAAGACACTCTTTAACACTTTTCGTTACAATAGTCAACTTTCAGCAAGCCCGCAAGTCCATATAATGCCATCAACGTGTCTTCATCAGAATATTCTCGCTTGCGAGTCTTGTGACACTGACATCTGCGTGGGAGACAATGGGGCCGACTGTCATTGGGACCCATTGTGAGTACATAATGCGTGATTCATTTACATATTGCACTAGTTAACTCAGTGATATTTTTAACAACTTACCATGTAATCTCGCGTATAAAAACAGGAAAAAAGCACTAGCAAAACAAACAGGTTTACGTTGAGAAGTGTATCCATTGCTTTGCACTGTCCCGCACAACCTAAAAGTATTTCATGGGATAGAGTTTAGCAAGGTAATGTTCTTCTTCCTTGCTTAAATTTTTTACTATTTTGTGCTGCGAAAAAAAAGGGTTAATCAGAAGCCCGGGTAGTCACACTATAGATTGCTGTTATGTTGCACTGACTTAAATTCATCGCACACACTAAGGTGGCCGGAAAACGAAACACTGTAATACCAGCTTGGATATGGATAACTGTTTCTACTTCTTTGTTATTACATATGCCGAGAGAACTTGGAGCCCATCTAAGTCCATGTGCCTTTTAAAACATCACTATCAGCCACCCACACCAACACAGCCTCCACTCCTTTCGCCTGCACCAACCTCCCCCCCACCCCGACCTATTAAAGGCAGAGGTCCGACATCGCCAAATGTTATGCATTGATTCTAAATTTTTAATAGTCCGCATCTGTGAAGGAAACAGACGTTTGAAAACCACAGATATCCGCAGCTCCATTGAAGGTTTCCTATTTTTGGAGCATATTTCTACTAAAAAGAATGCTATAAATCTTAACTGTAAATTTGCATTTATTAACTATATGGTCGGTATACATACATTTCTGTACTACAATAAAAAAAAGCTTAATATAGGCACGTGAAGAACAGCCGGAAAGCTGTTGAATTTTCTCTTGTGTTTCTTAAAGATATCGCTGCAAAAAATGTCTTTATCCTGCAAAGTTACATAAAACCTGCCCTTACACATGTCCAATCAAATTTTGCGGATACAAATTTGCGCGTATAACTAAATTTTCTGTCTCTTAGCAGCTTAGCTTATTCAGCTTTAAAATTTCTTGTGCTAAGAGATGTCACATGTAGGACTCTGGTCTTGAAAAAAAGGAAAGAAATCATCAAGATATGCTTTGTTCACTTTATGCTGACTAATGACATTGCGAAAGGAAACGGGTAATGCAAGGCTAAATCTATCCCTCACGTACTATGCATGCCCAGTAAAGAAAAAATGGCCGCTGCTGAACTATACTCACCAAAAGTCTCTTGAGGAGGAAAGTTCCTGTAGAAGCAGCGAATTAACAAGGCAATTCCCTCGGTCAAGAAGAGGCAACGTAAGTTCTCTAACATTCGACAAACTATTTGTCTGACTCAAAAATAGGGGAAAAACCCCACCCACACTCAGAATCTGAGGAATGCAGAGACATGACGACATCTTTAATTTCATACTGCATGAACCGTGTCTCAGCCACGACACTGGCAAAAACATTCGTTATCAACAGGTTATAGGCTATTTAACTCTTCGGTGCTTGGGCAAGTTGAGTTGAAAAAAATATGAATTGAAAGTTTTCGTTGACCAGTTAACCGGAAAATAGGAAAAATGACAAATAACCGGAAAATAGGAGAAATGACAAATAATACCAATAAATGACCCATCCTAATTCATTGTACCAACTAAACGGCATTTCTTTGAGATCAGTTCAAACAAAGAAACGGTCACGTGAAAATAGTTACATCATCCCGTGGTCCTCAAATTGCACCGTCACCTCAAGATTGAACTAATTCATTTATTCTCTTTATATCATACACTCGCCTCCCTAGTCGAGCGTCGGGATCGATTAAGTGTTTATGACATGATAACACTGACGTCTTAAGATCAGGAGAACAGATCAAGTTTCTCGAATTTCAGACTTTCGGCGGAAAGAGCAAAACGCCTTTTTTGGCGCGAATTTGTAAGGAGGTACGTATACAGAAATGTTTTCTCAGTCAGTCCAAAAGTATGTACTAGCTCACTTGTGTCCTCGATAAATTGATCGAATTGTCTCCTTTTCATATGTTTTCGCGGGTTTTTTCTTTTAGTTACCCAGTACTAAAACAGGGAAAGCCGGTAATCCGTAAAGAGCCTGAAGACAAAAAATCCTCTGAATCGTTTTGCTCTGACAGTAGATAAGTGTATATTGCACAAGCATAACTTAAGGAAATATCATCGGCAAAATTAAAGTGTTCGGTAAGAGCGGATGGCGACATTGACACAACATTTTGGTCAAGTATCTTAGAATCAGACGCCTCTTTTCCCGCTGAACACGAGTTCTTTAATTGTTGTCATTAATTCTTTTGATTTCGCAGTGTAGATGACCAATGAGGGCATAGTTTGATAACTTTTAATTCTCCTGTGCTGATGAATTTCAAACAATAAAAAATTTGCATAAGCTTGCAGACGTAATTTCTTTCAGCCCGACATTTATAGACAAAGAGCTGGGTGGAAAAAGAATAATTTCATTGTGATTATTGTCTATTTCTTTTATGTTTTTTGACTTGTCTTTAAAAGATATCTCACACACGTGAAAAGGACATTAGACTGTTATGCACTTAGGACTAATAGGATACAATAATTCCATTGATTTTGTTTTATTTACAGCTGTTAGATACCGTTTCACGGGTTGTTTAACAATCATTCGTTGTTATTGTGCATTATAGTTTTTACGTCGGTTTTCCTTCAGAAGTCTGCGTATTCCGAAGAGCATTTAAAACGAGTAGGTACCCCTGAGAGACGGTATTCAGGGGAATGAAAATGGCAGGAGCCCTGATAGTATTCTTACTACTGAAAGACTCTGTAAACTGTTCGAAAGTAGTTAAGATTTACATTGCAAAAGGTCAACGATTATCTCTGTTCTCAACAACTTTGACGTAATTTAACGTATTCTTTATTCCTATTTTAAGAAACGTTATAGGGTTGACCTTGTGTTTCCTTTTCCTGATCTACTTTATTTTTTTTTCTTATCTCAGTAGACGTCATGAACAAACGAGTATTAGAGTATTGCGTTGTATACAGGTACAGGTTAGCAATTCATTTGCCCTTTTTTACGGCCGTCAACGAAATCCAGATCGGATCGGACTGATATTTTCGCTTTTGGTGCAGAAGAATTACTTTGAGAAAAGCTGTTTTTAATCATGACACAGGTGGCTTGGAATAAGAAATCCGAGTTCTCACAACAAGAGTCTAACCTATGACTCGGTTCGACTAGGATTATATCTTCCGAGCAGCCTGTGTCACTATTAAAAAAAATCGTTTCTCTTGTATCACCAGGCTTAAAATTCACCATCAGCTTGAAAATCATCGCACAGAATTGTTTTCAACTGAACTGCACTGGGAAATCTTCTGTTGCATAACTTCATACGATGAGGCTTGGTCACGTGACAGCGTACGAATCGAAGATGGCGGAGAGAGATGTAAGTATCTCTCAGAGGGGACGATTAAGAAAATGTCGGGAATAAGTAAGGCGTAGAAAAATATGAAACGACAAACTGATCCTTTCGGTAGGGAGATGAAAAAGTAAACAAAAATATATATATATTTCAACAAATTGCCCAATATTTCGGTTTGAAAACAAAAAAACAAACCTTCTTTAGGGGCTAAAAGAAAAATGGAAATAAAACTAAAAGTTCGTTACAAATAAAAATTTGAAAAAGTGTCAATAAAAACGATGGATTGTTATTGGTATAGGAGACTAGGTGGTATCATATATCAGTGAGCTTCGTCACGTCTATTTATTCCTAGAGGAAATAACGTGTTCCCTTTGTGTATTAAATGAGCTTCTCGAGCCTCGTCACTGCATCACGGTTGCTGTGTATGAGTTCAAGTGGGATAAGAATGACGTCATTGATTGAATGTCCAGTTTGATTAAAATGTAAGGAGACAGGAGTGGGATCACTGGCGGCTGTTGGTGGTTCAAGAAGGATCGGCGGTGTTGTCCAGATCGTTCATTTAGTTGGCGTTTGGTCTCACCAATGTACTGGCATTTACATTTGTTGCATGAATTAAGTAGATAAGATTTTTGGATTTGCAGGATAAGTAGTCAATGATTTTTTTTTTGTTCATTAGTTGCGGTAAATGTAATTTGTTTGGCCTTCCTGGAGAAAAGGACACGTGAGACAGCATTTGTAAACTCCAGGTTGTTGCGTGTGAGGTGTGTTGTTGTGTTGCGTGGAGTGTACCAAAACTAGTAACGAAGGCTTGCGTGACGTCTGTAAGCAATAACGGGCGGCACAGGGAAGGTGTCTTTGCAGTTAGGAGAGGACTGAAGGATGTTAAGGTGTTTCTTTAGAACCAAAGAAACTTTATAAAGAGCGAGGTTGAAGGTAATAACAGATGTGTGCGATCTGTTGTGGAATTTGTGTGTAATAACAAATGAAGTGCGATGTGTTGTGGAATTTAACCTTAACATATTTCAGTCCTCTCCTAACTGCAAAGACACCTTATATAATGAGAAAGGCGGTTCGGAAGAAAAAATCCTAGTCGAACCGGTCACTAGTCCAACCGTGTCTATGCTTACAGTGTCATCAAGACTCATATTTCGCCTTTTACGAAGGTAATAGCGATTTTTTTTCGCTCTTCCATCGGTTGTCTACGTACAGACTCTGACTTATCAGACGCTACAAATGCACGAAAGCTTAAAAAGTTAGGGAAAAGGGGAATCAAGTGAAGCAAGTTAGCAATGGCCGTTTTTATACTGTAGTCGCATTATCCGCCTGGACGAACTTTGGCAGTTCGTTTGGTTATGCGTCCAGAGCCAGAAGAACTAACTTTCTTAGTGCGTCGTTAGGGACGCATTTCGAAGGAAAGTTTCGCATAACGTGGCTATATGGTCCGTAACCGGTCAAGGTTTTCAAAACACTAAATTACCGGCGATCCTATATTCTCAGTAAATTTCAAATCGAAAAAAATCCAGCTAATCTAAACTATCATATGTCGATAAAGAAAAGTCAGTCTAGCGCTTGGTTTTACGCTGGGCTCAAAAAACGAAACCATGTTTTGTGGTACTTGGAACTTTTGTCAGCTCGACTGCCGGTCAAAGTTTTCAAAACACTAAATGACCCGCAGTCCTATATTCCCAGTACATTTCGCTTGACATGTGATAGTTTGGTTTAGCCAGATTATTTCGATTTGTGAAATTTACGGGGAATATAGGACTGAGCGTCATTTAGTGCCGGTTTTGAAAACCTTAACCGGCAGTCGAGCTGAAACAAGAACGCGCTTACAGTGGCATTCAGGTCTCGCCTGCTTGGAGATTAGATCGAGAAATGAGGAGGCCAGTATAATTCTACAAGAAACATGATTTATTCGCCAAAGGTTTTTTTGCTGACTTCCTATTTTATCGGCGTCGATACTTTTTATTTGTCTCTGAATAGACCTTGTCACGGTTTTCGACGCCATCTTGACGAGTAGGCAAACGCGTGAGAAATTACAGTGATTGTATGAGAATCTAATGTCGAATAATTTCCGTAGAACGGCTGTTCTGAAAAAAATATGATTTGTAAACTAAAGCTTCACTCCTAAGGATTCTCCTGAAAAAATTTGAGGGCGTTAGGGACCGGTCATTATTTATGCGGGGGGGTGGGGGGGAAAAATCATGGGGTGGGCCAGGCCTAATTTTTTAGAGAAAAGGGGTGGGCCAAAAGAGAATTTCACGATGATTGGGGGTGGGTCATTGTGTGTTTTGTAAAGAATCACACTCACTACAATTCATGTGGAAGATCTAAATAAATGCTAATGCAATGCTGGACATAAAATATGACACAACTGGATGTCACATGTAGCAATCCAACCTACGTGTCAATGAGATCCGTAAGCAAGAGCGAAGAAAAGAAAAGCGAGTTCGAGCCTTAAAAGATGTACATTGCTATGACTGGAAAACACTTGTAGAGAAGGGGGAGCTTGACACTCTGAAAGTCCCCAAGTTGGACAAATACATTGAGCATAATAAACTTAGCAATAACGGAAAGAAAATAGACAAAATCAAGCGAATCAATCTACATTTCCTTCAAGCGTCAGTGTTGGTGAGGACAGTGATGAGAGTGACAGTGACAATGACCTTGTTTTGTGTGATGAAAGTGAAAGCAAAAGTGAATCAGATGATGACAGTCATACTGTAACAATACAAGAAGGCACATCAACAAGAAGTGGCCGCAGGGTAGGACACTGGTCCACAAGATATGGTGATTTCGTTCAGTGAACAGGAACTCCTTATAGAGGTATAGATTGAAGGGGGTTGGGGGTGGGTCACCTCTTATATAAAGTTATATGGGGGTGGGTCAAGAATTAACTAATGGGCTTAAAGGGGTCGGTCACGTTTTTTCTTTCGTGTTAAAACAAAAAAAATCCCCCCCACCCCCCCCACATAAATAATGACCGGTCCCTTACATGCACTAGAAGACCTAGAACCACTTTTTAAAATTTTCTATACATTTGTCTGTAAGAAAGTCCCGGGAAAATTACAGACAAATATATGAAATCTAAAGCAAGCCTCTGGAGAAATTTAAGCACAGGTACGCCCCCAAATTTTTAAAGGAAAATCCTTTGCTTTGTAGCTTTTGTTTACAATTAATAGTTTTTTCAGAACAGCCGTTTTACGGAAATTATTCGACATTAGATTCTCATACAAACACTGTAATTTCTCACATGTTTGCCTACTCGTCAAGATGGCGTCGAAAACCGTGACAAGGTCTATTGATTTAGCGACGACCAACAATACCTCTCCGGTAGCAGGTTATACGCGTGTATAAATACACGAAAATTCAAGGGTCTTCATTCCAGAGAAATTAAATCATTGCCAGACGATCGAAAAAGTGATTTACATGGCACGTCATTTCAATCATCGCCAAAAATAAATCGCATGCTCATCACAAGTCTCATTTGTATACAGTGAAAGTTTACAACACCCGCGACCATCGCAATTTTGCCAATTACTAGTAAGAGTCTCGTTTTTTTTTTTTTTTTACACTGAGTAACGTTCACTTGCTCCAAAGAAGTCAACGCTTTCAAGCGATAGAATTCGTGGACCGACACAATTCGGAAAAGCTCTAAATTTAATCTTTCCTACGCTTTCTTCCCAAAACATGCGTGGCTTCGATCACGCAACGATTCTAGTCCCAGTTTCCACAGTCTCCGCAAGGAACGCCTGACGCAATGACCTACCTCAAGACCAAAAATTCCCGGGGGGGTACTTCTAGAAAAATTGGGAGGGGGTGTGCGGCACGCTTCCTGAAACTCTTATCCTATTTCGGACCAAAAGCTGAGATTTTCCCTACCCTATTTCTGACCTGATCAAAAATGTGATACCCTATTTCAGACCTGAAGCCCTGGAGCCCGGCGCGTGATCGGAGCGTGTGACAATCTGTTGCGGCACGCAACACGGTAGTTGGCGTAAACATTAAAAGGGAAATGGCCTTATCGCCAAATGATGAAGAAGTAGCTGATCCCTCTAAAACCCATACCCAATTCAAGACTAGAGTGCACAAACCATACCCTATTTCAGACCCGATACCCTATTTCAGACCAAAACGGCTAAAAAAAAAACATGCCCTTTGGTGCGGCACATACCTATGTAGAGTGTTTTCACTCACGTGGCCAGTATCTATGCAAATTCATTAGAACAAAAGAAAGCGTTTGCATAAGAAAAGAGTTGAACTCCCACAGGATTTGTTTGGGACACCAACATGGCCTCCGTTTTATTGTTGTGGGACACCAATATGGCCGCCGCTACATCATGTGAAAACACTCTGTAGCCTATATAAGGGATTACCCTCCCCCCCCCTCCCCGAGGGGCGAAAAATGCGTTGCAGGCCTGGGTCTTGCTGCGAACACAGGAGATACTAAAAAGTTCTACGTGTCACAAAACATGGTTTCGTGTTCTGAGCCCAGCGTAAAACAACCGCTATAATTGAGATCTATAAAGCATTTCTAGCTTGCGAAGCAAGCGTTTCTGTGCGGTTTAGGAGCAAATAACTAGGAACGAGAGTAAAAGATCGCGCGATAAATGGCGCAAGTAAAAGAGCTGGAAGGGGGTGGGGAAGAAAGGCTCTCGTTTCATTTCTCGCGGGGTCAAAACCGAAAGTCCCCTTCCTTGGTCTTTCTTTCTTCCGAAACCAAATGAGAAATTGTTGCTTCGCAGGCTAAAGCATTTCACGATCTGACTTTTGACTTTTCTTAATCGACACATGATAATTTAGATTAGCTGGGATTTTGTGAAATTTAGTGAGAATATAAGACTGCCGGTCATTTAGTGTTTTGAAAACCTTGACTGATTACCGGCCATATAGCCACAGCTTCGCAAAATGTGTCTTGTGCCCGTCTTTATACTTGAGACGCATATCCAGACGAACTACAAAATTGTTGCCCAAGTTTGTACAGACGGATAATGCGACTGTAGAATAAAAACGGCCAATGTGTCCAATATTGATTTATATTGCGACTGCTAGGACCAGTCTTCTAAACCGACAAAGCAAGAGTACAAACATTATGACAACAGCTCTAGATATCTAAAGCCATTAACCCGGATCACAGTATAATATTATAACGGCTACAGATTTTAGCTTTCCTTTTCATACGCCACAAGTACGAAAAACCACACTTCACCGTACTGAAGAAATGTGCTGAAGAAGCACAATGCTTCACGCATGGATGTCTATGCTTACAAATAGCGCATAATAATTAAGTTTGGTACTCTAAATAGCTCTGGTGCAATTGCTGACTCAGTAATATATAAGATTTGGCTTTACGCAATGACGGTGCAGTACGTGTAGACTCGCTCACTCTGTTAACCCAATCTGCTAATCGTCTTCATCAATCACTTGCTCGTCGTCCATTACAGGAAAGACAATTTTGTATCACCACTGACACAGACCTCTGTATGTTTGATAGCTCAAGACAGAAAATTGTTGATGATATCAATGATGTTTTCGCAGGTGAGAGTTTGTAAGGGTATGAACACTAAATTTAACCAGTACCGTGAACCATTTTAATCAATGGCTTAGATAAATAACAAGATAGGCTATGGAGTAAATTTGGTCAGCGTTTTTTTGGAGAATAAAGTCGGCAATCAAGATAGTGTAGCCTTGGAAATTAAATAAGAATGCAAGATCGCTTGAAATATGACGCAAGCGCTCCCACTTTGCTCCCCCCCACTCCTACCCCTACCCCTAACTTCGAACTATACAAGAATGTACGGTGCCAAAGGGGGATGTTTCAATTTTGGTCTAAAATATATAGATCAAAAGTTTTTTTGGCAGTAAAACCCCAGCTAGCACGTAATTAAAAAAAGATATGTTTAAAACGTGTTCAAGTTAATTTCCAGCTCCATCGTCGTTGAGAACCGCCCAGTATAAAACCGCCTGGCTAGAAATGACAAGACAAGACAACTGATGGCAGAACTGATGGTACAACTGATGGCATTCAAACGCATTCAAGTCATACATTTCGGAACCAAATCCTGGAACACAATTTCAAGTCACCTTCGAACAACCCTTTATTTTAACTCGATCTTTCTCTTTAGTTTGGCTGACGTCACGGCGGCTATGTCGGTTGACAAGAACAAAAGCGTTTCCTTCCGCTGGGAAAAAAACTCTTTTTTCATGCAAATTCTGCAAAAAAGAAGCTTATGTAAGGTCAACCAAGGCCGTCTTGTCACCTAGTTGCAAACTAAGATATGATAGTGTTTTAGTTATTTTGCAATTAGTTAGCTCGAAGAAATTAACAGAATTGCTACTCTGTAAATTTCAATTCTTGACTTTGTATGCTGAAGAAGTAACGCAATTTCTGATGATCTAGTAGTTTTAATTGTAGCCCACAAATAACGACAGAAACAAATAACACTGAAAATATACATAAAAATTGAAAATCCCAACTACCCCGAGGTAAGCTATGTACTTGTGGCCGAGTAGGTGAACTTTAGCCGCTAATGAAAACAAATCAAGCCAGCGGTCAAAGAAGAATTCGGGGCCGATAGCACTGAAGGCCAGCGCAACCGCTCAGCGTTTATTTCAACTGAAAAATTCGAGATTTGGTTACACATAGTTAATAGAGTTAAATTGTTAGACTATGAAGCCGTCAGACTCGTTTGTTAGATGTTTTTGTGAACTCAGGGACGATGCGCAACATTCAATAGCATCGCTATGGGGAGTATCGTTTTGATCTAATTGACAAATAAAAAAGTCGCATTAATCCGTCACGATTAATTTGTGAACAAAAAACAAAGGATTGTAAACCGTCATGAAGTCCAGTCCAAACGTAACTATGAGCAAACTCCCATGAACATTGTTGGCCCAACAATGCTGAGAGTTGTTGCGTCCGTTTGCACGCAGCTAGCCTGTTCCAGGCTCCGAGATGGTGGTGGAAAGGCGTTCAGTAATAAGAAATGCGAAAAACGCGCCCTTTCCCAAGTCGTGCGCGTCTTATTTTCGCTTTGCTCGTTTTAATACGTTCCCACTGATACTATCTGAGAGCCTGGTACAGGCTAGCATGCAGCTAAACGTTTGATCGGGTTCGACAAACTTTATGCAACAACCCCCAACAACACGCAACAGGGTGTCCAAACGGACGCAACATGTCAACATCCAACAATGACAACAATGTTGCGTCCGTTTGCAAGGGACCGTTGTTTTTATCTTTGATCTAGTTTGCGCCTTTCATAGCCACCCTCCTCCAATATGTATGACTGTGAATTACATTTAAAAAGGCCTGATTAGATATCTGAAAAAAAATTACCGCTGTTAGCGGGTCTATCACTTTGGGCAAAAAGTTTCTTGCAACTTCGGTCTCGCAACATGGAGTTCGAAATTGAGCAATTGTTTTATTGTTTTATTATCATTTTTCCATACACACAGAATATACATATAATTTAAACAAAGATGAGGCAAGGCAGCCCAAGAAACTATAACGCTTGTGTATAGGTGGTTTTCACGTTACGTCATCGCTGCCATGCTGGTGGACGGTAAACAAAAGATCGCTCATTAGCTCGCTTTGTTTGTCCACCAGCATTTGTTCATTTCACCATTGTTATTTGTGTCTCTCGAGATTGCATGAAAACCACTTATAGGACCACCTTTAAAATCATGTTAATTAATTCATAATTACAATACTGATATCGGCAATTTAACTCTAAGTACGCACAATTTGTTTGGAACAAGACGAAGCGTTCTATTGCACTCATTTCTCAACTTGTTTATTTGTATATTTACTTTTACAACTGATAATAAATCCAGCCAAACTTTTGAAAACACGTTACCGCCAAATAAGTCACTGAGCAGTTTCTTTGAGGGCCAAAAACTATCTCCAAACGTCGCGCAGAATGAGTGGACATCTTAGTTATTCATGACCACTGAAGCAGCAAACTCAAATGCACGAGCGCTTTGAATAAGCTCCAATTATAAGAGAAGAAGGGGCTTCTTTTGGCCCACCAGCTTTGATAAAACTCACTCGCGCGACTTCGTTAGCTCCAAAATGACAAACCATTGATGGAATTTTTAAAAATGAATGATTCAGCAAAAAAGATAAGCATTTTACTTAGCAGAGAGAATATCCCTCTGTACCTGAAAATTGCTAAAAGAGGGCATTTTTTGTATAGAAGCTGACTTTAAGCGCGATTTTCTGTAAACCAGCAGCAAAATCCACTATCCCTGCGAGTTTGAAAAAGTCTGGTAGAAACTTAGCGTACATGTATCTAAGGACTGCGAGCTATTGTTTTAAGTGCAGGCCAGGTACGAATAACAGTGGCTGCCAAGATTAACAATACGCTATTGAAAACCAATCACTTGAAAAGCATGTAAAAATAAGTTGGTGCAGCGAACTTTAAAAGGTATTGAACCGGTCTCGCGTATGCGCTTCATCAGCATAATGAATAGAATAGAACGAGTAAAAGTGGAACGTATCGCCGGGGAGGGAGCGGGAGCTCCCTTCGGAGCTCAATGAACCCCCGACCAGTCCACCTGTTAAGATTGATCTTCACTGACGCGTAATTTTAGCGTGCGAACGCGCGTAAATGAAATAGAGGCAATGTATGAAAGGCCAGCCGCAAGAGTGACAGTTGGGCAACAGGCATATGTATATATTTTACTTGTTTACTATTGGTAAGTTTTGGTTCTGTGACTATTATCTTTCCAGATGATCAGTGTCGTGGAAATTTGTTTGGTGGCTTCATTTTTTATCATCTCGTTAATGATAACACCCGCAGAAGCAAGATGTTCTCCAACCGAGGAATTCACTATGTTTGACCCAAACAACCAAAGTGCTGACACATGCCAAAGGTGTCCAATATGTCCACCTGGAGAGGGGCTTACAAAACAATGTGGTTCCAGAATTAAGAATGGAACTTTTATTGGCTGTCAGAAATGTGGAAATGGAACGTACAGTGACCATTATGGCAGATCATGTAAGAGTTGTGATCATTGTGACCTTAGGATTACGGAAAGGCCATGCACCGCAAAGCAAAATAGCATTTGTTCCAAAAAAGACTGCAAAGATGGTTATTACATGGATCTTAAGGTTGACGGCTGCCAAGAAATACCGCAGACAAAGACTAGCACTGAGTCAACAGTTACTTCTATCAACAAACCGATAACGTTAAAATCATTGTTGTCGAAGAGCGGAACCCCAAAACCTACAGTATCTACTAAGCCAGCAGAAACTGCAGGAACAGTTGAACCAGTTGGCAGGAATGCAACTTACAGCAACATTTCTACCAAAGCAGTGTCTCAGCCTATGAATAGCACTCCAGATCACAGACTTAACTGCGCGGCAATTATTGGAGGAAGTCTTGTTGGAGCCCTATTGATAATTGGCTTGATCACCTTCATTTCAGTCAAGTTCAATCTATGCAGAATACTTTGCTGTATTGGGCGTGAGCGTGAAGGTTTAGAGAAAGGTAAGAGTACTTCAGTAAAGACAGATTATTGCTTTCCAAGTTTGCTCCTTGTAAGATGAGTTGTCGTTCTGATGTCTCTAATCTCCTGGGAGGGATTTAGCAATGGTTTTTGTATTCAAATGAAACCTCCGTGGCAAAGCTTTTACATAGTACAGTTTATTTCTTAGATATTTTTTAGAATATGAGATCTTAGCAAACAAAATTTGCATTTTTTTGTCCAATTTTGCTTTGGCCACTAGGGCCCCTCTAGACAAATTTTGGAAATTGCTCATCGCATTCAACTAAGGGTCAAACAATGAGTCAAAAACGTTCCGTTTTCGGCGGGTTTTTTTAACTTCTCTGTTTCTTTCTTCCTTCTATCTCTTAAGCCATGCCAACTGGTAGCATTTTAAATCTTATCTGAATATCATGGGGAGGTTTTTATTTTGATTGTGAATTTCTTTCCTCACCTTATCATTTTTTGTGTGTTACTGGCATTTCAATTTAATTTTAAATGGTAAGGATTTAAAATAACAAGTATGATAACACGCTTATACTGTTTCCAAACTCACTTTTTTTACAGGGGAAGAACTGCCACTAACTCAGTTTGAAGCGGATCACTCGGGCGACAAACCCCCCAACGGTATCTGTCAGTCTCACTATTACGCAGGGTCTCTCTCAAACCCCCTTATTCACGTAAACATAACGTTTCAAGTCACAAATTTTCTTCTCGACAAATCATCATGATCAACCGAGTAAACTATTGAATCATAACATAAAGACATAACATAAATTATTATCATAATTACTATTATTATCATGTAAACATAGAATTTTTTGATTTAGTAAAATCATTTTAAGTCGTTCTATGCGTTAGCAACTATGATCAAATTTCTAGAGTGCAATCAATTAAGTCAAGTTTGCACAAAGAACTTATTGAAAATCCTAATTTGTCACATCTAGAGCTTATAACTCCAGCCCCGAACCATGATTCATAGGAACACATTTTAAGCAAAAAAAGATGTTGAAGGAATGCACTCCCTGGACATGACTTATTTCTTCAGTCAACTGCTGTGAACATCATACAGCCTAAGTTTACTTGACGAACCCCGATATTTAGCCTATCTTTCCATTTACTAGGCTTTGTGCCGTAACCTGATACAATCAATCAATTCAATGTATCAAACCTAGCCTGTGATGGAGCCATTGAAAAGGATAGGGGAGGAGAGAAAAAGGAAGGGGCTATTCCTCTCCACTCCTGCCAGGCAGGCTAATAAACCACATCAAAAAATTATCTTACAGAATCTCTGGTGAGAGATGCAATTGTAGCAAATGTTAACGTTATGGATGAGCTCGCTCGAAGGTTGGATCAACCTGATCCTAATTCTCAGTACTGGGAGCATCTTGCGGCAGAATTTGACGTACCGGAAGATGTTAAGATGAAATGCCAGCACAGTCTCGAAAATAGTCCAACAAAAGACATGCTGGATATTAAAGAGGCCGAAGATACTGATTTCTCAGTCCAAAAGCTCAAAATTGGACTCAGAGCCATCTCCAGAGAGGATCTTGTGCGGAAAGTGGAAAAATGTGCTCTTAGTGAGTTCTGTTAGGAATTTTAGTTCGCTTATGTATTGGTTACACATGTCTCAAAAATAAGCGAACTCTAAAGTTCAAAAGCCGCCTTCAAAATTGTGTTTTTCTTTGCCGTCTATCATAATAGACCTCCTTAGCTTATATGTTTTGTTTTCCCAATACAGGTCACGTGATAATACTCTAGAGAACTGTTTTTTTTCAAATTTCGTCTTATTCACGTGCATATCTACGAATAATTTATGAAAAGATAAAGGGTCAAGTTCCCCTGGGACCTCTGTTGGGAAAACAAAACATACAAGCTGTAAAAGCAGCGAAACTTAAAACACAGAAACAAACAAAACGGATCGAAATCCACCAATCACAAACTGCAAATCATGACCTTTTGAGCCTGTTGAAGAAAACTTCTGTTTCCTAAGAGGACCTCCAAAATCATTGACGGCAGAGAAGAACGCAAACGACAGTTGGCTAGTTGAACTATAGAATAGAGTTTTAAAGTGTGACGTCATGAAAAATTAGATATCCCGGTGAAATTATGGGAAGAAGATCCAAGAGGCCCTGCTTGCAAAAACTAGCATGGTGGGGTAAATTGTCTCTAAGATATTAGCCCAGTTATGCTGTGATGACTAAAGCCAATTTGCCCCACGATGCTAATTTTTGGCAATTAGGACTCTTAGATGTTGTTCTTTCAGAATATCGTGACAAATCCCATAATTTCACAAATTTCATTTTCATGACGTCATCACTTTAAAACTCTATTCACGTGTTTTTGAAAAGCGCAGTAAGGCCTGGTTTAGTCGCCGTACTTTTCATGTGCCGAACCTAATTAAGTAAGTTCGACTTTGGAGCGTCGCTGGCGGGACATCTGATTTCACGGACGGCCCACCGCGTGTTGAGCCTAACCTATGTTCGACAAACGTTCGACAGACTCTGTCGAACTTGATGCTTTTGCCACACCAAATGCAAACTAAAACTGCTGTACCAAATTGTTTTAGACAGCGCTTTTTTGCCGTACGTAATCGATTAGTTAGGTTCGGCACATGTGTGGAGCGACGTCTGAACCGGGCCTAAGGCTAGGAAACCGGCTGAGTTCTGTTTTATTCAAAATTGAAGTCTTTCAATGTTAACCGTGAAGGTCCAAAGCGTTCACGCTTTCGTCGAACTAACCTTGAGACTGACGTCGCCATGATTAGATTGTACTTCACTATTCTATAACGTATTGATGACACCCCATCTAGCCTACGACCAATGATGCTAAACTGACCCTTTCATTCGCTTGACTCAGCAACGTAAAGATTTTCAAAGGTGTCGGAACATTACATTTAACTCTCCGAGAATCTCAGGCAACCCTTTGACTCAAATTATGTAAGAATATTTTATTCTAACAGGCACTGGATCAATACAAGAACTCCGTGAACGCTATCCGGACACATTTGAGACCATTTGTCTACAGCTGGACCACCACGACAACTGGAAACCTTTAGGGCGGAACATCGGTATTCCAGATGAAACACTGCGACAAATTGCAACTTCTACCAGCTGTGCGAAGACAGTCCTTGAGATCATCGAAAAGAAAAACCCTAGACTGATAGTAAAGGAGATGCAAGATGTCTTGAAAGGAATGAAGAGAAGAGATGTGTGCAATGTGCTGCACAAGTATCTCAGAGGTATCGTTTGTACTAGAGTGGAAACGTGGAAAAGAGGGATATGAGACTGGGTCATAAATGAATTCCTATTAACTTCTTAGCCTTCAATCTTTATGCGTGTACAAATGGAACCTTGCTAGCCTCAAAATAATAGCTTTTTTTGTATGTGTGGTAACACATAACATTTAATGCCGATTTATATTAGAGTACTTTTTTTGTATGCTGGGTAACAAAAGAATTCTGAGCATTTAGTCAGAGAGTTTCCCGTCAGTCCAAGACGGTCTTGGATTCCTGATTCCACGTTCTGGATTCCGGATTACAGGTCCTGGGGCCCGTTTCTCAAAAGTCCCGATAATTAACGGGCCCGTAAAGCTGCAGTCGGTCAGTACATACAAGATAGAGGTTTGAACAACTTTACATCAAACATGATAAAACTATCAGGGGTAATGAAGCAAAATGGAGTAGTTTGGTAGCCAGGCCCCGCGCTCTTATTCTTTATATTTCGAGTTGAATATTTGAATTTCAGGCCCGAAAAGTTACAGGGACTTTTGAGAAACAGGCCCCTATCCACCTTTTAAACAACTGGTGCCAGGATGCCAGATTCCTTGTCCGTGAAACTTCCGGATTCCAGTCGTTAGGGAGCAGATTCCTGGGCTAGCCCTGACTCGTCCCCAGTCGTCTTCGCTTAACGGGCGGCGGGAGCAGGGGGTGATGGGAAGGGAAAAGGAAGGAAGTCTGTCTCATTCGATTTCCTCCTTTCCAACACACCCCTCGCGCCACTAAGGAGAGACAGAGAGAGAGAGAATGGGGGACGAGCCAGGGGCTAGCCTGGTACCAAAAGCATAAATTTGCAGGATTTTGGGATCTAAATTAACTTACATGGCATTTGCTGTCGTAATTTTGCTTTGCTTGAGAAGGTTCTCTATTATAATTAGTTCCTGTGTACCTTAATTTTTTTTAATCAGCTATCATGATGTTGCTTTGCTGGGAACAGGCCTATCGAGATGTCACCCTATTTGGCCTGTTCGCAGCCATATCAGGGTCAACAATCAATACTGTATAGTGCATAGTTCTCACCGGTTCCCAGCAGATAATCAAATACACCCTTTTTAAGATTTTGTAGAGGAAAATATTGTTGTTGTCCGTCATTTATCTCATGGCGACTAACATTATAACTACCGCCCAAAGCTGGAGATGATCTAGTGATATACGAAAAATGCATTTCAGTAACACTTGCAACCCTGTGAAATTCTCTAAATTACATTAACTGATGGATTGATTGCGGATATACTTTCCCGTTTTGCAGATAACGACACGATTGTAACTCTGCGTGCAAATCTAGATTGTTTAGAAAAGGTAGCAGTCTTGCTGGATAAAGAAACACAAGGAATGAAAAACTGGTTACATTTTGCCCGTGAGCTTGGTGTCTCTAACGACAAATGTGACAGTCTAAAACCAAAAGGAAAGCCAAGTCCAACCAGAGCTTTAATGAAACACATCGTTCAAGTTAATCCAGACCTCACAGTCAAGACGTTTATGGATGCCCTGGAAAAGATGCAACGAAAAGATGTCGTCAATGCATTGAAAGAATTAATTAGAGGTAATACACACATTTAATAGCGCTCGACGTAGAACGCACTCCAAATACATATTAAGGTGCGTGCACGCGCCTTTATATTACGAACGTAAAGAAAATAGGGGAACTGTATTAAGTGTTGCTCGTAAACGTAAAAGTTGAGCGAGGTCAGTCAATTTTAAAGTCTTCGCGGAACTTCCATATATTGCCTCAAGAGCCATAATGGCTCTTGATTGCCTCTATTTTATTTACGCGAGTAACATCTACGTGCGCGCGAACGTAAAATTACACGAAAGTGGAAATCCACCTTTATAGTGGGATAGGTCGAATTTCATTGATTGATTGATGAAAGTATCTTCGAAAAAGTATTTGGCATCCCCGCAGAATTTGCAGGGGCAAATGACATCACCAACTTACCGAGGAAATCCTGTGCTGCGGATACAGGGATTGTGATTGGTCGATCGCTCTCCGTAACTTTTCGTTAGTTGTATTTCTTTATCAATGCCATTCCCTTGTTTTACTGTATAATTTATATTTTGTTTTTTGATTGATTGTTCTTTATTTGACGGTTTTGCTTCATTTTTTTGCACTGCTTCAACAGCCAAACAAGACGCGGAAGACGGTCCGAACATTAGTTGCCCTGCATCGAGGAACGAGTCATGAGCTATTAATTGAGGACCTGGAGCTGTCTTTCGAGCCTCGTTACCCGTACTGGTTTCGCTAACCGACCTAACTGCATATCCATTCATGAATCCCAAGTACCATTGACACCATGTCAATACAAATGGGGAAAACAGAAGTGTCATCTCCAAAAGGTACCAAAAGGGACACATACAAGAGCCCGCATAAAAGAGGTGCCCGTATCATTATGGTTTTGGTGGTACGACTTTTGGCATCCTGGGGACCAGGAAGCTATTATGTGAGAAATGGAAAAGTGTAAAGGAGAGGATCAGTTGATACGGACAAGGTCCTAATAGCATTTACCAATTTGTGGCAAGCCGCAGCACAAAAACAATCTTTAAGCAAGAGTGATAAGGTGCCGTGAGTAATGGGAGAGTTCGTCGACACGTTTTGCACCTATATAGAAGATACGATGTAGCTCGCATTATAAATTTCATCTAGCCTGATAGGATTGCGTAGAAAGCAAATCTGACAGATCAGCATCACATATTTGAAACCTTAAATGCATTTGGACAATGCATCTTACTTTTTACTTGCTAATCTTACTATATAACCATATCTCAAATTGAGACTCCCAGTAAGGCACTGGGTGCCACCCGCTTTGATTGATTAGCCCATTGCGTAAATTTTAACCGAATTTGCCAAACATATTTCATATCTGGATTTCTTTCCAGCTACTTCTGCTACTATTATCCTTTTGTATAACCTAACAATTTTTGGACATTAAAAAGATCTCCTAGTTTTCAGCCCCCAAATTGAAGTGCCAATTCAGCGCTGCAGGTCACAGTCTGATTTAGCCTCTTCTGGAGCCATTTGGGCACAACTTAAGCCAAAACAGCCCCTTCAAAAGCCTATTCCAGTCCATACTGAGACTCATTTCAGAGCCCGCGGGGTCCAAAATCAGCCCAGGTAATTGGACTGTATTGGCCCTGATTAAAGGAGTCAAATTATGTATTTACATTCGGCGGAGCTAAACGTAGTGGCAGTGATAGAGAATGTAAATAGTTTCCTATCGGTATGAACGCACGTCAGCCGCTGTGGCGTTAATTGACTCTATTTTTGTTAGGTATATAAGGTTTTGACAGTTGTAATGTATTCATCTACCGATTGCCTTTTTTCCTTTAACCCCCAGAGGTTATGCGACCCCATCGGTCGGGGAAGACGTTCCCAATTTTTCCCATTGGGTTTTTGGGTTTTCGTATCAGACGGTGCACTTGAATAGTTTAGCCTGAGTGACTTTATTTAGGAATATTTGTATACCATTCTTTAGTTATGATGTTGAACTTTGTTACTAACGTGGAGTGCATTAAACTCTCACGCTCCACAGTTCGAGCAGCACACCCATCCTGTCTCTTATTTCACTAATCGAAACGACCCCATTTTTAGAGCTAAAACAGATTTTTTTGATTACATTGCAGAGCTTAACAGTAATCCGTGAAGCTACAACTTGTCACACTCTCAAGACATTACACTCGTATCAGATCCAAAATTTTGTTGTCAGGTGTCGCATGATTCAAGGGTATAATTTTCTCAAGGGCGTCAACTACTTTGCAACTGCTTAAAGTTCTAAATAAATACTGATTAACCCTTTGAATCTTTCAGTTTAGTATGAAGGTGTATCTATGTTTAAAGTACTAGTCAATAAATCACAATCAAAAAGTGATCGCTGACTTAGCCTCCCCGCAGACGTCCTGTGGGGTTCGTTCGTCACGCACTCATTTCTCCCCCATGTGTGTGACGAACGAACCCCAAAGGACGTCTGCAGGGAGGCTATCGGTGACTGTGATTTGATCGGTGACTAGCCTCAAAGCGCCAGGCAAAAGCCCGGTCGGGTGGACAATCGATTTTACTTAAAACTATATTTTTTCACCATAGCACTGTTTTAGTACTTTAATGTTTACACTTTTAGCCATTCATATCAATTATAAAAAAGCCTGTCTCGTATCACTTTTAAGCATAAATTTCATAGAAATTGCAGATTTGCTAAAGGCATTCATAACATTTAATAAAAGTTGTTTTTTTAAGTGCAAGTTTTTTGCCTTCTCTTAGGGATATTATAGAAATGGAAGATTTGATATAGGCATTTACGACATTTAATAACAACTGCTTTTTTTAAATGCAAGTTGTTTGCCTTCTCTTAGGGTAAGCAATAAAGAGTTTGTAGGTTTTTAATACTGTTCTTAAAATCTCATTAACACTTTTAATACATGCACACATAAACTTTATTAAAGTGTCAAGGTATTTAGCTAAAAGCTAAATGTGGACACAATTAGCTTTTTAAGCTCAGCCGGATCAAAACATCCACTCTCTCTCCCGGTCGTCCGCACATTTATAAGCCGGTCAGTATAAAACACGGACTGCGGACTGCGGACCACGGACTGCGGACTGGGTATAAAATACGGACTAGGTATAAAATACGGACTCCGGACTGAGTATAAAACACGGACTAGGTATAAAACGCGGACTACGGACTATGTATATAAAAACAGCCTTAGAAGGTAAAACTGAGAGAAATAGAAAGCGGACTAGCAAAAACAGTAGTCACAGCTTTAACGCTTTTCACGTAGTCTATTCTGTTCCCACGGAGAAGGAAGGTTATGCCGGTACTCAAGGCAACTGAAATTAAGCTCTGCATTGTATAAAAAGAAGGAGTTTGAAGAGATTTCAATTTGCAGTTTTACACCAATAAGAAGCACAGAATTAAAAAAAATAGTATTGGTGTTAGTCAGATCAGTAAAATTCTTATCGGATGCCACAATTCCGTTTCAAATAAAGCCTTGGGAATGTGAGGACTGAATGAAGAACTCAGACGAGAAGGTCAATGAGATGCACAAAAGCAGTATTTTATAGGTGCGGGAGATTACTCACATACGTGAATTATAACCGAAATGAGTCGTCCAACGTTATATTCTAAGCGATGACTACCCTGCTCCTGATCCCCGGAAGGGGGTATCTTTGGGAATTCTTGGTGGGGGTGTAGTGCCCGGTTCTCCGAATCCTGACCTTATTGCAGACCAAAAAATTGTCATTTTCCACACCCGTTTTCAGTCAAGATCTCTAAAATCCATACCTATTTTCGGACCTGGCCTAATTTAGCCTGTTCCAGGTTCTCAGATAGTTGAGGAGACTCCCCAGTTTTTAATTTCTCCCGTTTTATTTTCGTGTTTTCGCTTTCGCAATTCAGCGGACCCAACTATCTCAGAGCGTTGAACAGGTTAGGTCTAATTAGGCAGAAATTTTGTCATCATTACCAAATTAGAGCGGAAGCAAAAAAATTCTCCAAATGTATTTCGAATTCGCACATTTCTATTACGTTCTTATTCATTTGGAATTGAAACGATAAATATGTCCATTCATGTACGCTCCCGTAGTTCCTCGAAAATCATACCCGATTCCACACCAAAATGGGCAAAGTGTTTTCAGACCAAAAAGGCCCAAACCCCCTACCCTTCCATTATACAAGGGAGTACCACCCCTGATCCTGACCCCTTTCATGATTGTTAGAGACCAAGACAAGGTCTAAAAATGGGTGAAGAAAATAGCATTTTGATCCGGCTCATGATTCAGAGAACCGGGCGGGACACCTCCACCAAGAATTTATAGGAGTATTTACAACTTTAACTCACGTGTCTTGCTATTTAGCAATCTTTTGATCTTATTTCCCCTTACCTAGAACCAATTTGCACGGTTTTTACCAAAGTAGTCCGTAGTCCGTATTTTATACCCAGTCCGCAGTCCGCAGTCAGCGTTTTATACCTTGTCCGTGTTTTATACCCAGTCCGTATTTTCTAGTCCGCGTTTTATACCTAGTCCGTATTTTATACCCAGTCCGCAGTCCGTAGTCCGCAGTCCGCAGTCCGTGTTTTATACTGACCGATTTATAAGCCCTTGCAAACCCCTCACGATTTGATATAAGTTCAGTTCTACAATAACTACGAACCTACATGGTACGCCGCGGAAAATCAAATGTGGGAGTGGGAGCCTATGCGGGATTCCTGTTTGATGTACCTCTTCCTCGAGATCTTCCTTTCACAGTATGCAAACCTCTTTTTACGTTTGAAAAGCCTTTCTTGCGGTCAATTCTCTCTCACGTATTCAAATGCCACCGAGAACTCCTTTCACATATGACATTTCATGATTATATCGAAAGTGAAAGTAGTTATTCATGACATTATTTTCGTTTTCAGAGCACGTACAGAGATTTCTTTCACTTGACCTTTGTCCTGCGGCAATTATTTACCTTCAGTTCTGCTAAATATAATGATGATATGCGTGAATGTCCATCGCAGCTCTCTAACCAAAAACGTTATGATTTTTTTAAAGCAGGTTTGAGAGGAAACGACAACCTGTATCGATTTCTGCGAATATTTCTGCGCCATTCACAAAAGGCTTGGTCTCTATTAAACAAAATCAAGCCTCTTCTCACTGTCTTGTTTAACCTGTAGGCGAAACTGAAGGAGATCCATTTCCGACCCCTGCGTCGAAGCAAGAGACTGATTCTTTTCATTAGAAATTTCGTTTATATGGCCTCAAAAACACTAAAATCGTCTGCTAAAATTGTTGCATTTTTTCTGTCCTCAGCCGGGACACTTTGTATATCTTCTTCGACAATTAAAATATAACCCCACGTACGATATTAGATAGTACAGTGGACCCAAAGTGCAATGGTTATGAAGCCCGTTAACCGTCTTTGGGTCTCTTTGTAATATATATGTATGTTTTTGTCGGCTTTTCTGAACTTGACCACATTAAGTAACATTCCTTTGATTTTAAACTTACAAAAACATCGCATTAATTTATTCAGCCAAATTTTTATGAACAAAAATGGGCACGTTCAGGGAGTTCCCAAAATAATCTGCAGCACTTTTGTTTCCATGTTTGATGTTTGCCAGCTTTTATAACCAGTCTCCTCTACTAACTATGGTCCCAGCAATGTTTTAAATATTCGCCTTGCTTTAGTTTTCCGACTTTCATAACCAGTCTCCTCCCTCGCGTGTCTCCCTCGCGCGTGCCCGTTCTCTCTTTCGCCCACTACTTCCAAGCGCCTGCTACGCAGGCTACTACAGTTCTACCAATGTTGTAAAATATTAGTCAGGGGGACTCCGGGTAGGTGAGGTAACCCGCCTGTCCACATAATCTCTCATTTTAATTTGATCACGTGGGGTGATCCGCCACGTTACCGCACCTATCTGGGGTCCCCCACTTCCATGTAAACAGTACTTTATTCTCAGCGTTCTCTCTCTCACGCTGTATTGAGATTGGGCACCGACAGTCTCGTCCTGTTGATGAATGCTCTCAAGAGAAAAGGGAGGGTTTGGGTAGGAAAAAATACATACAGGACGAAACCTGATGGCTGGCGAAAGAGAGAAAGCCAGAGAAAGAAATATCACGTGCTGTATTTATACTACAACGCTTCGCAAGATCGATAGAATGGCATTATTTATTCCGTCTCATCTCCTCTTATACGTGAGAGGTGAGACCACTGAGAATGGGCTCTTAGTTGCACAACGATTTGTTGACAAAAACAGCAACAACAAACACAGATCAAACCCTTGATAAATTTCAGACCGACTAAAGCAAAGCCCATCTAAATTCTACAAAAACAACTGTCTGTGAGTAATTTAAAAGTTCGATCATATTTACGGTCGCAACTTGCGGCCAAGAGAGAGTGGACAGTGCTTAGCCGAGGTCAGCGTTCAGTCTTTGTTTTATATGTAGAGGATATTTCCTCTATTAAGAGGAATAGTGTACAAGGATGTATAAAAGAATTGTTTTATTAAACTATCTTTGCATTTTTCTCTTAGTAATGAGCTTTTGCCGTTGACATCGCTTCTCGCTCAAGTGAACTTAACAAAATGCCGCGGGCAGTAACACCACTTCCAGTTTTCAAACACCCAGAACTCTTAAGACGTTTTTCCGAGGAAAAGATTTAGTAAATAAAGAGAGTGTTAATAATGCGTTTAACTTTGAAAGTGAAAGTAATAACCCTAGCTTTTGAAGTACTTTGCACATGTTGCATAACTGTTGCAAACGTTAAATTTCTCTCGTGCTGACGCAGCAAAAGACAGTGCGCACGCTTTCCTACCTCACGTGATCTGAGTACACAGAAAACGTACTATCAAGGGGGCGGGGTACACGTAAACTAAGGGTTTAGCTACGGACGTGCAATGACGACGGTGCGACGTCAAAGAGAACGGCAAAAAAGCAATAGGTTTAGCTTGGCAAAACAACAGCTCTGCACGTGCATCACGCTATTTTGTACATAACTTTGCCATCACTGCACGACTACGACGTGAAAATACCTAATTTCATGTTTTATGGAGGACGTGAACACAAGACTAGATTACGAGTAGTCCCCCATTTTTCCTCAGGGATAGTAGAGCGAGCGAAACGCGAGCGCGCGTGAAAATCACGGGACTAGTCGTAGTCTAACACAAGACAACCACTTTCTTTTTCTTTTCCTGAACTTCGATACAGTTCTTTAGAATTCATCTCCAGAGAAAATTGCCAACATTTGATAAATTGAACGCCATCGGCCATGGAATAAGCGCGATGAAGTTTGAAGCAGCGCGACTTCACTTTTTAAGTGACGTTTTCGTAGCCGTCACCGTCGTCGTTGCTTAAGCTCCCTAATGACTCATGATACCGTTAAGGCAAAGATCCCTGAAATGTTAAAAAAAGAACTTTGGCGAGTCACGTTCACGCCAGTATTAGAGTTTATTGACATGCACTGTATCATAAAGAAACAGGAAAAACATACTGAAATTATCACATTGACGAAGAACACTGCATTAAAAGCTTTGCACTGTCAAAGAAAAAGGGTGAAGGAGGGTTCTCTAAGAGTAGCTTTAAAAAGGTACATATTACGATTTTTTTTTAACCAGATTAATTTAAAACATTGAAGAGTCAAAATATTCAAATTTCAGTCTTAGCTGGCATACCGATGAATCAAACGCCGAAATGCGAGTGACATACTGTGAAATTTAGAAACGATGCTTGAGAATGCCACGTTCGTTTAGTGTACTCGAATCACTGGATTCTATACTTGAAAACAAAATACAAAGTAAAATACCAAGGTAATTAATGCTTAATTAGTGAAATCAGATAAAATAGTCCTCATTTTTTGCATCTTTAATTTCTCCGTCTAAAATTATGTCGTGTGGAAAGACCCAAAGTATTAGAATTTAGCATCCGACACGTCACTATAGAAACAAAATGATACCGATATCAAAAACACTTCCCCAAAGAGGGTTGCTTTAATAGTCTATTATAATAGCTAAACGTTACCTTTCAAGTGCACCGAACAATTCTGTTTAAAAGTGGCTGCTACAAACAGGTAGAAAGGAAGTGGGCTAAAATTAAAACTTGCGCACGTTTGGCTGACCTTTCAAAGCTCTTTAGTATGGTAAAGCTAATTCAATATACCGTTCAAAAACCATTGATGATGGTAATTTGCGGGCACCTTGGAGGATGAATATATATTCCCCTCCCCCTCCCCCTTCCCCTTCTGTCTCTGTCACGCAAGCAATATTACGTAAGCGAGCGAGCGCCGAACACTCAGTATTTGGGGTCGCGCCAAGAAGCTCTCAGAATGAAATGTTTAACTGTCAAACCAAACAATAGATGACCTAACCCTAAAAACAACAAGTGAGTTTCAAAAGCTAATGGAAAGACAGGTTTCTGTCAGAGATTTCAGTATGGCTGCAGAGTATTTCACGAGTCAGAGGGAGATCGAGAAGAGTTTTCTGCTTGTCATTAAAGACGCTTGCACTACAAACTCCCTGAGATCAGTCGCCAACGTATCATGTCATCATGTGCATGCAAATTACAATGATCAAGGAGGAGGGAAACCTAAAACTTAGAGAAAGGTCTCAGAAAGGCTCTGGCGAACGTTCAATGACCCTGAAGGAGGATTATGTCATCGAAGAAGTTAAATTTTGCGGATGGAAAATTGCATTTAACAAAATTTTATGTCCCCATAAACCAGCTTAACTTATTTAGCTTTAAAATCGTTTACTCTAGGAAATGTTACGGTCGTAGGTCTCTAGTCTAGTAAGAAAGGAAGTAAATCATTAAGAAATGCTACGTTCACTTTATGCTGACTAATGACATTGCTAGTCAGAGGAAACGGGTGATGCTAGAGCTAAATATATTCCACCCACGTTGAAAAAATGGTCGCTGCTGAACTATACTCACCAACTGAATTCTCCTCAGGAAGCTATCGAAGCAACAATTTGCAAAGCAATTCCCTCGGTTTAGAAAAAAAGCAACGCAAGTTCTATGAAATTCGACAAACTCAATGATTTGTCTGACTCAGATAAGGGGGAAACCCCCCGCCCTCAGAATCTGCTGAATTTCAGTAGAGATAAGGTCGTAAGCATTTTAATGACCCATTCTTGCCGACTCCATGAACTATTGTAAGCTTGTTGTAGCAGCGACGACAATGCTAAACTTTACACTTTCGTTAGCCACAGGTTACAGTCTCAGGCTACTCTGCGATACAAATTCTGTTTTTAAAATATTATTGTAAATTGCAACTTGTTTCCGGGTTGTTAAACAGGAAGTGACGCGAGGTTTAGGACACATCAAAATGAAAACAAATAAATAGTCTAAAAAAACAATGAAAAGTGGAATCCTGATTTTGCGAACCACTTTGGGAGAAGTAATCGATTCTAATAACCAGGAGGTTTGAAAACTCGAGGGCAATTTTATACAGCATGCAGTGTTTGACTGGTGAAGGGAAGTTACGTTTGGTTTGAATTACCGAGAATTTTGAAAATTAACCCGAGGGTTCGAGAAAGTGGGATCAAAATTCATCAAAATTCATGGTGGGTTATTAAGACTTGCAACCCATCCTAACATTTACACACCATTTCTTGGCATAAAAAGGTCATAAACGGTCACGTGAAAATACAAGGCTGACGTCATCGCCCACGTCCTCAAATTGCACCATCACATCAAGCACTCTCGCGATTCATTCATTAAATCATACACTCGCGCCATTATGGTACGAAGTCGTGTCAAAGTAATAACACTGTTTTAAAAACAGTGGAACAAAACGAGAGTTTTTAAATATCCGACTTTCGGGGGAAGGGGTTAGCATACAGCAACGTCTTGGAGTAAACTGTGCAGCATATTTGCTTTGCAGAGGTGAACAGCTAACCGATGATATTCGCCAGAGAGTTGCTAAACATGAACAGTTGGTAAGTACACTTGATCCCCAATTAATTTATTGAAACGTATATTTGTTTTCTTATTTTCAGTTTATTGAGTCATAAAGCTTCAGAGAAAGCCTGTAGTGTGGAAAAAGTCTCTCGGAAGACGTAGACTGCAGCTTCGATAGACAGTTAGGGTCCCGGAATATATTGGACCAAGTATTTATTAATAAGTACGCTGAAAATATCACTGGCAAATGATAAGGTAAGAAAAGCGAGCGCCGAGACTGATACAATATCTTGGGTAAACTCGTAGAATCTCAAACATTTCATTTTCCCTTAAACACTAGGTTTTTTTTTTTTTTTTTTTTATGATTTTGATTTTCCTTGTTTTTGTGACGGCAAAGTCCCACAAAGTCCTACGAAAGGACCCACGAGGATGGATGACACAGGTGCATCATTTGCAAAAACAATGGTGAACTTCAGCTGATGTGTTATGATTATTAACAAACTAGTGATCCTTTTTCAAACGCCTCTAAGTTTATTCAGTACAAACAAAATCGGGGGTGGAACAAAAAAAACTAATGGACTGACTCGTTATTCTTTGCCTTTTTTCTGACAAATATACAATAATCATTTCCTATTTTAACATGCACAAGATGTATTCTTAGACAAGTGTGCATCATTGATTTTGCATCAGTAGTTACTTGGTAAAGCAAGTTTAAATTAAATTACGAATATTGCCCATTCATGCTCAACGCAAGATTTTAACATTAATGTTATAAACTTTCTTTTATACGTGGTTAAAAGTCTCACCGCCATAAGAAGAGACGGCACGGAACCTCGCAGACGAGTAATACTCCGTCTATACTAAAACAAGAAATAGCGTTTATTTTTAGAATTTTTTGTACGTTTAGAAAACAACAGAACTAAAATATGCATATTACGTACAACGTTTTTACCAACAGGTGTATGTCTATTGATATTTACTCCCTTTTGTCCGCTTTTGCACCTACGATGTATTATCCGTCTAAGCTGGGAAGGAATTCTCATACTGGGGTAGAGAAGGTAACAAGGGCATCAACCATTGAGATTTCTTTACGTAAAACACAATTATTCTGCCAGAAAAGATTGAATGTTCGAATTGGTTTTAAAATCTAAGCTAAACGAAAATCACGAAAGCATCAAATCTGGTTAAATCGTGAAACAAAAGTACTGAAAACGAAAGAAAACAAGACTCGACAGACATCGAATAAGAAGAGTGGATCTCTCTAGCTTGGAACACTCAATACAATATAATAACTTTATTATCTGTCCCGAAGGGGCTATTCTGAGATAATTTACAAAGGAATAATACTTACCTTAAGTTACAAGCATCCGTGGTATTAAAAATACGAACTACTTGTTCTTCTACATACTTAGGCTTATCGCAACTGAAAACTAAATGTACGAACTTCAGTAAAAGCGAGAAAAACATGATCTATTTATTAACAGTCAACCGATGAAATCAATGTCATTGGTTCAAAAAGAAACATTGTCTTGCAAGTCGCAATATGTTTGGCGGGAAACCATTGGTTCACAACACGTGGTTTCGGTCGCAGTTCGTCTAAAGACGAGGAACAAGATCCATTAACGCAGCGTTTATAAGTCCTGAACAGTAGACCTCTGAAACTTTAAATTTGTCACACAAAGCCGACGCCATAAAGCATATACAAGGATAAAAAAATAATGTCGAAGGGAATGTGCTTAAGCAGCACAGTTTACGCATGACTGAATGACTCGTAGGTGATTCATAAGAGTCATAGGCTATGACTACTATCAACTGACAACAAATATTGTTTCGTAATCTAAATAGCAAGAAAGCAATTCTCGCTGACTCAGTGATATTTTGGCTTTACGCATTATTTCTACTCACTCATTTTGCTAATCCATCTGTTTATTTCGTCTTTTACATCACTTCTCGTACCCTGGGTTCCAGAGGATATTTTTTTCTTATCGATACTGATGGTTAACTTTATCAAACCGTAAGCACGGTTTATTTTATTTTTTTATATTAGGTATTTTGAGAACGGACCTCTGGAGCCAGGGTGCACTTCGCGTCACCTCTGAGGTGTATGTCTATTGATATTTACTCCCTTTTGTCCGCTTTTGCACTTACGATGTATTATCCGTCTAAGCTGGGAAGGAATTCTCATACTGGGGTAGAGAAGGTAACAAGCGCATTAACTATTGAGATTTCTTTACGTAAAACACAATTATTCTGCCAGAAAAGATTGAATGTTCGAATTGGTTTTAAAATCTAAGCTAAACGAAAATCACGAAAGCATCAAATCTGGTTAAATCGTGAAACAAAAGTACTGAAAACGAAAGAAAACAAGACTCGACAGACATCGAATAAGAAGAGTGGATCTCTCTAGCTTGGAACACTCAATACAATATAATAACTTTATTATCTGTCCCGAAGGGGCTATTCTGAGATAATTTACAAAGGAATAATACTTACCTTAAGTTACAAGCATCCGTGGTATTAAAAATACGAACTACTTGTTCTTCTACATACTTAGGCTTATCGCAACTGAAAACTAAATGTACGAACTTCAGTAAAAGCGAGAAAAACATGATCCATTTATTAACAGTCAACCGATGAAATCAATGTCATTGGTTCAAAAAGAAACATTGTCTTGCAAGTCGCAATATGTTTGGCGGGAAACCATTGGTTCACAACACGTGGTTTCGGTCGCAGTTCGTCTAAAGACGAGGAACAAGATCCATTAACGCAGCGTTTATAAGTCCTGAACAGTAGACCTCTGAAACTTTAAATTTGTCACACAAAGCCGACGCCATAAAGCATATACAAGGATAAAAAAATAATGTCGAAGGGAATGTGCTTAAGCAGCACAGTTTACGCATGACTGAATGACTCGTAGGCGATTCATAAGAGTCATAGGCTATGACTACTATCAACTGACAACAAATATTGTTTCGTAATCTAAATAGCAAGAAAGCAATTCTCGCTGACTCAGTGATATTTTGGCTTTACGCATTATTTCTACTCACTCATTTTGCTAATCCATCTGTTCATTTCGTCTTTTACATCACTTCTCGTACCCTGGGTTCCAGAGGATATTTTTTTCTTATCGATACTGATGGTTAACTTTATCAAACCGTAAGCACGGTTTATTTTATTTTTTTATATTAGGTATTTTGAGAACGGACCTCTGGAGCCAGGGTGCACTTCGCGTCACCTCTGAGACCAACCTCTGACATCAATGATATTCTATAAATGAATAACTACGTACTGAAGATCACACAAGATAAATCATATTCTATCATTCATTAGCCCGTCAAAATGATATTTTCTCAGGTAAGGGTCAATACCCCAGCATGAGCACCAAATAACACGGGTGATCATTTTAAGCACTGGCTCTGAAGGGTGAAAATTTTAAATAAGGACCTCGTATAAATGGTTCAATACACGACGAATGTGGCTGGGGGTATGGATTTCGACATGTGCAAGTGGAATATTTTTAACATGACGCCAGGAGCCCATCAAATTCATGATACCCAGATCCCAGCGGCTGTAAAATTGTATAAATGGACGTAAAGGAAAAAAGTAAAACGGTCGAAGGACGGGCTTCTGAGTTCGACTTCATCTAATTTTATTTTTTCACGGTGACACGAGACTCAGGGAAATATGACACTTTTCGCGGGAAACTAGCGGTTTTGTTTATAAATCTACTCGGGAAAGGGTTGACTCAAGAAATTAATGGAGATGGAGGCTCCATTTGATGGGCTCCTGATGACGCCGAATATGCCTACCGCCTAACTCTAAGGGGGTTTCAGAGGTACTCTCAATTCTCAATTATAAGGCGGTATTAGGTCCAGCAATATATTGAATGAGGTTGAAAAAACATGCAGGCGAAAGCCGAATTTTCAATCATTTGTTTAATTACCTAGTGCGTAAAATATTTTCACCTTCACAAATATTCTCACATCCACGTACTAGACTTTCTTCAAAACATATGGATATACCTCGGCAGTTTTAGAATAGTTAACTTATTTTCCTCGGAAGATATTCTTCAATACAGCAGTTGACATCCATCGAACTTTTGCGGTTATTTTGTCTTGGTACTGCAGCTGTGAACTCTTTTTTGCGCCATTTCCTAGCCTGGCGTCCTGCTCCACCAAAAAAGCCAAGTCTTGCGTGATGTCATACTACGCGATTACAGAATCATCGACGTCAGCGACTGACTGACTGTTTTGGCGGTGCGGAACTCAAGAAAATGGAGTAGCTGATTCGACGGACGTTCGTTTTTTGAGAAACAACTGTGAAAAGAAACATCCTTTAATATCCGGAAACTGTCACGGAGCTGAAAAAAGCTGTCAAAAAATTCTACTAAATTAAGGTGGACGAGATGAGGATGTCATGAGGTCGGAATAAGTTTAATAATAAAACGCTTTCGTAGTGACATGACAGAGTTGTGCAGATCTCTGAGGACGTTATGGCGTTACTGGCTTAATAGCATAATTTTGTTCTTATATATTTATTTTTCTCGTACTTTAAGTCTTTTCCAAAAACTGTAAGAAATTAAATTCCTGCCAACAAACTTGCCTGAGTGTAGGACCGCGGCAAGATTAGCTCAGTCGGTAGAGCGTTTGACAGCAGAGTGGAAGGTCGCGGGTTGGAATCCCGGTGCCGGACCAATACTCCGGGTCTTAAAATAACTGAGAAAGGAAGGTACCCGCTTTGCACAGCAAGCGGATAGACCTTCGAGTGGCTCGGATGACCACGTAAAATGGCAGTCCCGTCTCCAGCAGGAGACTGAAAAATGGTGTCCCCAATTAGTCCTTTCGTGCTTAATACCTTGACACTTAAATAAAGTGTAATTTAGTTTTTAGGAAAAAGGAGGGGATTAGCTTTACAGGGAAGGGGTGGGAAAGACATAGAGGAAAGGCGAAGGCAGAGGGCACACAAACGGTGAAGAGATAGGAGACAAATGAGTTTGGATTTTCTCATCACTGCCTCAACGCATTGCATTTCAATATTTACAGATGAAAATCCTGAATGTTTGCGTGGTCCTTATCTGGTTATGCTGCATATTAAAAGCTGGAAGTCGACGACCAACATGTCCACAGTTAACACACTTTACCATATTCTACCCAAGTAACCCAGATGCAAAAGAAACGTGTAGAATATGCCCAAAGTGCCCACCTGGCTATGGTCTACCTGTGCAATGTGGTAGCAGAGTTTCCAATTTTACTTCCACAGACTGCGAACAGTGTATAGAAAACAAGACATACTCTGAGAAAAACGACATTTCTGAATGCAAATCATGCAATGACTGCACGGGAAGAAATGTTCTTCAAATGTGCAGCAAATTAAACAACAGCAAATGCGGAACATGCCTTCCAGAGTATTACTTGGATTCTCAAGTGGATGACTGTAAGAAGTGTTCATTTTGTTGCAAGGATGCTTTGGAGCATGAACATCTTAGACAGTGTAAGGCTCTTGGAATGCCACGGCACATGCAGTGTGAAGATACCGATAAAAACAGGAAGTGCGAAATACAAGCTCTACTTTTCAGCAGCACGACAACGACAACAAGTCATCCTTTAGTGACAGTTTCACCGACAAGTAAGCCTGCTCAAACCAGTGGTTCTGGAGTTTTTACTATACCAAGTGGTGGCACTGAAGTTAAGGGTATCAGGAAATCTGTAGCTGCGCCCAGTGATTCATCCCACAATAGGCATGAGATTATGTACGGACTTGTTGGAGTTTTTTTAAGCGTTTTCGTGCTGGGTGCTATCATGTGTGCAGTCAAGCTCAAGATACGCAACAGATCGCGAAATAGGCACAGGATAGGCACGATCTACAACAGCATTGATCAAGGTAATAACCTACTGTATTTTTGTTTAAGTGTACTTGTATCCCTTCTTATGTGCTGCATTTAGTCTGAGCTCAATATCCTGGGCCCCTACATTCCTTTCCCGCAAAAGATGCCAGAATTGGACTCCTAGTGGTTATATGTATGAGCACATAGTCACTCATATTATATCTAAATTTAAGACAACAACATGGGTTGCTAGAGTTAGTAATATGGAAGTCAGCAGTGAGACTTGGCAAGAGGAGGAGAGAGAGCGGCCTAAATATTACCAGGAAAACAAATCCGAAAATAGGTTTTGCCCAGAAATTTATATTCGTACTGTCCTCCTATAGTTACAGTTACGATACATCTCCTTGTACCATTACACCAGGTGGTCTCAACTGTTTTTTTATGTGCAATTAGCAAGCAAAATTTTCACTTACTTAATATTTTATCCCCAGCTTGAAAATTAAAGGCCTCTTTTTATACTGTAATGTGGTGGAACTGACAATTTCTTAAAAGCTGATGACCTGAGTCGAACCGGAGAGAAAAAAATATGTAAAAAGACAGTCTGACCACCAAAGGAAATTCACAAGTAAAAAAAAATATTTATTTTCCAACAGTGATGTCAATACGTCACTGCCATGCACAGAAAAGAGACTGTCAATTTGACTAAAGTCTTACTATTTTGGGTACATCACTCCCCTGCCAAGTACAGAAAAGTAATTTGCCAAGTGTAATGTTTATAGCGTCTCAGTAAAAGAAAAGGAGAGACGGATGTCACAATTATGAATTTGCTGACAGAGATCCTTATAACCCAACTGCTGGGTGCCTGGTCTCACCGCAGATTTTGTGGTAGGGGCATTTGTTGTCAGCATGATCCACTAAGCCAGTTACACCATAAGCTCCGCAGCGGGTAAAGCAAGGATGAGTTTAATATAGATGGTAATTATGTGAGAGGTCTACATCTGTTTCCACACAAAACCAGCACTTCAGCTCTGCCTTTTTGCAGTTGTATTTGTTTTTACCCTAAAAAGGTTTTCTATGCATTTTGTATACCACTACACATTTAATGTAATGAGTAATTTAAAGTTCTTGTGAAGGTATCGAATAACTCAGTGTAATGGTTGGATTAGACCTCTTTCATAATTACGGCCTATGTTATATTTTTTTTACATGTATGATAATTAGCCTTTCTGGCCTTGTTAGCATGTATAAAATACACTGAAAAAATTCATACTTTCAAAGGAGGTCAGAAAGGCTAATTATCATACATATTAAAGAATATAATAATCGCCCGCCATTATGAAAGAGATCTATGGTTGGACAGGAACATTATGTTAAATTAAAGATCACTTAAAGAAACCCGCTGCAGGATTGTTGACCGTGCTGTACACAACGACCTGAGAATATGAGAAAAACTGGCTCATAGGGAAACCGGTCACTTTCATGAACGATCGTTCCACATGGACTGCTCCTTCAGTATGGTGATGACAAAAATACTACTTTTCTTTTTTCAGGTGAGGCACAAGAAATGATCGAACTGAGACAGCCGGCTGAGAACACATACAGTGTCTATGAGCATTCCAATTTTTATGGTAAATGATATATGCTTTTTTGTAGTCAGCAAGATTTTCATTAAAATTTATCAGGATCCACAACATTTTGAAAGAGCATTTTTGTTATAAATGACGACAATCGCTTCAAATATATAAATGCATAAATTCAAGACAAAAGCATAGAACTAATTTCCTGTAAATCAAAGTTACAGTTACATTTATGATAATACTTTACTTTTCTCTCCTGGTGGGGCTTTTAATCAAATATTTTTTAAGCGGTTAGTATTTTCGTGTTAAAAAAAGAAGAAGAATGCAGTTAGAATACCGCTCTATATTATGAAATGTTAAAAATAGAATTCAAAAAATACAATACGATCAACAAAACCCAACACTTAGTTATATAATATAAATGATAAAGCGACAAGACCAGTAGACCCTTGCGTAAGATTTAAGAGACTGGATGATTTAAAGGTAAACTTATTGTCAAGATTGTTCTGGATGTTCAAAAAGGTTAGGTCAAACAATAAGCAGCACTGACATTTCAACGCTTGTAAACACATCCAAAGCGATGTTGAAAATGAGAGCTTAATTCCATCATACAATGTATAAAGTTCAAACGACTCTTACTAAATCTTAAACAATGGCTGGTGTGTTTCTCAACTTAATGGAAGGTCCAAAATTGATTTCCAGTTACCAAATAATTGAAGTTTGAGCATTTGGAGGTAGACCAAGTTTTACCCTTACGTTGTATAATTCATAACTAAAAGTGTGCATTTCTTTTGCTATACTTAGCTTAGTGACTATTGCTTTTAATACTTAATGATCCTTTGCAGCCAATGGACAATCATCAAACAATCAAAGTACAGAGAGCTCTGCTGCGTCCTCCACTGGTAATCCTAGCTTTGCTATTTTTTCGCTCTTTTAGATTTCCTCTACAACAAAAACAAACAGGTTTTGTTTTATACAACAAGGTAGTTAAAAAGCAATTTTTAAAAAAACTGATGCTCAAATACGTGGCTTAATTTCACCTATTTTTTAGGCTCTTGCCAATACGATCATGGTAAAACACTGTGTTACCCAACGGATCTAAATAAGCAATTGATACTTTGAAAATTGTTTTAAATATTAAATGTAGCTACATGTTTACGTACTTGTTAGCATTGAGATCATGAGAAATTGAGTAGTTTAACAAGAAAGAGGACCAAGACCCAAACGCCTTCTTAAGATCATTCGAGACTAGAAAACAATAGTAGAGCCTAACCCAACAACACCTAACACGACTGACGACCACAACTACTGTACAACTACGAAACGATTGACCAAGACCATGTCCACCAACCACCACACACTGCCATCACAACCTCTTGGCCAACACCCCTACTACTACCATTGTTCGTTGGCTCTCTAGTGATGTATATTCATTTTACTAAATGCAAACTTTCAGCATCCTAGCTCAGAGTAGCGGATTTTGGCCAATTTACGTCAGTTCTACCAAACGCAGAATTTCCGCATCCTAGCTTAGTGCAGGAAATTAAGGCTGGGAGAGGGATAATGAAGTCAAACCGCAGTTGCAGATATTGATACAACATCTCTGTTTATCTTTTACAGAGTTAATAACACCTGTTGGTGTATCCAGCGTAACGACTTTTGGTGCAAACAGCCTCAACCTCCAAGTTTCACGTATTCCTGAAGGTACGCAGACAAATGTTTGCAAAAATCCTACTTGTCAGCTTTAGCAAGAACAAAAGACAAGCGATCTTACAAAATAGCAACCCTTAATAATAATAATAATAATAATAATAATAAAAGCATTTATTTATACAGGAAGAAAATTACAGCATAGCAGCTGTGGTCGCGTCAATCAAAGCCTCCATCGACCAGCAATTTTGACGAGCTATCTATCTATACGAGCCTTTTTCTGAGATAGCGAGGTCATTTCTTTTCAAGACGACAACCATGTTATAATTTGTCAGTTCCTTTTAAAAAATCCTTAAAGCTTTCTTGTGAAAAAAAAACAACGAAGAAATATATCGAGCTTTTTAACAACTGCAACATATTAACTATGCTTTGCTTTGATATAAATGAAATATCTACAGAAGTCTTATAACTTTCAATGAAATATTACAATTGTTTATTAAATTTTTAATTAATATTTTTCTGATAATTTTCATAGTTTTTTCCATTTTATTTGTCTTACTGATTTTTTATACACTGTCACTTTAAGGACTATTGGTGTAGCAAGCCTCAATCTCGACATATTACGTATTCCTTAAGATACTGAGAAGTTGAGTGTTCTAGAAATTTATTTTTCGTTTTCTTGGCGTTATCGCCCTTCTCCTCTTCAGCCTTAGGCACTACCTCCTTCAAGACATAAATAGAGAAAAAAAACAGGATTTTGTGGTGCATGAAAGGGCATACGATGAAAGTCGATTCAAGCTAAAAAGTGCTAAAAGAACGGTGCATTACAATTAATTAACCATTCGTTTCATGATGCTCTTCTTCATATCTTGCAGATTTGCTACTTAAATGTGTTTTAACAGACGTCAATGTAAAGGATGACGTTGCTCGCGGTTTGGATCCGGTCGGTCCTTCTGGAACCTCGAACTGCATCTATCTCGCTGAGGTATTACAAATACCGGATGAGATTATAATGTGGTGTCAGCACAATCCTCACTGCAGTCCAAGCAAACACATGCTCGAGTTTAAAGAAGCCGTGGATCCCGACTTCTCGGTTCAGCAACTCAAAGATGGACTTCACGCTACTTTCAGAAATGATCTCGTCCAAAAACTTGAGGAATGTCGTAATCTTCCTGGTAAGTTCTGAGCTTCCCGTTTAGGTCCCTAATGTTCGTTCTGATAAACGTTTCACTGTTTCTTTCCTCCAACGATATGCATATCGATTAGGAAGCAATCTGACTTCCAGATTTGTGACGTGCTTTTACGAGCTGATACCTTATTCTCCCACTTTGATGAAGCTAAACTGACTTGATAACATGTGTTATTTGCACAGATACTGCACCATTTCGAGACCTCCGTGAATATCATCCCAAGATCTTTAAGTTCATTTGCATGCAGCTGGATCATAAGCATTGGCAAGAACTGGGGGAAAAGATTAATATCCCGGACAAGAAGCTGCAGCGAATCGGTACTTCCTCTACCTGTGCAAAAACAGTCCTTGAGATCATCGAAAAAAGAAACCCTAAGATGACTGTGCTGGAGATGAAGCTTGTCTTAGAAGATATGTCGAGAAAAGATGTGTGCGATGCGCTGGATAAATATCTGCCACCAGGTATAATTTCTTATAGATTTCGATATGCAGGAAATATTCAATACTTACTCTTGTGACGTCACCCAATATGAGCAATAGTAGTAGACAACAAGAGCCTACTGATTACATAGAGTAATAGGCTCCTGCAGACAATCGAAGTGCACATTATCATGATCATTATCATGACGTTGATTATCAACGTCACAGTCAGCATTTTCCTCGGCCAATATAACTCGCGCCACAGGATTGAGCGGGGGAGGCTTGAAAACGAGGGCTAACGCTCGAGGCCTGAACCCAGCATGCGCTTTTTGCATTTCCTGGGGAAGTTGGCTCTTGCCTTGCGCCGCCATTTCGGAATTTACTTTCTTTGATAGGCGCCCAAAGTGAATTCCCGGGGCACTCTTGACGGTGAAGTAATGTTGATCTCGTCAATATTGACTGGGAATCCAGCTGTATTGTAGTACAAAATTCGACAGTTTTTCCCTTATGTGTCATTTCTTTTCACATGTTGGTTGCTTTTTGGTGCTAAGGTGTACTATAAAAAAAAAAACCTTTACCTCTTCCTGCTTGTCCTGATTTTTGTATTAGGTTTACTTAACCGCAACTATATCATTCACATAATTTGACAAAACAGATTTGCCTTTTGTGATTTTGATATGCATTTCGATATATCAGCCAGGGGAGAATATAACTTGATTTATTTGTTCTTATGCCCTTATTTTATAAATTTTCCATTTTCACAGAGGGTTGCCACACAATTAAAACTGTTTGTGAAAACCCATACTGTTTGGAAGAGGTAGCAACCTTGTTAGAAAAAGAAGCTCGAGGAGTAGAAAACTGGCAGCATTTTGCTTGGAGGTTTGATGTTCCCAGAGAGATATGTGAAAGTTTAAAGCCCAAAGAAACACCAAGTCCAACTAGAGCGTTGATGGAACACATAGTTCAAGATAAACCAAACATGACAGTCAAGACGTTCATGGAAGCGTTAATGAAGATACAACGTACAGATGTCGTGAATACTTTACTGACGCGGCTTTCCTGGTAACAAGGTATATTTTAATCTTTGAACAACATGAAGGGTGGATTCATTTGCAACATACGCGTATAGCTGTCGCATTTGCCTCTTGGGGATTTTTCATCGTTTTTGAGCCAATAAAACCAACAAAAGATCCAACAGGCAAATGCGACAGTATACGCGTATGTTGCAAATGAATCCACCCTATTCTATATTTCTATTCCAACGATATTCTCTTGTTCGCAATTCCCTTGTTTCCGACGTTTGTTTGTTTGTTTCTATTTGTTGTTCAGTTCATTGTTTGTCAGAATTATTTTCTATTTATTCTGTCGAAAGATCCTCAAACAAGGACAAGACGGCAAAGAACAGTACTTAACTCATTGAGAGAGGGCTCAAGAGATGATTTGAAGGCCTGGACACAAGGATTGCCAGATAGTCTGTCAACGGGATACGGCTTTTTGAAAGCTTTACGGGTAACAGGATCAACGATCCTTAACGTTCACGTTACCGCCAAAGCCGGCTAACTTCAGCTGTCTTGGGAGTCCCGTAGAGTCACTGATTGTGCATGTTGATTCGACTAGTGCCGATAAACAGCTACAGTGCCGAGAGCTTTTATTACCAAATCCTACCCTGGCTCCAGATGTCCGTTCTCGGCAAAACATCTGGGATGAAATAACTCTGCTTAAGGTTTGACAACGCTCCCGAGACCGAATCAGGAAAGAGGAAAAAAAACCTTGGCATCCAGAGTATACAACCTTCCAAGCCGATGGAAGAGTTCATCAAAGCGCCTCGCGCCTGTAACAGGAACACTGCTACCCCGCTTTCTCCCTTATTTTTCTCGGTTGATTGCATGAGGGAGGAACTCGGTGGTGCATGACTTGTAAAATAACAGTTAGGCATTGCACCTTCAATTAACTTTAAACCATATTTGACATGGAGACCGTCATAAAAAAAGGGTGCCATTCAAGGGATATGTTCATCCAAATCTTTGGAAATAAATATTTTGTACCTTCATTACTTTCTATTATTCCAGTTGTTAGTAGAATAGCAAATATCCTTTTTTACCAGCCTTAAAATATTATGGACACCTTAACTGATACCCAAAAAATGCGCTGGACATGTAGTTTCATTTAGTTAAGCACAAGGACGTACTATCACAAGTAAATACGTTCTCTCATGTGTAAAAGGAACTCGAATTTTAAACATCTTATCAGTAATGTATCGAGACTACGTGTGCATCCAATTGCCAAAAGTAAACGGAACTTTTAAAGAAGTTTTTAAGTAAAATAAAGTAATCTTTTATTTAGAATTCTTAGTCAGTAAGAACTTCACTTTTTATCTTTTTTGTCATGCATTCATAAATAAATTGAAAAAAACCTTTGCAAAGCGTAGTTTGGTCAGACTGAAAAAAAAGCAATAAAATTGACTTTAGGTAGCAACGACGATGACAATAAATGAAGTTACTAATAAACAATGAATTCAGCGAACAATAGACCTCGTTAGCTTGTATGTTTGTTTTCCCAATAGAGGTTCCAGGGGAACTTAACCCTTTGTCTTTTTTGCCGCACTGAGTTTTATTTGTGCGTTAGTATTGCTTACCTTCTCTCTGAGAACTCGATATTGACTTACAACTTTATTTTCAAATGCAAAAGCTCTCATCTTGAAAATGCACAGTCACTCAACTGTTATGAAATCAGAATATTTACCAATACTTAGCAAAAGATGGGGATTTCGTTCGTTTAGCCGTTATTTCGTGTGAGGTAGCATGACCGGGACAGCTAAAATGCCTGGCCTAAAAGTTGCCGTTTATTTGGAAAACTTCCACTGAAACAAATGATAAACTAAAATGCTTTTCCACTTACAGTCAAGGCAGGTCAAGCGTACCCAGCGTACCGTATTAATGAATTGATTATTTGAAAAATGAAGCCGTTAGTCGTTCCCCTAACCGGTGTCAAATTCAAAGCGGCATTTCTGCATGCGTAATGAGCGGTGAATATTTTACGAGACCTTCTCTGCATTTGGTCAGATTGAAAATCTTTGAATGGATTAAGTTTCTTAGAAGACATTTACATCAAATTCAGGAAAACTGAGCCGGTAGAAATTTCATAACAGCGTCGCGTGTGAATTCACGGCTCATTACGCATGCAAGAATGCAGAGATCAATCTGAAATCTACAACTAGCAACGGATTCAACTTTTGAATAATGGATTCATTGGATTCTTGGGGGGTACGCTTGACCTGGTTTGACTATAAATACCAGCCGCTATAAAGACAATTACTATGAAAGGCGAAAAACCCCTTTCTCTGAATAAGCATGAGAAAACACACGACATTTCGAGGCGGCACCAACTGTTTCCCCGCGAAAAACGTGTGAGAAACGAGCGCAGAAATTCCTTCTGATGACGCGTCACTACCCAGATCTGGGAAGTGCTTCTGATTGGTTGAAGCACATTTCACGAACTACACGACCAATCAGAAGCAGTACCCATATCTGGGTAGTGATGCGTCATCAGTATAGAATTTCTGCGCTCGTTTCTTAGACGTCATTTCGCGTGGAAACCAGTGGTGGTGTCGCGAAATGTCGTCTGTTTTCTCACGCTAAGAATTAATCCGGCAAACAGTTTTCAATCACCCAGATATAAATAACTGTTGAAAGCAAGATTTTCTCGCTTTCGAAGACTTCAAGTCACTCAGAAGGAGACAGCCATCACCATCCCTCTGTCTCTGGTGTTCCGAGGCTTCTTGACCATCATGCACCGGGCTTTCTCTCCAACACAACTAACAGTGGTGGAATACCAGCAACATTTTCGTGAATACCTGCAACAGGTCGAAATTTGATTTAAGGAAAGTAATAGACACATGTTTAAAAAAGTACTAAGAATCGCGTTTATCATTCGACGAAAACTTTTCTTCCATTTCATTGGCCGAAATCCCACCAAATGACCTGCAAATAACCGCCTACAAATAATGGTCTGCTCATGCGCAATGTCGTCTAACTGTGTTTGGCTGCAAATAATATTCTGCTCGTGCGTAACCACGCTTTTCTCCTTAGTGCGATCGCTCTTGCTTGAAAATGGCAGATCACTTCCAATACATGAGATTATTCATTAAAAAAAAGGCTCGGTGATCGAATGATAAAACAATTATTGAACTCGTTTATCGCAAAATATCGTGATTTGTCAGCGTCTCGCAGATCAATTATTTGGCGAAGCCGAAGGCTGAAGCAAATAATTGATGATTGGTCTGCTCGCCACAAACAAATCACGATGTTTCGCCAAACTTCGTCCAATAATTGTTAATTAGTTGCTTCTGGCCGCGTCAATTAGGCTTTTTGCTTCCCATCATTTACAATTTCGTTTCCACAATTATTTAATAATCGCCAAGAATGTGCAACCTCTCTTCACGGAATCCATAATGGTAACCAAAGCATCACGGGTCAAGAGTGCTCTACACCTTGCTATGACCTTGCTAGTGCTATGACATAATATAGGAGACTAAAAAGACCCTGGACAGTGCCCGCACTATACCTTAATACTAACCCGCAACCCTAAGAAAATCGCCGCACAAAATTTTCAATCAAGAAAATCCCCCACTTACCATTGCTGTCGTCAAAAGACTTCTTCCAGCCTGAATGAAACAGGAATTGGGTTTTTCGATGGCTTACGTACAGAAAGCCAATCACAATACTGACGGCCAAAACGACCGAAACACAAATCAATACCAACAAAACTCTGTTTTTTCCTTTTTCATCTTCCGTTCCATAACCAAATAGACCTTCTGACCCTGTTGGTTTTATTACAGCGGAAGTGGCTGACGCATAAGCAGTTGTGCTGTTTCTCCTGGGCTTACACTTTATGGTGTTAACATCATAGCGACACACTTGATTGACAGGCAGGTTGGTCTGCTCGATGCATTGTTGTTCTTTATCTGTTTCTTTGCTATCAATGCAACACCAGGAGCATGGGTGGCAGTCGCCAGTGACGGCTCGATAGTAGCTGCAGTTTGAATGAATAAAATGTACGCACGCACTTAAATGGCACGTAACGAATTACATTGTATCGACAATTTAAAACTATTGTAGCTAAATTTAGGCGAAAATAATATGAATGGAAGGCATCCACGCAAACCGCCTTTTAAATACAGTAAACGCCCGCATATAAGAACAAGTGGATCAAGAACATCAAGCTGAAAGTTAGCCAATAAAGCACCACATATATAAGAACCAATTCAGCCATGAAGAGATCTGGTAAATAAAACACTGGTCTTCTTAAATGAAAAAGAATAGGATGTCAGAATAAGAAACCAGTGCAGTAACTCACACTAACTGAAGTACATGTACTACACCGTGCTGGACCATACAAACTCAAAGAGCAATACAATACTGGCTCATTTATTGTAAGTGAATGAACATTGTATGTTAACTAACCCCTAGTAAGGTATAGTGTATAGTATTTTTGAAACATATTTTAAGAACATTTCAGGCTGCTTTCTTACTAAGCGTCAGTTAAATAAGAACTGGATCAGCCTGGGCCCCAGAATCATAGGTTCTAATTTGCTGGTGTTTACTTATCTGTTATTCCATTACGACTTAAAGTACCCGGATGGGAAGCTATTCAACTGAGCCCTTATAACACAGGAACTAGTCATTGCCTTGTGAGACGAGAGGACCCGAAACTGGAACCGCCATTTCTCAATACTTTTATAGAGTGCCTCAGATTCAGGATGTTTGTCAGTGTCACAATGGTGTCTACAATTAACATTCAGCCTAACCTCCGTTCGGGCGTACTTTTTTTTTTTTCGGGAGAAATGCGAAAGTCGCGGACAGAAAAAGGGAGGAAGGACGCCTGATTGCAGGTTAACATCGAGCCACATTCCTCGACGGGAATTACCGTTATTTCAGGTTTATTTGCGTATTTTTAAATTCCGGACGGCATGTAGGACTGAACTGTATATTATTAAGTTGCACATTTAATTGTGATGATCTCTGCATTTATTTCTTCACCCTGCAGTTCAAATGTATGAAATTCATATGTTAATTTTTTCACCTTCATTTTCATCGAGTATATTAAGAACCAATTTCACGCTGGATCAGCTCCCAGCTTGCTTGCTTTGCTGGCTCAATTGCGCTGCACTGATATCGCAAAGGTCAGGGTTCGAATCCCGGCAAGCCTGTGACTGTCATGAACTTCTCTGCATTTATTTCTTCACCGCACAGTTCAAAAACCCAAGCGAGACGATTTAAGCCAACTTATTCGACGCTATCCATTGGATAGCGATTTATCCAGTGAATAGCGTTATCCACCTTTTGAACAACTGGGGCGTGTAACTATCTTACCCAGATTTGCATTTTCCACAAACAGCGTTTTTTGAAGCTGTACAAAGACTGATTGTTTGCTCGTTTGGGTCACAGATTGTACACGGCTTGCAAGATGAAATATCGCGCTTGTAGGAGTAACCTTCGCCTGTTTGACAATGCACACACTCCACACTGACGTCCGCAGTGATGCGTGAGCCGCACTGCGGGACAAGGCCCTGACCCGCGGGACACTCCGGGCAATTGAAACATTCTGTTCCAGTTGGTTTTAGCACAGACATTTGGTTCCATCTGCAGCTCCTTGGCAATTTAAATTCGGCATTTACCTGAGAGAAAAAAAAATGCCTAGTTCAGTCGAATTGCATTTTGATTTTCCCGTTGGGTACCCTTACAACAGGAAGTCTGGATGCGTGAAAAGAACTTCCAATATTTTACTGATGCGTTCACGCACATAAGAGTTTTGATCCGACAAATTTTGTTCCGGATTCTTTCCCTAATCGATTCTCTTCAAATGCTATTCAAAAACGTTTTCTCATAAGCGACCACTCTCAGTACTGCATTCACCTGGAAAACAAATGGGTAGCACTGTATTTTTGTTTTTGTTTTTTTTTTCGTGGCGTACCCTCATAACAGAAAGCCTGCATCGAAAATAATTTCCAAACGGTGATTATTTCACTGAATGCAGATACGTTCAAGCACATAAGTGTTTTGATTCAACAAATCTCATTTCGTATTCTTTCTCGAAAAAAGACTGCAAAAGGTTGTTATTGTTTTAAGTCTAGGAGATATGTCATAAGTTGGTGGAACATACTCATCCAGGTGAGTGTACTCTAATAGGACTAATAGTGACATTCAGTACCCGTTTTGTTTCTATGCCAAATGCTATTCAAACATCTCTCAAAGCCAACCATTTTCGACGTCAGGAATTGCTTATCACTTGTGATGAGCGACGATCGCAAACTACTGTTGCATAATCCTTGTCTTACTCGGATGAATGACATTGCAATTTAATTAGATGTTTTTTTCTGCACAAACTGTATAATATAACGCTCGATTTGGAAAACGTTTATTTCAAGGTAGCATTGTATGTTCTCTTCATTCTTTTTTTTTAAGGAAAATAGCTAGTTATAACTGATGGAATCATTTTTTCTGGCTTGTTTTGTTGGTTTTTCTCCGGAAGCGACAACCTTCTACGCGCCAATTTTAATTGCTCCAGGGGTTTTTTGTCGCTTAAGGGAGTTGCCTGTTTTAGTCCCTGTTTATTGACCTAATTTGCCAATATTATTATGTTGCAATGATGTTGGCCGTCTGTCAGCAAAGATGTTTGCGGCCGTGAAGGCGTAATTCAGGTGCATTTCATTGTAACAAAGTAAAAAAAAAGTTATCCCTTTCTACGACGAGACGCTTAATATCAAATAAATTGCTTGTTCTTACAAATCTGGCTAACATTCTCAGTTATGCTTTTTAACTCTCGATCTCATCATGGTATTTACCTACTTTACCGAATTTTCTTTTCTTTTCATATTCTTTCATGCGCATGACGTAATCACGAGGGAAGCTTCATAGGATAGTTTCAACTGACCCCGGCAACTGACAAAGGTTTATCTTTGATGCGAAAATTCCAGAAAAAAAAATTAATAAATGCTGGGTAAGCTACTTTAAGACGGCGACAAATTTAATACTTTCACGTTTTGTTTAAAAAAGAACTGAAAAGAAAAAGGATCTTGACTGGGTCACAAATGTTCAATTTTGGTTTCGGACTTTAATCTAGGCACTTCTCCAGGGTGATAGCAGGACAAGACCACCAAAGAATGAACGGCAATAGGATATGCTGCCAATTAATTACTACCTAGTTCAACTTGAACACAAAACTGAGGAGCCATGAAGGGAATTTACTTCATAAATACATATGTCAAAAATATCTTGCTCATTGAAAATGAAAATGAAAGTGAGGGAATTAGTTATCGGTCATCTTCGGATATAGATCGAATCACGGGAACATTATGTACATGTATAAGACAAATGTAGGACAGTTCCCGTCTACACGAATCCGGATATTTTTGAAACCGCATTTTTTTTACATACAAATCGGCCTTCCTTTCACACGAGACCAGTGAATCCGCTCAGGAAATTCAGCCCCAACCTCTTTCCGGAGTCGGAGGTAGTAGGGATTGCCTCTATCATATATTAAACAATTATTGGAGGATGAGGTCGGCTAATCAAGGTTTCGATAAGTGTTATCAGCCGAGCCGAAGGCCAAGGCTGATAACAGTTACCGAACCCTTGATTATTCGGGATGCCACAAAAACCGAATCTAATAATTGTTTTATGTTTTGAGGAAAATAACGACAAACACACCGTCCTAAGGAAGAATAGAAATCATGCATTGCGCGCGCAATCTACCGATTAGTTAGTTATCTGCTAGCAAATAACTAACTAATCTGTAGGTTGCGCTGATTCCCAAAATTAGCTGTAGTTTCTTAGCCAGTGAGAAAGGCAGGAGAAGAAAGGGCAGATAATGAGTAATAGATTCAGTGCTCAGCAGTCAGGGAATGACGTCAAACTTAGCGATACTGTATACTTAGTGACCAGTTAACTCACCGTGTGACACATTACATGAAGAATGCAGCACAAATTTAGAACCACCAGACAGACATATACCTCGAGAACCGTGTACATAGCCTTGATCTGTTACAGGCCTGCAAATGTGAAGGATAGATCGCTTTGTCTGAATCGAAATAGGAAAGAAGTGTTGGAAACTGTCCACACTTAATGCCAGGGGTCCAGTGCCTGGGTACCGGCACAAAACAATGTTGTGTTCACACCTTGAGAACCCGATATGTATCTATGTACATAGTTATCTTATTTCGCCCTGTCAGACGCCACTTGGAAATATCAGCTTAGCAGCGAGTACAAAGCAGCGGCAGACTGCCCATGAACTAACAAAAACTGTGTGCACACAGGGACCCGGTGCCCATAAACCGAATTTTAGCGTGGGTACTTGAAAAAAGGGTGTGTTCACATTAGCGCCCAGAGAGTACCGTACTCGGGCATTGTTCCCAGGCATCAAGTGTCAACGCTGCCTTAAATAAAATAATACCGGAAGAGTCAGGTCTAAGAAAAAATTGCTGGATTTTAGCAAGACGGAAACTTTGCACATTCGGCGCACTTCTTTGGTACAATTTCTGGTCCAGTACGTCATGAGCCAGAGTGACAATTACAACGAAGTTGACGGGACTGCTTGGACAAGGGAAAGCTAGCGTACGCACATTTCACTCGACAAGAACTCGGACAGAGAATTTTATACAGAAGATATACTGAGCAGTTTAAACTCCACTTTACAGATATACACTTCATTTTTCCATCTTTTGCACCGAGGTGGTGAAAATAATCTTGTCGAATCCAAATGCCTTAACTAATTCTCTTACCATAGGCGGAAATGAAGTAAAAAAGTAAATAATTATCATATTTGCATTTTACTACCGTCGTTAATCACGAAAATTGCGAAAATAATGAAGAACATTCTTTAAAAATTTGTCTGCACGCAGAGTTTCATGACATCAGACCATGTTATGCAAGACTGGGTTTTCAATCTTGTCATCTGCTTCAGTATGCTTTGATAGTGAATCGATACTCGTCCCACAACTCTAGACAAGTCTGGTGTTCTTTAGATACTTTCGTCATTTAGTTGGACTTTAAATAAAAATGAATGTTACATTTCCACAGATCTTTTCACGTATGACTTGTCAAGAACACCAAGATGATAACAATTTCCACTTCAAATTGTCAATATGCTTAGTTAACACAAACAAAGGAGAGGAAACGTCATTCACTCTACTGCCACGAATTATTCTGTAAGTTTTTATGTCCGTTTGTAGAATTATAAACAAAATTGAAGCACTCAATTACCTTCTTAAGACTCCTGATCGAAGTATATTTCCCTTTTGAAGAGGACTTCTACTTCACGGATTTAAGAAAAGAGGTATCGTTCCTTTAATAAATGCAGACGTTAACGTTTTCATTTTTCTTTTAGAAAGGGAAAACCCCCCCAAATATTTATTTTAAAATGTCACGACCGTTTCAGAAACATGGCGAGCACATAGGTCAAGTTGGCCCTTTAAAACCTTAGACACGTTGTTACACCAGAAAGCAACAAGGAATTCTCGTCTGAATGTTAAAGATTTACCCATTTGATATCACTTTTTCGTTCGTATTATTATCAACAAAGAAATGCTCCAAAGTAAAGAAGTCACACAACCGGAACATCATATCGAAATCGTCAGTGCCGTTCAAAACAATCATACGAGACAAAAAAAGAATTAAAACAGTTTTCACGCCACTTAAATCGACTCCTGTTAAGTCTAGCCTGCGTAGCTGGCGGTACTGTGTAGTAGTCGAGTGAGATTTGGCGGCGGAGCCGTTGTAATATAGTCGAGTGAGATTTGACGGCGGAGCCGTCAAGAGCGGCGAAGCCGCGAGAAATACTGCCTCGTCCCTACTCCCTTTTTTTGGAACACGGCTCCGCCGCCAAAACTTTAATCTCGCACCCACACAATACCGCCAGCTACGCAGGCTATGTTAACTCAAGAAGAATCGTCAATTGCATTTTGCGTTTTACTTGTGAAAACGGTCACATGATTATGTGACAAGTGACGTCATAAAAGTTACATCACCACCACTTATAATTGTAAAATATATTCATGCACGATATTCAGTTGAGCTTCAAATGTACTGAGCGTGCGATTCTCGAGGAAAAAAAAGATCCCGTCCTTGAATTTGTTTTCATACTTCAAGTAATCTCATGAAGAGTCACGGTTAAGGCCGACTAGGCTTCTTGCGGAATTTTTTTTGACTTTGGACGCTTTTCTTAGGGCAGTTTACCGCCTCCAGAGATTTATTGCTGAGGTAAACATATCTCGACCTTTTCTTTAATACTTGATTGTAAAAAACAAACAAGCCTCAAACAAGCATCTGTGGCTAGCACTCAGTATTTCTTTGTGTTTTTAGGTGTCCTGCTTTCCTGGTTGGGCAACTGATAAGAGGGAAAGGATCAACTTACGAAATTCTACACATTACCACACTTAAAGGAGATTAAAGTTATGTTACGGTATATTATGTTTCAACAGAGCTATATTTCTTCATGCGAGAAGGTATGGATCATTGTGTTGTGGCGTTAAATGTTAATCAACATGTACATCATTCTCGATGATTTTCATTGATCGCTAATTCAAGGGGAATTTGATTGAACAGCAACACGTTTAAGTATTCATGGGTGATCAAGTCCTTAATTCTCATGACCTTTAAATTTGTTGTAAATTGATATAAATTAATATTATTATTGCCAATTAATATTCTGTAAATTGTAGTCAGGAGCTAATACGTACTATAGGTGAATGCTAATCTGTAAACTTTGTTTGAAAGTTTAAGTATCTGATAATTATTAAACAGTAGTAAATTTAACTTCTGAAAACAAACTCAAAAATAACCCTGCACCAGTAATAATAACAACTATGAAAGGAATTTAAGAAGGAAAATCCTCAAGTACTCGTAGTCATTTTCCCTACGAGCATTCATTGAAAAAAACACTGCTGTTTTTTCTTTCTGTTGTTTTTTTTTTATCATTTTTCTGTAAATTATTGTTTTTCAGATGTTCAGCATCCTAGGATTTTATTTGATGGCTTCATCTCTGTTCATCTCAGTTGCAATAAAACCAACAGAAGCTAGATGTTCCCAAACCAGGGAGTTCACTATATTGGACTCAAACAACCATGGTGAAAGATGCACAAGATGTCCAATATGCCCCCCTGGAAAAGGACTCGCAGTGCAATGTGGTTCAAAAGTAAAAAATGGAACTTTTCTTGGCTGTCAAAACTGCGAGAATGAAACATACAGTGATGCTAATGACACTTCTCACTGTAAGCCCTGTAACCAATGCGGGTTTAGGGTAATGCATAGGAAATGCACCCCAAGGCAAAACAGCAACTGTTCAATGACAAGCTGCATTCATGGATATTACATGGATGATGTACTAGATCTATGTCTACCTTTACCAGTTAAAATACACACGACCTTGGTGTCAGTGTTAAAAAACAAGTCACTCACTGAACCAACAGAAATACCTGTATCTAACAATGAGTCTCTAGGGACATCAGGACCATCTAGCAAGAATCTGAAAAATTCTACAACTACAGCAAATTTGAGGTCTAAACCTACGAAAAGTGGTACTGTTCATCACAGTAAGGACAACAATAAAGTTGGCATGATGATACCAATAACTGGAGGATGTTTACTGGTTACAGCCTTTTTAATTTACCTTGTCCTCTTCATTGGAAAAAAGATGAAACAATTCCCCTTCTACTGGAGAAAACATTGCTGTCTTGATCCTGAGGGAGCTGAGGGAGGTAAGAATACCTGATTAGCTCATTACCAATGGAATGCTACAGCATGTCACCAGAGACAAGGAAAACTCAGTTTTAACTTACATAGGTTATTCGGAATCTGCATTTGACCTAATAAAAAAAGAATAGTACATCTAAAAAGCTATTTCAGGCTTTAATTTCTCAAAGTACAGCCTAAGAAAGAACTGCAATACTTTACATCACAAGTATAGTTGTGCATCACCTCATTTAGTATATATGTGGGACTCAGATTTACAAATAAATAAGGGATGGAGTTATGGGGGGGGGGGGGGGTTCGAGAAGCATAAATTTTTTTATTAAGATTTTTCCACTGTCTGAATTTTTTTAGGCCATCAGCTGCAAGAATATTTTTAGGGTTACTTGGTATATTGTATTTTTCATTTAATTTTCACTTGCATGTATATTTTTTTGCATAATCCCACCAATTGTGTTTTGTATGGGTAAATTGCAAGGAAAGATACTAGGAGCAGAGTATGTCATGTACTTAAATGCCATGAGACATTAAAATCTGCTACTTTAGAAATAAGGAGGTAATAAGGAGCTGAAATGTCTCCCATATTGATTGTTTCTTGGATAATGTCACTGAGGATGTGCCAGTCAGCTATCGTGCTAATAATCCCAGTCTCTTGTAACAGTCCCAGAAGTTGCCCATTAGTTTCTTTGTCATTTCTAAAGTGGCAAATAACATTGCTTGATAGCCACAGGTTATCCACTTCTGATCTTTTAGAAAAGCTAAGATATGATTATATTTCTGGGCTCTTGTTCAATGCAGCAGACAAATGTTTTGCACAGCTAGAGAGTTTTTAATATTAAATAGTTTGACGTATTTGCTCATATGTTTGAACAATAGTATATAATTTATCACTGATAAATTAATTTAATAATGAGATAAGTAAATATTAGAGCAAAAAATAATAAGGAGATCATTGACAAAAATTATGATAATGCATTTAAATTCAGCTTGATCTTGCATAATTTCTGATTCTCAGGTGAAGAAATAATTGCACTCACAGAGGATGTCACCGATGATCACTTGGATTCCAAGCTTTCCAATGGTAATACACAACAATCTTAACTATTTTTAAGCAGGCACACTGTCCCATTAGTTTGTTTACATAAAACTATCAGCCCAATATCACACATCAGCTTCAAGCATTACAAAAGAAGACAATTATTGTCTTCTCAAGCTCACACAAGCCTACTGAGATATACTTTAGTCTGGTAAGATCCTTGGACCAGATGATCATACACTGCATGAGGCGATTTAATGTATTAGAATTCATAAAAGAAATATTCTGTGATTTTATAAATCATCAAAATCCTACAATCTTTTGAATTTCACCGGAGACAATGCGACTTTAGAACTTTATAGTATTTCCTTGTGTGACCTGGACCGAAGTTGATTGATAAAAGGGCCAACATCAGTTTGAGCCAGTGGAAATGTATTGAATGCTAAAACAAACTGATCGATAATTGATAATTTTGTACAAAAGAATTCAAGTTTGATAAGTTTTTTTTGTTAAGCTGGAAAAGGTCATTAACTTTTTCTTCCTTATGTTGACCACAATGAAATCCTGGTGTTTGCCAAATTTTAGCATTCATATTGCACCAGATCGCATCCTACAGTGCTAAAATTCTGAAAATTTTGTGGGGAAGCATGCCCCCAGACCCCCCTTGTTTATCATGCCTTCGGCACTCGTCATTGGCACTATGGCACCAATACTACACTTATTCCCAGTTATGCCCCACCAAGGAAAAACTCCCGGCCCCACCCCTGAACCCTGTCCTGTATATACATTTGCATGAAGTCATTTATGTTGAAAGCCAGTAAACATAATTTATTATGGTTTTCTGTTAGCAAAAGGTCAAGTACCATTTGTCAAAAAACCTCATACAGTATTCTAATTTCTGTAACTTCTAAAAGTAAACATTCTGTGAAATACAAAGATTTGCTACACAGCTACCGCTCTCTCAATATTAGTGGTGAGTGTGCATGGAAACACTAATTTAACAATATTCATATCATGTGTGTGCATGCAGCAATCATTTCTTACATCCACTATAAACATTGTAGCATCTTACAGTGATGTATCAGAGTTTTTCTACTAAAGTACCATACTTAGTACCAAACCTGTCAGAAGGTGCCATGCATGTTTGACTAATTCTCCAGGGGTATGGGAAGGAGGGAGGTGGTAGAAATTAATGGGAAGTTACAGCTACAAATAATTACAATGTCCACCCTCTACTTTAGAAGATGTGCACCCCCCGCCCCAACTCACCTCCCTTGCAATAAAAAATGAAAAGTGATGGCATAAACCTAAAATTTTCAAGCTATTCTCAAGGTTAATTCAATTAGGTCAGGACAATCAAAACAAACAGTGCAGCTTAATATCCTATCAATCCTGCAGCCAGAGTAAAATTTTGTTTACAACATCCAAAAAGGAGTCCCACTCTAATAAGGGCCTGTTTGTTGAGTTTTTCAATACATGCAACAAAAAATATACCTCCTTCTAAATGTAAAATCTTAAAAATGGAATGACCAAATTATACAAAAATGGTTTTTCTTGGTGTCATGTGTTGTACTATGCTTGGTGATTTAATTACTGTTACAATGAAAGAACATCAGGAAAACAAAACTCAAATCAAGGGCCATGAGAATTCGCCACGGTTGTGTTCTGATACTGAATTCATCAGGGTTTTGAAAATACAGCAGCCACAATAGCTCCATTCTTTAAGCAAAGTTTAAAAAAAGTGTAAGTGAAAACTCTGCATCTAGATGAAAACACAAAAGTAAAAAATGGTATCCCCATCCCATTTTTTGCCATCACAGAAAAATGTTTGCCCTATTTTCAACTGATTTTGATTTAATTGCACCCCCGACTACAGTCTTTAAAACACCCCCAGCCCCTGAAGGACCTGAAGGGTTAGGTACACCTGGGAATTCTTGGCGGAGGTATCACAGACCAAAAAGTGTCATTTTCACACCCGTTTTCACACCTGGCCTCTAAAATCCATACCCATTTTCAGTCCTGGCTTCTAAGAAGTTATGTCAGCATTACTTAGATTAAAACAACAACAAAAAGATTTCTTTTAAAAATCCATTTCGAATTCGCATATTTCTCTTTCTTTCTTACTCCTTTGGAAATGAAACGATAAATACGTTCATACACTCCAGTAGTTCCCTCGAAAACCATATCCAGACCAAAATGGGCAAAGTCTACACCCGTTTTCAGACCACAATGGCGCAAAAACCCCTACCCTTTAGGGCGGCACATACCTATATCAGCTATAATATGGCTTATAAAGGGAGAGACAAACAATGGCTTTAATAAAAGTCTACTTCCTCTACGTACCTTCCTAGAGAAGCTGCATCGGCTCAATCCTCAAAAGCGTCATGTTGGTCATGTTGGTGAAATGTAGCCTGCGCAGCAGCTGGCAGCAGGCGTCGAAACAGGTAGAGGATAGGGAGGAAGAGAAAATTGCGCCTGCCTCGCAGCTTAGGAAAGTGAAAGGCCAACAACATACCACGTGATCAAATATCGTAAAATTCACAGGGTCCAGAGGAGATGTGTTTGCCGTTAGAACATCAAAACCTCTGAAAAAATGCGATACAGTTGTCGTTTCAGTTTCACTACACATTCAATTTTAGTACCGCAACCATGAGACTGAGGGCTCGCAAGATCGGCTTAGGGACGGACCATTAGAAAACTTATCGGGGGGGCGGGCGAAGTACAAAAAAAAAAATTCGCGCAAGGGAAAATTAAATGAAAAAAAATTCTTGCAAGCCAATTAACCCTAAAAAATATTCATGCTATGGCCTAAAAAAAATTCATACAAGGAATTTGATACCGAAAAAAAATTCCTGCTGATCGAAAATTCCCCCCCCCCCCCCCGCCCCAATAACTTTTCTAATGGTCCGTCCGTCCCAGAGGAGGAGTGAACGTCTTCCCACAGTGCATTGCGATTGTGTTTTTTCCAAGATGGCGGAGTTTTCCTTCGCACGTCGTGTATTTACGGTGTTTTTGTGTGTCATTTTTACCGGGTTAGAATCTTAACTAGAGGTAAGTAAGACCATTCATACATTCTTTGTCTTTTTATCTTTTCATAAAAGGAAGCTTTACAAGAGTATTTTTTCTGAAACGTATATTTTTTCGTATTTGAATTGTGATATCCTGATCTGTCATCGTTCACTGCCTAGGAATGGTTCCGAAAACATGTTTGTAGTTTCTTTTCTAGTGGGGTATTGTTTAATTAAGTCCGACATTTAAGTAATTCAGATGTTTATCTTCTTATTTTTACTAAAGTGACCCAAAGTGACCCAGGAATTTGAACATTTTGAAGGCCGGGAAATGGGTCAACTTTGGCGGTTTTGCGATAAGTCTTACACTGTTACAGAATGCTGCGAAACGTGGCATCACTCAGGAAATGCGGAGACTCTGAAAGAAGGATTTTTTTGTTAATGATTCCGATTTTTAAGGAAAATAGCTTAATCTGAACACTGTTAGATACCTCAAACATTCCCAATATATTATTATACAGTTTTGATTCCACTTAAACTAGCATGGAGTGATGAGAAGATTGACTTAATTAAGCTTATAAATTATAAAAACATCTCACATTCCCATGCGTTACCCGCGCTAAAGCTTCAATCATTTCAATTTCATTTGCTTTACCATAAGGCAGGGTAGCTAATACCAAAGTAACAAAGTGATTAAAATTAAAATCTATCATTATTAAAAAAATTATAGAAGGTCTTCAAATCTTGAAATCTTGCCATTGGTCTCGTTAATAAGATGTCAGTTCTTTGGATTCATAAAAGTGAAAAAAGAATGGCTTTCATGGCTTTTCTAGCATTCTTTTAAACTGTTTTATTGCCAAATAATTTTTATATATTTTGTGATTGAGGTGTTTATCTCATTTATATTTTTAGAGAAACCTGCAAGTGTATGAAATCAGTGATGCCCTTCATTAGTGCATGCTAGCTATCAAAGTGATGATGCACTCCAGACTCAGTTGGATTATAGATTTCAGAATGTATGGATGGATCTTCTTGTTACCTCATTTTACATGGTACAGAAAGTACCATCTTAGTGGCATTTTTATATCAATATCCATACAGTTGCTCTCCACTAAGAGTGTTATGTCCTGCCGGTGATAGTTTTCCTTTTCAATAGTCCCATGGCAGGCCAATGCAAATATAGCACAATAATTGTGATGACAGGATCACTTGCATTTTTACAACTATACAAGAGCTATAAAGGTGCACTTGCCGATGCACAAAATGGCCCTGAACAAAAGACACATAGACAAATGAGTTCTCCAAGGCAGAACACACCATCATAAAAAGCTCCAACTTTTTCATGTTTCAGTCTAATTTTTTTATACCTGTCCCGGGTTGAGAACACTACAGAACTTTGAAACATGACTGACCAACCAGGCTTTTTAGAGGAAAGATATCCTGAGGTTAGTTGGCTCATTTCCATTTAAACAAATGAATCATTTTTTTTATTGCTTCAAAGCCTTTAATTTAATCTTGAGCAAAATGACTGTTAAAAAATTTTTTTTTTTTTGTACTAAAAAATAAATAGGAATAATAAATTTACAGAAACCATATCATGACTCAGACTACACTGTTTTCTCCATAGCCTACAGAAAATAGCCTGGGAGATCACCCAGTTTTTTTGGCTCTAGTTTCATCCAGTTTTTCATGGTGGGTGAAACTAGAGCCAAAAACCGGATGCTCTCGCAGGTTATTTTCTCTTACGGTTGTATGAAATTTTGATCATGTGTACGGTATAAGAGGAATTGAGGTTATCATTGAGTTTGCCATTTAATACGATTAGAGGCTAGTTATCTTAGGAGTGGTGGTGAGTTGTTCAATAACATGCCACAAATCAGGCTTATAAGACTGTAAACAAAATACACATCTGGGCCGAGTTGTTCAAAGCTGGGTCAAGATAACCCAGGGTTAGTGCGAGATTTGAATTCAGATTTGAAAGCTTAAAAAGCATTTCAGTTTTAATCCTTTTTGTCTACTAGTTGATGATTGGAAGCTCTAAAAATAACAGAGAAAATTATCCGAGAAAATGCTTTTGAACACAAGAAAAAGAAACCCGGGTTAAATTTAACCCCGGGTTAAGTGCTAATCGGCTTTCGAACGACTGGGCCCTGATTATAAGCTTCCCAGATATAAGTCCCCCTCTAGTGTCTGTTCCAAAATAATGTAATGAATTGAATTTGATTTATTGTGACATTTTTAAGCTTAATCAAAAACCACTGAGTACAAAATGTGTTTTTATCAGCCACAGCTATAGCTTATTTCAAAGTGCTTTTTCTATTCCGTTTATAAGTCCCTCCATTTATAACCCCTTCTGAAACCCTTTACGAAGATGCATATGCCCAGGACTTATAAGCGGCAGCTTATGGTAAACTGTAGAGGCTAGATGATATTCTCTTAAACCTCAAAACAGTATGTAAACAAGTAAGTAAATTTTTTCACTCTTCTGTGAACTGCCTCAGTAAGTTTTCTGTATTACCCCATACACTTATTATACTTTCAACAATTTTATGCTTTTTCTTGCAAGTAGTTTAATATGCACAGAGTTTAAACATGTATGCATAATATATATGTGGGGTTATATGGAGAACTTACCACTGCCTCTTCAGTACATCAATAGCAGCAAAGACAACTTTACACATTCCCATCCAAAATTAATAGTTGCCAATTATGTGTAAGAGGCTATAGTTAGGGATGTATCTTGAGTTATGGTTTGGACAACATACAGGCCAAACAGGCATCTGCTTTTTGTGGTTGAAAGGTAGCTTAAGGTAGGCATAGTTCTTTCATTTATAAAATGAAAGTATAACAACACCAGAGGCAAAAAATATAATTCGGTACAAAAGAAGTTTGCAGCAAATAGCACATTCTTTAATATCGAGATCTATTGAAAAGTAAACAGTAGACATCAATGTTTACATGAATGGAACTTGCGCCATTTTACGAACAACAAAGGAAGTACTGCCAGAGCACCGTCTTAATAAGGATCATCGTCTTCTCTAAGGATCTGTAGACTAAAGAAATGTTGGAAACGTGAGTTACCTTTTATTTCAATGGCTTGACAGAGCAACTAAGGTACTTGCGTGCAACTCGCGCAACCCTAGATCGAGAATCTTGTTAAGTAACAACACAAAACGAACGACAAAAATATCCAAGGAAGGAGTGTTCTATAATTAAACAATGAATGATACATTCGACTTACCTTTATGTAACAGCTAGTGATTCCAGAAACCAAACCAGGTTCGACGAAATCAACTACAGAGTGTAATTTTCAGCTCATTCGGGCTGATTCGGGAAGTTTCGAGTGGCATCGCGAAACCTTCCTTTTTGTCATACCCTTCACAAAAATTACACGAGCATTACGAAAAAGAAGTTCAATGCATCCCTGACAAAAAGGGCGAATAGACTAATCGTCCTTTGAAACGTAGCGGATCTGTGATAGCCGCGAATTTCTAACAACACATTTCGCCATGTTGCTCTAGCCTGAGTATCAGGCGTTTCTGGGGAAAAGGGGAAAAATGGAAGGGAAAAAGGGAGAGAGGTGAAGGAGAGAAACTTCCTTTCTCTTCTCCCCCTCCCCCCTCCCCCATCTAAAATCTCCTCTCCCCGGCCCTAGCCCCGTAGGAAGGCCTGATACTCAGGCTATGTTGCTCTGACTTGTTCAAGGGTCTGAGCCGAATGATGACGTCACGAAAATATTGATATATCAGTTTGAATCGCAATGCATTATGGGAAGACGTTCACTCCTTCTCTGGGTCCGTCCCTTACAGTACTTCGTGCCGTCGGTCAGCACTCGTTAACATCCGTCGAAAGGCCCTTTCATCTTCGGTCGGATTTCGTAAACGTATGACGTCAAGCTCGCCTCGTGGTATACATGTATGTTTCATGTATGCTTCTGCTGCGATCGTACACTCTGATTTGTCTGATGATCTGAGGTTTGGTTCGAGGTCTTGTCTTGCTTTTTCGGTCATCCCTCGATTGGTTCACACAAGAAGATGCCACTGTCTCCGTTTAAAGGATGTTTTGAAGTTTCAAGCCTCCTCTTTCTCGCGGGGTAAAGGACCTTTCAGTGGATGTTACTGAATAACATCCTTTGAATGGCCCCAGATCACCAGGCTAGGTGACAATTATACATTATCACTTTCCTTATTGAGTACGTGTACAGTGTAGACTCAGTGTAAAAATCGCCATACTTATATTTCACATTTGAGGAGAAGGATCCATATTGTTATTTATTTGATAATATTTATTTATTTATTTAGGCTTATTTATTTTATACTTTGTAATATAATTTAATTAAGGTTGCAAATGAAAGTGCACTTTGGTTGGAAGCCATTGATACTATGAAGTCTTCATCTATATGATATCTACAAGTTATTTCTTGGGAACGGTTGCCCATCAGGTCAATGGATTTGTTCTAGATTTTTTAATACTTTTCTTTAACAGTACATCAAAATGAATGAAACAGAATGCTGGAATCAATTGTTAATTCAACTTGAGTACCCCTGCCTCAGAGTTTTGACTGGGCCTTTTGTTGTTTTGTCAAAAATGTCTTTTAAAAACTGAAAGAGGAGGATCCAGAGAATTTGGAAATGGTATCTTCCCATCTGCATTAGCCCTTCCCTTTCTGTAAGTAATACCCACTCCCTGATTTCTTTGAGGTTTTTTTATGAATATTAGTTTATAAGTGCACATTAAAGCATCTTCTGCTGTAATTGTTCCTTCAACTTCTTTCGCAGTGAAGGCATGTCATTCTAGAAAGGAAGAAAATGCTCTGTCAGTCGATTAAGTAGAGCAGATGCCATTTAATTTCATTGAGCAAAAACAAACATTGAAAAGTAATTATTCAACAGTAAGATTGTTTATCTTTGGTTGATCATAAATAACCGTCCCTTCTGTTTTCTATGTGCATTACTGACTGTGTGATTTTGACTGGTGGATTGATTTTTGGTGCACTCTCATGCACTCTCAATCCTCGTTTTCCCTCTATGTGTTAATTTGTTTTCTTATTCAGTACCAAAGTGTGGACCAAATTGCTCTGGAATTATACTGCTTGTGAAAGGCATCTGTTCAGCTGAAGTGCCCCATGTGGCTGGAGAGAGGAGTATTTGCTAGCTATGATCTATCATGTACCTCTGTATGGATAATTATTACCAACAAAAGATGTCTTTACTAACAATAGTTTGTAAATGCAGATTTTTAACATAGAAATTGTTGTGAATCCAGATTACTTTCTGTTAGTAAGAGGGGCATGTAAGCTTAAAGGAGGTGTCTGTTAACAGAAGTTCTGTACAGTACCTGGTGGAAATTGGGATTTTTTCTCCTGCTCAAGTTCTCTGTTGCAAACTAAAATGTACTAATGTTAATGTTACTATTCACAGCAGTAGTTTAACAACATGAGTGATGTTCAGAATACTGAAAGTTTAAAAATATTACTTTGTCAAACAATGCAAATTATAATATTATAATCATTACTATTTATTACATTATTATTGCTCAATAATTATAGTCATTGCTATTACAAATTTTGGCAATACTATGCAAAATATGCTTACCATGCAGAGAAACTCGGCCACAGTCATAGTTGTTTTCTTGAAAGAGAATTGCCTTTAATGTAGATAGCAGGGGTCCTTTGCCCACACCCCGCTTCTCTACCACCACCGCAGCCATGTTTCTTAACCCAAAATTGGTCAAGTGGAAATGTTAAGATTTTATCGAACACCAGTTGTAGCATCCAGGGCGTTCCTTTTTTTGGCCCCCGATGTCTCAAGAAGCACCATAAAGCAGCATTGTTTTAGCCTTTGTTTGAACAACTGCCTACTTATGCTACCCAACGGTCGATTACTGATTCTATGGACACTGTTAAGATCTCACAGAGTTTTGCTTGTGCCAATGAACAAAGCAAATGACATTTTGGAAAATTGAAGTAGGGCTATGCGCTAGCCTTGGTGTATGACGTGCCCCCACCCTCCCCCCTTTCCCCTGAGTTTCGAAACACACCGCCGTTTTTCTAAGGCTTCCAGACTTCCAGTTCTTTAACCCTGGGGTGAGAAATGGCCCAAAGGGCCGAACAGATGAATTTTATGACTTTATAAAGTCGGGGAAATGTTCTATTTTTGTGATTGATTCCTATTTAAATGACAATGCATTGGATGCAAAGTTCTAAACTAGGTATGTAAAAGGGATACCATTTGTCAACAGAAGTTATACAAAAGGGGTACCTTTTTCCTGAAAAATAGTATATAAAAGGGTAAGGGGTTGGACCCCGGGCGGAGCCTCCCCATATAAAAATTTGTTAAGTACCCCCCCCCCCCCTTCCCCTCAGGAAATTATCAGACAGTTTAGTACAAGCTTTGGCTTTCCCTTGTTTAATACTGGCATACTTCGCTTTCTTTTGCTGGATTTTGTTTTTCTACTAGTTTTTTTTTGTGTGTGTGTGAAGCTGTGTGTGGTGTGTGGTACCCGACCCTTTAAAATAATCATTTATTAATAACCTTAATAAGGCTGACCTACCTTTTTAGCCCTCAATGGTTATTATTGGCACCTTGTACTTTCTCCATATTTATATCAATTTTTTTGTATCATGTAAATCAATGTTGTTGCAAGCATTCATTATTATTCGACAGAGACAGACATTACACACATCATGGATAATTTTCTATTACCGTATTCCCGCCAATATTTTGAAAAGTTGTTATATCAGGCAGCGGTTCATTTGAGTTTTATTTGCTTGTTTGTGTAATTCGTCTTGAATGCCATTCCATCCGGGGCCATTCAAGGGATGTTACTTAGTAACATCCACTGAAAGGACCTCCACGCGCTAAGAGACTTGATCGAGGCGAAACATTAAAACATCATTTCCAAACGGATGCAGTCACACCTTCTTGGTTGAATCAATCGAGGGATGATCTAAAAAGCAAGACAAGACCTCGAAACAAACATCAGATCATCAGACAAATTTGAGTGGACGATCGAAGCAAAAAGCATACATAATATACCACGAGGCGAGCATGACGTCATACGTTCACGAAATCCGAGCGAAGATAAGAGGGCCTTTCGACGGATGTTAACGAGTGCTGACCCGTGCCGTCCTTCGTGCCTCTGTCGCCCGGGCGACGTGCAGTGCGCCAGCGAGGATATGACTTGCGGTTATTGATTTTCAAAATGGCGAATTTACAATAGATTCATAAAGATCCCACTGGGCTAATTAATAGTGCTAATCGACAGGTATAGACATTTTTCAAGGTGAGACTTTTTAGTAATTCATTTATTCACACGAAACTTCTCTGGACCCTGTGTAAAATTCCGAAAATAAGCCCCGGGACTTACTTTTTCAAAGGCCCTTTTTTGAGGGGCTTATATTTGGAAGGGCTTATATACGGAGAGAAATTTGCGTTACAAAATCGACTAGGCTTGTCTACGTCTCAAAATCGATTGGGCTAGCGTATAGTTGGAAGGAAATATATGTCAGTAATTTGCAGAAAGTTTGTGTGCCCCTTGCTTTAAGTCTTTCTTACTGAAACTCGCCTTAAAGGACGTAGATCTTACTAAACCTCAGCAATGCAAGTACTTTGTCGACATGGAACGAGGAAATCCAAGCCAAACAGCGATATACTGTGACACTTTTTGACCGCAAATTCAATTGGCTCACGAAATAGTTCTTTGACAAATGCAAAAATTTATGAGTTACTGTACAGTTTTTGCTTCTTTTTTTTTTTTTTTTTTTAATTTGAGAGCAATTTCCAACTACAAGCCCCCGGGGGCTTATATTTGGAGTGCCGACTCAACGGAGGGTTTTTGCGCAACGTGTTTGGGGGGCTTATACAAGGAGGGGCTTATTTTAGGAATTTTACCGTAGCTCTCCAAACCCCAGGGGTACTCCCATATATTATGGTATGTGCTTTATCTCTGGAGGAGGCCAGGATATTTTACTTCAGTTTGATTCTGGAGCAGGGTCGATTTGTTTCTTCATAATCCCTGTTCATTAACTTTGTTTTAGGTTCGTTCGATCACCTGCTGTAGTCCTACCGCCGAAGTACAAAATGCAATCACACATTCTTTTGCCACTCTTTTGCAAGTCGTCGCAAAACTATAGTCATGATGGTCGGGCAGGGGAAAACCCCGGACCAGATTGACTCATTTTCATAGGCTGCTATTGGGCGCTTTTCATTCAACAAAAATTACGGAAATTCCACGTGCCCAATGCAACGGTGGACCCGACCAAAGCCACTGCGCTTTTCGTTATTGTTCTTGTGAACCTCCTTGTGAGCAGGATACAAAAGAGAGGTACTGGAGACAACAATTTTGTCAAATGGAAAGGGACATTCTGTCCAAACGACCGAAATGACCAGACCGGTCAAAATTGGTGAAACTGGACCACCCTCAAGGTAGTCCCAAATATTCCGGTCGGACCGAACCGAAATGGTCCGTTCCATTTGATTTCTAACCAAAATTTCCGGAATTTTGAGCTGAATGGAAAAGCGCCCATTATTATAATCTACTCAATGCTTCTAACAATCACATCACATCACTATCTTCCAGATTATAATTATCTGCTGAGAGAGAAATTAAATGTTCATGTGATGGATGAGCTTGCTGGTCAATTGGATCAACCAGGCTATCCTAGGGCCAATTACTGGGTCCATCTTGCCTCAGAATTCCAAGTTCCAGAGGACGTTATCATGAAATGCCAGCACAGTTTCGAAAGTAGTCCAAGCAAACATATGCTTGAGTGTAAAGAGGGCTTCGACACTAACTTCTCAGTCCAAGCACTCAAAAAAGGACTGAGAACCATCTCAAGAAACGATCTTGTACAGAAAGTAGACAGTTGTCGTCTTCCAAGTAAGTTCTCTAATGAATTGCAGCAAGAAAAGATAAAAGGTCCTTTCATCCCTCCGTGATTTGAAAGCGATATTTCATCCTCTGTTGATTGCAGTTAAGTTTAGTTAAGTTTTGATTGTAGTCTAACGATTTTATTTGCTGTGCAGATTTTTGAGCCAATAAAAAATCTCGGAGTCCAGCTTCTGTGTGAATACGGCCGTCTCAGTCTTACTGCTCCCAGTAGCCTGTGTACAGACGTCCCCCCTCCCTCAGAAAAAAATCTTCTCCCGATTCTTTTCTGAGCGAGGGGGGACGTCTGTCTACGCTCCCAGCTGCTGGGGCCTGGGATAGGCGAGAGAGAAAGAAAAGCGAGACAACTCAGCAGCAGCTGGGAGCAAACAATCAGCTCATTTTATTTTCGGTGTTTTCTTTATTTATTTTCCCTATCACTCTTCCTGCCGTAAGGATCAGTCTACTGTTCTAATTTTAAAATTAATTAATGGTCCAGATAAGAAGGTAACCAAACGCAATGAGCACATCGGAATCAGTATAATGGACTAATAGTGCTAACTTTACTGATAAATTCAGTGACTGGTTTAAACATCAAATTTTACGGAATCTTCGCAAAGCAGCATGTATGTTAATCCCTTGTTTTCTAACCAACTTCCTTATAACAAAATCTCGTCTGAGTTTGAGTAACACGGTAAACTTTTCTTGGCTATTGTTTGCAACTCTTATGATTGCCCGGAATCTTTTACCAAAAAGTACGCCCTTTAAAATGGAGTTTAAATACATTTGATGTCGTTAACTCCCTTTTTGTAGGTTTATGCAAAAATAAAACCGAGGAAGACATGCATTAATATAAATGCCCTTTTTTACAGCCAGTGCAACATTACGGGAATTCCGTGAGAGACATCCAACCATTTTTGAGAGTATTTGTCTTCAAATGGACCACCACAACAACTGGAAAGCTTTAGGGCTGAGCATAAGTATTCCAGATGAAACACTGCAACAAATTGCTACGTCCACCAGCTGTGCGAAAACAGTCTTTGACATCATTGAAAAGAAAACCCCCAGACTGACAGTGAAGGAGATGCGAGATGTCTTGAAAGAAATGTTAAGAGAAGATGTGTGCAAAGTGCTGGAAAAGTATCTCTTAGGTATCATTTTCTACTTCTGATTTTCAAAAGCTCATTGAAAGAGAGCCGATCATTTTGACTCGCAGTAATAGAAACAATTGCATAACCTAATAGCTCTTCTTTTTTAATTTGTCTTTTATTAATTAATTCATCTGAAGTGACAGCAGACAATAAATGATTTGAAACCATTTACAATTTTAAGTTTTACAAAGTGTAATAACGGGAAATACAGAAATCTGAATCCTTATTATTTACATCAAAGCGACAAGCGTTTTCACCCATAAATGTAAATTCTTTTAATTTCACATTTTGGTTGATTGTCTAACCGACTGACTGATTGAATTTTAAAAATTGGTAGCCTGCAGAACGGGTGTTATTTTTTCGCGTTTTTCCAGCAAGAGAAGGCAAGCGCGAAGGTAGCGAAGGCGCGAGACACACGCGACTGGCCACACCTGCTTCGTGCTTCGCTCGCCTTGAAACGTGTATATTTAGCGCCTGTTCTACAGGCTAATTAATTGATTGACCGATGTTTATTTTCCCATTCCACAGATAGCCACACAGTTGTAAATTTGCGTGAAAATATAAATTGTTCGGAAGAGGTTGCAATCTTGTTGGATAAAGAAACACCAGGAATGAAAAACTGGCTGCATTTTGCTCGCAGGCTAGGTGTATCCAAAGAAGATTGTGACAATTTAAAGCCAAAAGGAAATCCAAGCCCGACCAAAGCTTTAGTGGAACACATCGTTCACGTTTATCCAGACCTCACAGTCAAGACGTTTATCGAAGCGCTGGTGAAGATGCAACGCATAGATGTCGTCAATGCTTTGGGAAAATTCATTTGTGGTACTAAACTTTTTAAAAATGCAAAGTTATTTTTTTCTTATTTTTATCATTATTCCGCTTTTGCTGTGTTAGGTTTTGATTAAGTGTACGTTGTTTGTTTTCTCTTCTTTCCTACCGAAAAGCTTCAACAGCTAAACAAACGTTCGACAGGGCCGAACATTAGTTGCATTGCATCAAGAAACAGGTTATAAGCTGTTATTTGAGGACTTGGATGTAATTAAAGAAGCATAACTCTGTTCTTCGAGCCTTGTTTCCTGCACTGGTTTCAATGACTGATGTAACTCCAAGTCCGTAAAAGAATTCCAAGCACAATTAACACTTGTCACAATCATCTGTACCTCTATACGGACATCAAAGGAACACAGCCACCATGCCCGCATCAAAGAGGTGTCCGTATAATAGAGGTAGGGATGGTAAGAAGTTTAGTAAGTTTCATCTTCACTGGAGAACAAGAAGATTGTGAGAAAAATGGAAGTGTAGAGGAGAAGTTCGATTGATATGAATAAGTTCAACTTGTCATTCACCAAATTGAGGAAAGCCGCGGCAGAAAAACTATCTTATATCTCAACGAAAAACTGTCTTACTTAGGCGAGAGTGATATAGGCTTCCTTGAGTAATGGGAGAGTTCGTCGAAGCGTCCAGCACCACCCTGTAAAAGATAAGACGTAGCTCGCATTTTAATTTTTTCCTACGGCACTGCTTAGCCAGCATTACATGTTTAGAGGCCTTAGATACACTTGGATGAGGTATCGCACTATAAACCATATCTCAAATTGAGACTCCCGGAAGTAAGGCACTGGGTGCCACGACGTTCGATTGATTAGCCCTTGCGCAGAAATATTCCATATATGGATTTCTTTTGGCTACTCATGCTACTGTACATGTTATCTTTCTGTATACCCAAACAGTATTTGTAGATATATACGCTATCACGTACAACTTGTGGCAGACTCAAGACATGATTCAGGAGTTTAATTTTCGCAAGTGCCTCAACTATTTTGCAACTACTTGAAGTTCCAAAAGACCTAGAATATTCATTAATACCAGGAGCCATAATCGGGGTAGGAGACCGTAACTGGGGAATGGGGTTGGTTGCATCGAAATAGCCAAAAGTGCTATTTTTAGCACAAATTGTGCCATCTCGTGTGACACGCGCGCGCACATTTTCTTGCAAGGGCGCCGCCCAAAGGATAAACAGTCAAAATGGCGTCTGAAATGACCTCCGTAGGAGTTGAATAAATTCCATTTCTGTCATCATTGCCTCCTCTGAATTTGAAGCAAGACCTTGAGGAGAACCTCTTTGACAATAACTCTAAATGTGAGTAAATGTGACCTGTAGAAAGAGTGTTTTTGACAAATCCAGTGACGAAGAGATGTCGGAGATGACGTGCGATGAATATCCCGTTCGGACGAAACAAAAAAAACCTTGCGGGGAAAAGGAGGGCTGAAGATTTAAACGAAACAATAAAATAAAAAATGTATTAAAACAAATTTGCCCAAACTTTTGCAAATTTCTTGAAAAATACATTTTTTGTTTTATTCTTCATCCTTCATCGCCCTGCCGTAAGGATCAGTTTGCCTTTTCATGATATCCATTACAGCCCGGCGTGTTTTTTGCGATAAACGTATTTCTTGTAATGTTTATATACATTCTCTCTTGTTATATCATATTGGCTCATTCTACTGACCACTGTGCATGCATTGCCTATCGAGATATGAAGCACTTGGAAAGTTCAGAGTATACTCAAATGAAGTCGCAAAACGATCGCCTATCTCCTGAAATTCCACCTGAGAGCCGCGCAAATTCGTGGGTTCCCGTGGCTCCTGTTAATACGTAACTCCCAAGAGTGATCAACATCAATTTTCTTCTTAAATATCAATACTTAATCATAGGGAAAGTTTAGGAGAGCTTACAAAATGATCAACCATTGAAACTGAATTCTTTGATCTATTATCAAATTCTCCCAACTTATTCTTTAAGGAAATGTATGGCGATCAGTCTGAAAATTTGCATAAGGATTTTGAGGCCTGGAGGGTTAAAGGAGAGATCTTGATAGCACGTAATCCTTCCCCCAGAGAATTTTTTTCTTCAACCCATGGATTCCTGGGCCTGTTGCAAGTAACAGTTACCAGGGATACCAAATATTCTTTCAAATTTGCCGGTGAAATCAAGGGAAGGGTCCATCTCTCAATTTGATATAGAGGTACCGTATACCTGCTTGTTAAACTGGTACCTGTCATTGGATTACATTCAAAGAAATCGGTCACTGTGATTTGATCGATGCAAATCAGTTATTACCCCTACTAATCATAATATCCAGGCCATTCAACCGGTCTCAAGGCACTAGAGAAAGACTGGGCCTCGTCATGATATTCGATTTTCACTTACTCGAGAAGAATTATATTTTGCTACCATAGCACCGCTTTAGTAGTTTAGAGATTATCTTTTTTGCCATTTATCAATTGTAAAAAAAGCCTACGTTTGTCTCTAAGCATTATTCTTTTGGCCTTTAAAACCGCTCCTTCAAGAGACGGTGTTATCATAAACTCTTGAACTGTGATAACAATTTTATACCCCGCTTAAGCATAAATTTTATAGAAATTATAGATTTAATACAGGTATTTTATAACAGTTTTATAAAAAAGCCTACGTTTGTCATTAAGCATTATTCTTTTAGCCTTTAAAACCGCTCCTTCAAGAGACGGTGTTATCATAAACTCTTGAACTGTGATAACAATTTTATACCCCGCTTAAGCATAAATGTTATAGAAATTATAGATTTAATACAGGTATTTTATAACAGTTTTATAAAAAAGCCTACGTTTGTCATTAAGCATTATTCTTTTAGCCTTTAAAACCGCTCCTTCAAGAGACGGTGTTATCATAAACTCTTGAACTGTGATAACAATTTTATACCCCGCTTAAGCATAAATTTTATAGAAATTGTAGATTTAATACAGGTATTTTATAACAGTTGCTTTTTATGTGCAACATTTTTGGCTTCTCTTAATAGCAAGCAATAAATAGAGTGTGTTTACAATACTGGAGTTCTTGAATATCATAAACACTTAAGCTCAACCGGATATAAACACCCCGACATCTCTCTCCCGCCTCCGCATCTTTCTAAGCCCAAGCAAACACCTTACGATGTAATATAAGCCTAGACGTTAAAATTGAGTTCTACCATAACGAAGAAAAGTGGGGTTCTTGTTCCATGTATCCCTTTCTTTTACTTCAGTTTCCAGCAATACTCTTTTTTACTTTTTTTTTTTTTTCATACTCGTTAGGGATTCTTCCCTACGTATTCAAAATGCCACAAAGAACTTATTTTCGTTTTCAGCTCATAGCACGTACAGCTTGACCTTTGGTCAGCGGCATATTTTTATCTTCAGTTCTGCTAAATATAATGATGATATGCATGAATGTCCATCGAACCTCTCTAACCAAGAATGACTCACAAATGACTTGGTTTTTGAGAAATCTTTAGAGACAACGACTGTCATCCGCTCAGCATCACTGTCTGCGCCATTCACGATCCGACAGGCTTAATTTGGGCCTTGTGAAACAAAATCAAGCCTCTTCTTATTGTCTTGTTTATTAAACTTGTATGTGAAACTGAAGCCGACAGATTTTGAACCCTTGCTTTTTCTCTTTCTATAGAAATTTCGCCTTCATGGTCTCAAAAAAACTAAGACCCTAGGCTGATCGTTCCCCAAAATGAGTTATTGCATTTTTTTACTCTTTTCTCATCCGGGAAACTTGAGAAGTAGTCGTATCTTTCATCTTCACCGATAACTGAGGGTGAAGTTAAATTAGGCTGTGTTCACACTATCTACTGGATAGCTTTTCTTTTACAAATACCCATCCGAAATGTGTCTCTCCACTTTAGAGATGTGCGAGGCGCAGCTTCCCTGGACAGAAATCGCGACGAAACCACCCTTCTTATGTGTGAACAGACGCCCTATCGGTACGGTTGTCGCCCCCGGGGGGGGGGGGTACTCCCACATATGGGCTATATAGGTACGTGCCGGGGAATAGGGTATGGTTTTTAGTTTTCTCGGTCCTTAAATAGGGTATCTTTTTTTACCCTTTTCTTTCTGTGTCCCTGGTGTGGTCCTTAGATAGGGTAGCTTAATTATATTATCTAATAATGGAGTGTAAAAACGCCCGCCTAAACGAACATTTTTTTTAAACTAGGTCAGTACAGGAGCCCATAACCCGGAGCGTTCAACTGCCATAAATTCGTGCAACGGCGTTTTTACAAGTGAGTTTATTTTTAGATAAGCTTTTCCCGCGAAAAATAACTGTTCCACGAGGTCAATTTCTCCATTTGTTCGTCGTTTAGACTGTTAGTAGCTCGCTTGGACCTTTTCACAGTCGGCTTTTTCGAAGATGTTTTCGATTTAATTCCCTTTGTGTGAATTTTGAAAATTTGGCTAGGTTTTGCAAATCTTGCTCTGACTGAACTGCTAGTTTCCGTGTAAATACTGAAATTGTCGCTTGAAGTACTGTCAGAAGACTCGTCTGAAGATTCCTCACCAGTGTCCGCCTTTTTTTTTTCAATGTGCAGGAGTTGTCCTAGTTACGTATTAAAAGTTTATCATTGATGACGCAATTGCTAGTGGTTGGCTTTTCGAAAGCAACTCGCGGGAAAGGCTTATCTAAAAATAAACCTTGTGAAAACGCCGTTGCATAGGCGCAGTATGGAAGTTAGACGCTCCGGGTTATGGGCTCCTGGTCAGTATACGCTCTTCTCACGTATGGTAATATGCCCGTCTAACCACGTTTTTGAGTAAAAAGTCCTTTGAAATGCTACTCAGACGACGTTTTCGTATTTGAATTTCAAAAGAATTTTTACCCGTAAACGAGGTTAGACGGGCATATTGCCATATGTGGGAAGAGCGTATTCTAGTATTTTATGCTTGATGCTATACATCCAATGTTACAGAGAAGAAATAACGTTATCCTTTTCATGCTATTAATAATTTTGTTTTTTCCTTGAATAGGATGTCATTTTTCGGCTTTCCGCCTTAAAAAGGGAATCAGTTTTCGCTTTCTTAGTCCTTAAATAGGGTTAGGGTTCACGAACCTTCGCGGCACACCCCTATCCAAAATTAGCGGGAGTACCCCCCCCCCCCCCCACCGGGTTGTCGTAAAATAGCCTTAAGCAACATCATAGTTAGTAAAGTGAAATGGTTATCAATCCCGTTAAACTTCTTTGTTATATGATTTTGCAAGTTTTTTTGACTTGACCGTGTACCACGTTCAGCAGCATTCCTATCATTTTCAAACCTCGCATCAATTTGTTCAGCCAAGTTATTCTGAACAAAAAAGAAACAAGAGATTGTGCACGTTCAGGGACCTTCAGGGAGCTCTCAGAATAAGCTGCTTCACTTTAAATTTGTTCCCATCTTTGATGTTTGGCCGCTTTTATATCATATCAGCCGTGATCAGGTCTTAGGAATGCTTTAAAATATTCGCCATGCTTCTTTTTAGTTGCACAGCGATTTGATAAAAGCAGCAACAACAACCAAGGAACAGACTACCCTGCGAAGAGAGTCTCCTTAATTCGATCTTCCTAGATACGTATCGAAGCGACTCTGCTAGCAGGGTAGGAACCATCCTCGGAGACCCAGGGGCAGATAGTGGGGGCGAGGGAAAGTCTAAACGGGCAGGAAAATATGGCACGAAGAAAAGTAAAGTACGGCGAGAAGAGCCCCTGGGGACAATGTCTTACCAGACCAGTTCCAAACTGTCGCGGCCGTTCTGCTTCTGATTGGTGCCAGAAAACTTTTGTGTTTTTCTGCCCAATCAGAAGCCAGAACGGCGGCGACCATTTGGAACTGGTCTGGTAAGACATTGTCCCCAGGGGCTCTTCTCGCCGTACTTTACTTTTCTTCGTGCCATATTTTTCCGCCCGTTTAGACTTTCTCTCGCCCCCACTATCTGCCCCTGGGTCTCCGAGGATGGGTAGGAACAGACAACATCAAATCAATAAATTTCAAACTGACTGTAAAGCAAAACTCTGCCACACTATATATTCTTCGCGCCTGAGTGAAGTTGTCAAACAGCAAGAGTGACATCACTTTTAGTAAGGAAAACGCTTGGTAAATTAACAGCGTATTAATAATGTGTTAAACTTCGAACAGTGAAAGTAACAACTTGGACAGTTAGAAAGGCTTTAAACGCAATGTCAGATGAAAACAAAACTCAAACTTAATTTGCTTTGTTAGTTTTAAGAACCAGAATATTGAGAAATGTGCTGCTTCGGCTGGTTGTTGACAGCGATGACCCGTAGCCTCGAATGATAATTATTTATTACAGTTGAACCCCGCTATTTCGAAGTCCCAAGGGGAATGGAAAAAAGTTCGAAATAGCGGGGTTTCGAAATAACCGGGGAAGCGTCAAATTCCTAACAATGAATCATTTTTTAATGAAATACAGTACAGTATGAAGAAAGAGACTAATTAAATAAAAATACAGTAATTATATGTCGGATAAATCAGCAGATGCTGTTGCATTGAAAATTCTTTGAATGTTCTGTTCGAGCTCAAATAAAATGCAATACGTTTCCAGCTGTGCTCTTATGTACGTACTGTGTTTTTGACAAGTTCGAAATAACGGGGTTGATTTAATAGGGAAAGGACGATGAGTTCGAAATAGCGGGGAATTCGAAATAACCAAGTTCGAAATAGCTGATAGTAAATGACTGAAAACATAAGGGTAAATCCAAGGAAATTCGATCTTCCTTCGAAATAGCGGGGACTTCGAATTAACCGAGTTCGAAATAGCGGGGACTTCGAATTAACCGAGTTCGAAATAGCGGGGTTCGACTGTAGTTACAGTAGGTCCGTACTGTCACACCATATTTTGGGGGCGGAGGGATCAGGGGAGGGGTGCGTGAAAACAAGTTGAGGCTTTTTGTTTCCTACTTACTTTTATTCATGACGGTGGGATTTGAAAAGTTACTATACAGCCTCGACTTAAAAATGGTACTATTTTTCTTGTTACGAAAGTCTTTCAAAAGGTACAATGTTCAAATGAGTGTATGTTGTCACGAGAGGATGTCATGCAATGGTCAGCGACAATGTCCTCAGTGTGTACAGACCTCCTCTCTCAAGCCCAGTTAAAATCGCCTTTCGGCGAGTTTTGTTTTAGTCCAGAACGGCGAACAAAAACAGTGCCAATTGCCGGCATGGCAATAAAGTTTGAAAACCACAAATATCCACTACTCCATTATTGAAGGTTGTCTATTTTTGGAGCACATGCCCAGTGAAAAGAATGCTATAAATCTAAAATGTAAGTTTGCGTTTATTCAACTTAATGGTCGCTATATATACTACAATAAAAAAGATTAATAAGCATGAAAAGAATCGAACAGAGATCAGAGCCGCAGATTTTTCTCTTGAGTTTCGTTTAAATACATCACTGCAAAAAATGTGCTTATCTGCAAAGTTACTAGCCTCCCACGAAGACGTTCTTAGGGGTTCGTCACGCGTTCCTGCCCCAGACGTTCCTGGGGCAGGAACGCGTGACGAACCCCTAAGAACGTCTGCGTGGTAGGCTACAAAGTTACCGAATGCCTGCCTTAACACATGTGAAGTTGAATTTTACGGACATAAATTCGCGTCTAACTAAAATTTCTGTCCCTCACTGTAGCTTAGCTAATTTAGCTTTAAAATTTCTTATGCTAGGAATGTTACAGTCGTGGGACCCTCGTCTGGTCTAGTAAGAGTGGAAAGAAATCAGATAATGCTACATCAAATAAGGCTAGCAGTAGGTTGTATATTATAAGAATCTGTAAATATTATGACTACTCTATTGAGAATTTGGACTTACTTTTTCAAAGTTTGATCCTTTCAGTCTTCACATGTGCTATTGAGGTCTGGCGGTGCACTTTTTATAGTTACGTTTAAGTAGAATTGATAAGCTCTTTGCTAAGTGTTATAAGTTAGGTTACTGCTTAAAGCAGTACAGTATCTCAGTTGGACATTCGTCGTAATAGAGATATGAAGTTATGGCGAAGGATCTCTTCCACCAACGTTGAGCTATCTTTTACCTCCCCAGAGAACACGGCAGATAAGAACTAGGTCGCATAATTATATTCTACCCGTAATGTCCGGACAAGTCGTTTTTAATAAGTTTTTATTAATAGATGTCTCTTTAATACTAATTGATATTTATTTAGTTGTTTTCCTCATGTATTTTTTCGCTATCCTTTATTCATTTTATTGCCATGTAAATTGCTGCACGTCTGTTTGTGCAATGAATTATTAATAAAGACCTTTATTATTATTACGTTATGCTGACTATTCATCTGACTCAAAAATATGGGGAAAACCCCCACAGAATCTGTTGAATGCAGAGAAAACGCCATCTTTTATACTTTACTGGTAAAGACTTCCGTTAGCAAGAGGTTGCATGATCAGTTTAACTCTTGAATGACTTTCCATGCTGGCAGAAGTTCATTTGAAATATTGTGAATTGCAAGTTTCCTTTAAGCAGTCGGTACATAACTGGAAAAAGTGACAAATCTTTGAGATTTGTAATTTTTTGATAAAACCGATAAATAAAAGGAACAGAGTCTTAGAAAACATTATAACATCCATCGAAATGTACTATCCTGATTAGTGATACTCAGGCTATATCCTGATCCACTGTACCGACTAAACGGCATTTATTGAGTTCGACTGTTTAGGTCTAAACAGAGAAAGATCACGTGAAAATACTAAATTTACGTCATCTCCCCCCCTTCCTCAACTATTGCACCATCAGATCATCTCATTCA
>OZ037994.1:32338339-32385839 GCA_964035705.1 Porites rus
ATGCTAAGAACCCACCATAAATAAAAAAGGATACTAGTCGGGAGTAAAGAGTAAGGATCGCTAAATTACTGATACAAACCCCCAAAATATTCCGACCTGTTATGGTCTGTTATGCTATTCTCACTCTTGTCTTTTAGAGCAGTTTTCATTTGAGTGTCGAAAAGTAATTGGTTTTGCACTTTCTACACGATGCGATTGGCTTAAAAGATTCGCGCCACCTTTTCATCCAATCAGAAGTAAGACCAAAGCCAATTGTGACGCGCTCGCATGCATTTTCCCGCGCTTTGCGTCAGCCACATGTAATTACTTCGAGTTTTGATTGGTTCAATGTATTGTCTGTGTCCTATGTGATTGGCCCGAGTAATTACTTTGGTTTTGGTTTTACGACACTCAAACGAAAACCACTCTAATAGCCAGAGTTAATTCCGGACTGATGTGAACTGGGTCAAGTGATGCATTATCGCCCTCATCGGGTTTATATTGCAACGGCACCATCAGCTTTTTTTAAGATACTGTCGTTGATGTTCACTATTTATCGAGTGATGCCTTTAAAAACATGTTATCTATACTGCTCATTTTTTTCTTATCTCTGAGGTCAAATACTTTTACATTGCTACCTCGAGATACACTTCAAAGGCAAAAAAACTTTTGCACTGGTTTACAAGAAAATGTTTTTGATTTTTATTTTACATTATCATTGTTAGATGAGAGTCCTGCAAGTTTTTCTGGCCATCAGCATTGTATTTGAAGCCGTTGAATGTCGCTGCTCACCATCTTCGGAGTTTACAATTGTGGATGCAAATGGACAGCGAAGATGTAAGAAGTGTCCAAAATGCCCCCCTGGACAAGGTCTTCCAGTGCAGTGTGGCTCTAATATAGCAAATGGAACTGACACAGACTGCAAGTCGTGCAAGGCCAACGAGACCTTTTCTGAAAGATATGACTCATCCTCTTGCAAGTCATGCAATCTCTGCGGCTTAAAGAAAATATTACAACATTGCACTCCACGGCGAAACCGAGTATGTGCCAATTCTTGCCCCCCAGGATATTTCCTTGATAAACATGATGACTGTACCAAATGTTTTTTTTGCTGTGAAAATGTTCCAGAACATGATAGACTTCAGAAATGCAAAGATCTGGGAATGCCTCGTAGATTGCAGTGTTTAAAGACAAAACAAAATAAGAGGTGCAAGACCTTATTTCATCAAACCAGTGTTAAGATGTCTGTCACGATAACACCAATAAATACAAATGTCTCAGTGGCGGAAAAAGACAAAGAACCTTTAACTATGATTAATAAAGGAACTATTACTCCTAAAACTTCAGGACACGGCAGCACCTGGTCTCGGCAGCCATTAACCACCAATGCCTCAGAGTCCCTGGCCACCTCTAACAAGCCCACATTACGGGTAGAAAAGGCTTTGAAGCCATCACCACCAAAGGTCCGCACTGACAAGACTGGCTTGATTACAGTAGTCAGTGTATTGGTCAGCTTGTTTATTGCCAGTGTATTGGTTGTTATTATGGTGCTCATTTGCAAGCAGAAGACTCCTGCAGGATTCACTGGAGTCAAACGTGATGATATCGACATATCCATCATTCCCGAAGGTATAGAATCAAAGAAAATTGAAAACAACAGCATAATGGGTACTAGTTAAATCCAACTAGTGGTCTATTATCAATGCTGCGTTCTGATTGGTTGACCTACTACTAGGCTTTATTTAATAGCCCACTAGTAACGAAAAGCGCGGGGTTTTTGGCGGCAAAAAAGGATTACAGTCTAGCTTTCACTAGCTAAAAAATTTTTATTCTCGATATCTTTGACCAACTAGTTGGATTTTACTAAAACAATTATTCCTCTCGTCCTCATGGCCTCAGAGTCAATAGCCCAATCGGCCTTCGGCTAGTCTGCTACACAGCCGTTTTTAGTCACGCAGCGTTGCGTGGCCGAATGGGCTTTTGACTCAAAGCCCATTCGGGCTCGAGGAATAATTGTTAAACAGTCAAATCACCTGAATCTTAGCCATCAAACGTTGGAAAGCTAATTTTATAAGTCAACCGTCAAAGAATGGAGTGTTTGTATTCTCCAAACACACCCAGTTCAGAGGATCCATTGCCCAAATAGAATGTTTCTGGACCTCCTAACTGGTCATATTTTCTTCCCTTTGAAAATATTTAAGACTGAAAATTACCAAAGACGTTCGTCTTGCAGTTATCCTCGGAGACAGGCCAGGGGCAATCACTCAGGTCGGGATAAACGGCGTTGAAAGTTTTCAAGAACGGTCGCGGTCGAGAGAGACCCTGGAATGCCACTCAAAGCAAACCAGTTCTGCGAATCACTCGAATGCTTGTCTCCGATTGTGCCCAATCGGAGGCCAGCATCTATCGCGCTCTTTCGTGATCTTTTTATACGAAGCCAATCTGAGACAAACAATTGAATGAGTCGTGGAACTGGTTCGTTAAGAGTAGCATACCAGGGGCTCTCTCGTACGTTCTTAAAACTTTCGCCGCCGTTTATACCTACCCGACTGACCGCCCCTGGGTCTCGGTGGATGTCTTGCAGAGCGCTACATGTTTAGATACGACCTAGACTACGAGTAGTCCCCCATTTTTCCCCAGGGACAGTACAGCAAGCGAAACGCGAGGACGCGCGCGTGTCGCCTTTACTCGCGTGGGATGATTTTCATGCGCGCTCGCGTTTCGCTTTCTCTACTATCCCTGTGGAAAAATGGGGGACTATTCGTAGTCTAGATACGACCATATTGGTTTATTTTCAGAAACAACCACATGGGCGGATTTATAAGTGGCCCAAGGCGGGTGGTGGGGTGGCTTTATTGCTATAGAAATTGGAAACCTATCGTTACAAAAAGAAATTTGGTCATGACGTACTTACGCCCGTAGAGACTCTCAGGAGGGGCCGGGGAGACTCTTCAAGGGAGGGGTGGGGAGTCCCACACATGCAGCTTGCGTTTCTGGCTCCTCCCGTCACCTTATCGCTGTTTTTAAGTCACATACCTATTGTTTTGGCTTTCTCTAGAAATAATTTCAGTTAGTAGCTTCCTTTTCCGTCCCAGAGGCTTTAATGCTTTAATGCTTTTAATGCTTGCATTGTGAAAACGCCAAAGTAAAAAATGCAGCTTTAAAATTTGCATAATTAATAACACTGAAATGTATCAATCATTCAGTGATATTTAGTGCGCATCAATATAAAAAAAATTAGCATAACGTTAGAACAGAGATTATCAAAATGCAGATTTTTTGGCCTGTTTGTAGGCTGGGCCGTTCGGCATGGCATTTGAAGGTCTTGCAGTGAATAAATTTAATTTAATGAAAGGTTGACTCATCATTGCACACATCATAAAGATTACGTTATGAGTTTTTCATGGTGTTTAGAAAGACAGTTAGTTTCCAAGAAAGCAAAAAAGGAATTACACCAAAATTTCCGAGCTTGGAAGTATGATATTAAATAAGCAGCATTGTTATGATGCTTTGGAGTAAACTGAGTAATTAGTTCACTTGACTAGTGAAAATATAAGACTCAAAATTTATTTTCGTTTTATTTTCATGGAGGTTATTTGCCAAACACCATACTTTAAATTCCTGACGTTGGATTTTCAGTCGCAGGTCTAGATGTTGCAAAATTCGTCTTTAACTTGTTTCAAAGATTTGCTTGACTGTCTGGTGCAAATTAAGAGATGAATATTATGATCAAATGCGCCTTATTTTTATATCTAACATACATGTATACACAAACTATAAAATGTACAAGCAAAATTATATAACATCGTCCTAAATTGTGATGAAAAGCCTAAAAAACTGATAAGAGTCATATAAAAATTACATTTAAAAATTGTTATAGAAAATAAATTAAAATTAAATTAGAAAACTAAATCTAACACTAAAATACACGAGTAATCACGCTAACAGAGGCTCTAGGTGTTACAAAAAAGGAACTGCTTTCTTGAACAAGTATGCAAGTTATATATCGTGTCCATTCATTAATCTTGATAAAGTTACAAATAAAGGATGGTGCCAACATCATAAATTGTCTTAATACTTAAGATCAATATTTTATACTTAATTCTAAAACAAACTGGAAGCCAGTGCAGACGATTTAAAGTAGGTGTTATGTGGTCAAATTTAGGTACCGCTGGAATGTCATAATTTTTTTTCCAAGTAAAAAGCAAAAGGATAGATAACATCACTTAGGCATCAGTTTTTATGTCTTCCGGTTATAGAACATCAAGCTTAAAGACTAAAATAAGCTACCCCTATGGGTTATTTTAGCTGGAAGAGTCCGTAATCAAAAACTAATCTGGCCCTTCAATTTACTGTGATTAATGTCGGAAAAAGAGGAGTCAGGGGTATATTCAATTTAGGAGATTTCTTTGCGATGAAGTGTGTTTACAGGCCCAACAGGTATTACATTCTTTATCAAAACATTGAATAATTCGCTCTGATTACTCACAAAATTATTGTAACCAGAAAGGCATAATTAAACGATATAAAATAGTGCTGACTCACTGTCTTTGTTGTTTGGTGTTGTTTCACAGACGTGGACCTATCAGATTTGCCTTACGATGTGGAGAAATCCATCTGTACATTGGATACAAGAACTACAGGTATTAGTAGCTGGTATAATGTGGGTCGTCAGCTGGGTGTTCCTGTTAAGGTTATGAATACTTTAGAGATGGAATATAATCATCACACAGGAAGTCCAGCTAAAGTGTTAACCGAAATATTGCATACAAAATATTGCCTTAAGCTCCGAGAATTTGTTCTTGCACTTCAAGAGGTAGGACGGAACGACATCGCTAAGGAAATTTGCAGCTTCTATGAAAAGAATGAATACTTGACAAACGATCGTTTCACCAGCAGTTCGACTGTTGAGTCGTATGTATAATCATTAGTAATGGTTGAGTTGTTGAGTAATGCTCTTGCGTGCATTTGCGTGCAAATCTTGCGTGCAAGATGGGTGGGCGTATACGTACGGCACATTTTGGAAAAATTTGACGAAAGTAAGGGACCATGGTCACGAGATGTATCGTCTTAACTGTCCTGCGGTGAAGTCATCTTTGAGTGAAAATGCCAGGTTTTCATAATCTTTTTGTGCAAAAAGAAAACGTATAAGTAAAGGAAATGCTTAGTTGTAAAATATTTTTGACTATTTGTATGTAAGGCATGCAATTTTTTTTTTCCCTCTCTGTTTATAAAGTCTATAAAGCAGGGACTGTCGAAAAGCTAGAAACACAATGCGTTTCGCTTCTGTTTAAAAAACCGTACTTTTACAGTAAAAACCCGCGACTATGAACCTGGTTATTAAGAATCTGTTAGACTAAAATCTGAAACAAGTTCTTATCTTCTAAAATCTAAAAATTCTGTATAATTGGGCAAATAAGATAAGTCAACATTTAGGATCCTCTTTGTATCTTGCAATATAATGGCACGCAGATTTTATATAAAGAATCAGCTACAATTTATTTTTTGTTAGGCCCGAACTTTTCATGAGCCGAACCTAATACACTGAATTAAGTACATGAAAAGTTCAGCGTCTGAATCAGTTAGGCAAACGCTTGTTTCAATTCGGAACCGCTGAGCTGTTTTTTTTGCCTAACCCGGCCGGGAATTTCGCCTTTGAAGCGACTTTGGAACGGCTTTGATTCAGAAGCCGAACTTTTCAGGTACGGAACCTAATGCAGAAATTATTATAACGTATTTTGTAAGTAGTTTGACCGAAATTAGCATTTTTCGCCCTTTGAACTTAATTCAGGTGCAATTAAGATCGGTGACTGAATCAATTCAGCCGGTATAAATAATCTGGGTCGGCCTTTATTCCGATTAGGTCGGTTCGGGTCATGAAACGTTCGGTGTCTGAACCGGGCCAAGAACCTAAATAGTCTAGATTTGTGCTAATTGCCATTTAAGCAAGAACCTGTTTAAGCTTGTTTAGGCTAACTTGCGAGAACGTAGGTTCTTAATAGTCGCGGGTTTTTACTGTATACTGCACGATATTATAATCCTATAAGGTAGCAAGTTGAAATCCAAGACCAAGAAAAAAAGTATTTATCAGTTGAAGTATATGAAATGAACTATATCGATATAGACTGGAGAAAAAGAGTATTTAGTGAGTACTCTAAAACTGATATAACTTTTAAAGCTTTTATAGCTTTCACTGTGTCCAGATTATGATGCCTTTGCTGCGGATAACAAGTATTTAGTATACTCTAAAACTAATATAATTCTCAATTTTCTTCTAAAAATATCAACACTTAATCATGAGGAAACTTTAGAAGAACTTATAAAATGATCACCTATTGAAAAATTCGTTGATCTATTATCAAATTCTTCCAACTTATTCTTTAAGGAAAAGTATGGAGATCAGTCTGGAAAATTTGCATGTGGATATTGGGGCCTGGAGGGTTAAAGGAGAGATCTTGATATCACGTAATCCTCCCAAAGTAGTTTTTTTCTTCAACGCATGAACTCCTCGGCCTGTTGCAAGTAGCAGTTACCAGGGATACCAAATATTCTTTCGAATTTGCCAGTCAAATCCAGGGGCGTTACGAGTCCATCTCTCAGTTTGGTATAGAGGTATAAAGTATTTATTCGATTAAACGTTGCCCTCGATCAAACGCCGCAGACGTAAGCAAATTATAAATTAACCCCGCCCTCCAATACTGAAACGCCTCACCTAATAGGAAGAATACGGTGTTTACTTGAGGAAAATAAGAAAAACGTCGGCACAACTTGGTATTTACACCATCCAAACCTGATTTATGATTCTATCTCAGCAAAATAAGAGAGACATTGGAACCCTTACATTACATAGTATTTACAAACGCTTTACAATAACTGTTGTCAGTGATTTAAAAAAAGTGACTTCGAAATAAACGCCGCCCTTGAATAAACGCAGCATTGGAAACTGCCGCGGCGTTTAATCGAATAAATACTGCATCTATTTGTTAAAACTACCCGTCAATGGATTACAGTCAAAGAAATCGGTCACTTTGATTTGATCGGTGCAAATTATTCCCCCTACTAATCATAATATCCAGGCCATTCAGCCGGCCTCAAGGCACTAGAGAAAGACTGGGCCTCGTGGATATTTGATTTTTACTTAAAAAGAATTATATTTCGCTACCATAGCACCGCATTAGTACTTTAGTCATTATCTCTTTTGCCATGTATCAATTGTAAAAAAAAGCCTACGTTTATCATTAAGCATTATTCTTTTAGCCTCTAAAACCCCTTGAAGAGACGGTGTTATCGTAAACTCTTGAATTGTGATAATAGTTTTATACCACTCTTAAGCATAAATTTTATAGAAATTGTAAATTTAATACAGGTATTTTATGATAACAGTTGCTTTTTATGTACAAGATTTTTGGCTTCTCTTAATAGCAAGCAATAAAGAGAGTGTGTTTACATTACTGGAGTTCTTAAATATCATAAACACTTACGCTCAACTGGATATATGCACCCCGGCATCTCTTTCCCGCCTTCGCATCTTTCTAAGCCCACGCAAACCCCTTACGATGTGGTATAAGCCCAAACCTTAAAATTGAGTTCTACCATAACGAAGAAAAGTCTAGTGGGGTTCTTGTTCCGTGTATCCCTTTCTTTTACTTCAGTTTCATGCAATACTCTTTTTTCCGTTTTTTTTTTTTCCATACTCGTTAGGGATTCTTCCTTGCGTATTCAAAATGCCACCAAGAACTCCGTTCACGTCATGACCGAACGTAAAGAAGTTATTCAAGGCATTATTTTCGTTTTTACAGCACGTACAGCGATTTCTTCCACTTGACCTTTATCCTGCGGCATATATTTATCTTCAGTTCTGCTAAATATAATGATGATATGCATGAATCTCCATCGCGTGCAGCTCTCTAACCAAGAATGGAATGACTCAGTTGGACGACGACAAAGGACAACGACTGTCATCCGCTCAGCATCGATGTCTGCGCCATTCACGACAGGCTTATTGAGCTTTGTGAAACAAAATCAAGCCTTTTCTTATTGCCTTGTTTAACTTGCAAGCGAAACTGAAGGCGACCGATGATGAACCCTGGCTTTTGCTTTTCTATAGAAATATCGTTGATCGTTTGCCAGACTGAGTTACTGCATTTTTTGTTTCCTCATCCGGGAAACTTGAGGGGTAGCCGTATATATCTTCTTCGACAACTGAGGGTGAAGTCAAATTAGGCTGTGTTCACACCATCTACCGGATAGATTCTCGTTTTTTCCAGCGCAAAATCTATCCGGTATAGTATGAAAATAGCCTAAAGGAGCATCACTTACATCCGGAGGGCAAATAAGCGGAATAAAAAATATATTTCGGAACGACGAGATAAAACGTATCTGAGAAACGAATTAAAGCAAATATATCATTACACTTAGAATTACATTTATACATTTCAAAAACATCTCTGAAACACTTATGCAACTGGAACGGAACAGGAAGAAAGTCAAATAACTACAGGCCTTAACTTTATCAATATGCCTGTTTTTCCAGTTGCGTTGGAAATGAACAGTCGAACAGAACTCGTAGCGTTGTTATGTATGCACAAGAGAGGATAAAGGGCCCCTTTATCCTCTCTTGATATGCATGAACATTTGTTTCTTTCTTCGGTACCAACATAATAATAATTGTTCTAAACTCCACAGCCACTTGCTTTAAAATATTCGTCAATACTTCTTTTTAATTGCACAGCGATTTGATAAAAACAGCAACAACAATCAAGGAACAGACAAGATCAAAGCAATAAATTTCAAACCGACCAGTATAAATCAAAGCTCAGCCACACTATACTTTCTTCGCGCCCTGGTGAGGTTGTCCGACAGCACGGGCTGTGACATAACTTCTAGTTTTGAAACACTTAGAACTCTTCAGAGCACTTGTTCTGAGGAAAACGCTTGGTAAATTAATAGCATATTAATAATGTGCAAAAAATTCGAACAGTGAAAGAAACAACTAAAATCATAGGTTTGAAGTAATTTACTTTTTACTATAGCTTTTACAAATTTCTCTCGAGTTGACCGCGCGGTGAAGGACAGACATCGTTCCACCTCACTTGACCCGAGCACACAGAAAATGCTTGCATCACCCACGTATTTTAAAGTACATGTATAACTTTAATAAAAATAGGGGGCGTGGGACACGTAAACTAAGGGTTTAGCTACGGACGTGACCATGCGATAACTCATTTCCAACAGGAGGAATGATGGTGTCAAAGCGCAGACAAAAAATCGGGAACTTGAGATAGTCACGTTCAAGCGGGTCAGATTAGCATTCATCATAAATTCATCATAAAGAAACAGGAGAAACCTACAGACATCATTAACACATTCCCGACGGGAACTGCACCACAAGCCTTGCACTAGCGAAGAAGGAAGGGTGAAGCCTCGTAGCTTTAAAAAGGTAGGTAACGAATAACGACTTAGTAGCGAGTCAATTCCATGCGCACTCGCATAACAAGATAGCAACTTGAGAAAAACTTATAAGAGTATTCTATTAACCACAATTGAGAAAGAGGTCGACGTCGTTGAACAATAAGTAACTTACCATTTTTTAGCGATTTTGTTAAACAAAGAATTAGAAAGTAAATGGTGATTCAGGTTCCAGCCTCGTTTTCATGCAGGACCGAAAGGTGCGTGACATACAGTAAAACGCCGTTTACTCGAAACTTATACCACAAATGGACCTTACAAATTATTAGGCAATCATCAGGAGGTCTTGTTTTACCAAAATCCAGTATCAAACCTTTCCTGACCCGTGGGTTGAACGAAACGACAATTTTCCGACCTCGACTACTGGACTAACAAAAATACTCCATACAGTAGGTTTGGCCGACTCCCACCACCCCTTAAAACTACCAGCTTGATTGTGGCTTGAATGAGTAAAGCTATTCCAGGCCTAGGCCACAAAACGTCGAACTTTTCATGAGACGGACCAAACTTAGTGAGTTAAGTTCATGGAAATTCGACGTCTGGCTCAGTTAAGTTCATCTGAATGAGTTTGGATCGTCCAACACGTTCTTTCCGTCTGCTTCAGACGGATAGAACGTCTGAAGATCGTCTCCGGGACAAACGTCGGTCTTCAGATGCCACGAACTAAACTAATAAATCAAAAATTTGTATGATAATATAATGTTTAGCCTCGTTCGGCCAAAATTGCTTTTCAGTCTAATTCAGTTGATAAGTGCGACGCGTCTAAGTACGACTGACCCAACTACCAAAATTTCGTGTTACTACGTAATCGTGGAGTGTTGGTAGTAGTCGGAGGTGGATGGCTTGGTTTTACTAAACGTCAGAAATACATGATTACTCTTTACAAAGTGGCCAAACGACAAATAGAAGAGAAGTCATGGACCACTCAAGCTCTTTGATAAATCACAAAAAAAAATTCAACGGAAATTAATGCTTAATGAGTGAAATCAAATGAAAAAAGTCCTCATTTTTTCATCTTAAATTTCTCCTTCTAAAATGATTTTGTTGGGAAGCAATATCAAACTTTCGACACATCATTTAATCACAACACTGATCAAACACTCTCGTACTCTAGTAATAGCTGATACTACAGCTGCCCCCGCTCTGTATATTGTCGGTCAATGGTATTCTTAGTCGTTAATTAAGTATCTCTTTCAAATATAACGATTCATAATGAAGATTTTCACACATATTCCATACAATAGGTGAGATAAAAACAGGAAACGCAAGGTTCCATCCACTGATTCAGTTTGATTTACAAACTGAGCTGTGATCAAAACATTTTCAGTTTCGAGAATATTTATTTTTATTCTAAACCTTAGGAAAAGATTTGTGTAGAAGTTGGAAATTTTCGCCATTTCTTTTTCACTTTTTATATGTTCATTTTATTAGCCGGAAAGTAAGCCTTAGAAATTAAGAGGTTTGATCCGCATTCATGCTCGCGCGTTCTAGTCTTTTTTTAACTATTAATCCTTTCAGTTCACTCCGAATCTAGCGGACATTGAGTACAACTTTCTGTGCTCTTCAAACGATTCCCACTGTCAGGAAATACAACGGGTTTTCTAAGCTAAACGAAGACCAAGGCCAGATTCAAAAGGTAGATATTGAGTTTACTGATGACTGAAGGTACTTTCCCTTACCTACTCAGATGACAATATCATGTAAGAAGTTATTCATTAGATCATTTTTGTTTGCGTTACCCATAAACCACGTACAGCGATTTTTCCACTTGACCTTATCCTGTTTGGTATTTTTACCATATAAAGCCATAATAGTGTCTGCTGATTAAGTCCAAAGCTGCTTTTTATCCGAAAATGTCACTCAATAAACTTTTTTTGCACATGATCTTTCAAAGACAAGCAACTCTTCTTGACGATAGTTCATACTTTAAAAAATGCTTACAAAATCAAGTTTGTTAACTTGTCATCTTGTATGGGAAACTGAGGGCGATTAGAGAGGGGTAAATAGACAGTTCAGTCATGAGACCCGCAAAAACATAGGAACGCTTGCAGATTTAGATCGCCCACGTATAGGGCGGAGTACCTTAACTTAGGGCCTGTTTACATTGAGTGGGGGACCCCGGTCTAGTGGGGTTGGTTTCTTTTGTTTTCACGCTCTGGAGGACACAAAACAAAAGAAACCTACCCCACTAGACCGGGGTCCCCCACTCCATGTAAACAGCGTCTTAGACTGAGATAAGCGCCGACACACACGTGAGTATACGATCATGACTCTGTCTTATGCATTGATAATCAATGCGCAGAGAAGGAAAATAAAACGGTTCCTAGAGTGGAAATTTTTTAAAACGCCGGCTTTTCATTTGCGGCGTGTGGACGGGTGAAAACGGAGGTTTTCGAATATCATGATGTCTAACATCATTTAATTACATCATATACTATTAGCATTGCGCATGCGCTGTGAAGGGTGTCATTGTATTGGCGCGCGTTTTCATGAGGACGGGTGTTACGTTTCGTGTTGACAGGGCCACAGTATTAGAATTTAGCATACATTATGGAAACAAAACGATATCGATATCAAAAGTACTTTCCCAAAGAGGATTGCGTTAATAGTTTAATTTATCACAATAGCAAAATGTTACTATTCAAGTGCACTGAAGAAAACTGTTTAAAAGTGGCCTTCTATAGCGGCTACGAACAGATAGAAGGGAAGTTGACTAAAACTTGAGCAAGTTCGGTGGACCTTTCAAAGCTCTTTGGTATGGTAAAGCTATTTCAATATATCGCTAAAAAACGATGATGATGAAGGTAATTTGCGGGCCGCCTTGGTAGCCTCCCACGCAGGCGTATTTAGAGCTAATTTTTCATTCCTCCTAACATTTATTTGTGGGGAGGGATGAAAAACGAGCACTAGAAAAACGGCTAGCACCTTGGTAGCCTGTTCCAGGCTCCGATATAGTGGTGAAAAGTCGTTCAGTAAAAAGAAATGCGAAAAACGCGCAAGTCACGCGCGTCTTATTTTCGCTTTGCTCGTTTTAAAACGTCCGCACTATACTATCTGAGAACCTGGCACGGGCTAGCACCCTGGAGGATGATTATATATTCCCTTTCTCCCCTGCCTCTGCCCCTCCCCTTTCTGTTCCTACGACGCAAGCTATATTGCATGAGCGAGCGAGCGCCTAGCAGTGTTTCGGGTCGCGCCACGAAGCTCTCAGAACGAAATGTTTCACTATCAAACGAAAACATAGATTTCCTGGCCCTAAAAACAACAAGTGTGTTTCAAAGGCAAGTGAAAAGAGAGGCACTGCAAACTAGATCGTCCACGCATCATGTCATCAAACGCGTGTATTACACACGATCGATCAAGTTGGCGGGAAACCTAATACTTTAGAGAGAGAACCTGTTACCGCGTTCAATGACCCTGAAGGAGTATTCTGATATCGAAGTCAAGATTTGAAAGAACGATATGAATCTCTAACCGGACGTATCACTACAAGGTCATTCAAGGAGAGGATAGTCACTGCTATTTATAAACTCTCTTGATATTTTGGCCGAAAGCGTGTTAGTTTTGTTGAGCTTGCTACAGTTATAAACGCCTACGGTCTTTTAAACGCCTGCTACTATTAAACGCCCCCCTTGGACCCCGTAAATTCAAATAGATGCCCGATCGTCCAATTGATTATTGACACCTCTACGAGTGTACGGTATAACAGTTTATCAAACACCAAATCATAAAGATACAATTATCAAAGAAGTCATTCCAGACCAGGAGTACAAAACATTGTGCTATCAATACCTGGAAGGGTGAAAGAAGATTCGCTCTGAGTAAGCTTTACAAGGAACTGAAGGAACATGAGCCTTTTTTCTTTCTTTTTTTAACAAATTTCAAGGAATCGAGTTTTGAACCGAACTGAATGACCTGAATCACACCGGTAAGTCGAGTCAATCAAACGTCTAAATACGAGAAACAGACGCAGTTCATAATTATAAGCAAACATGAAGTGTTATGTCGAATTTAAAAACGATAGTTGATATTACCAAGTAAGCTCACTGCGCTCACATTGTTCAATTCAATGTTACGTTTGAAGATCTGATTAATATAAATACCTTGCAGCATTCCAGTACTAAATAACACCAGATCCGGGGGGGTACTCCTGGGAATTCTTGGTGGGAGTGTGCCACCCGGTTCTCCAAATCCTGACCCGATTTCAGACCAAAAAATTTAATTTTTCACACCCGTTTTAGACCAGACCTCTAAAATCCATACCCGTTTTCAGACCTGGCCTTTAGGCAGAAATTATATCATCATTACTTAGATTAGAGCGCAAACAAACAGACTCATAAATCCATTTTGAATTCGCATATTTCTCTTTCTTTCTTACTCATTTGGAATGGAAACGATGAATACGTTCATACACTCTCGTAGTTCCCTCAAAAACCATACCCGATTCCAGACCAAACTGGGCAAAGTGTATACCCGTTTTGAGTCCAAAACGGCGCAAAAACCCTACCCGGTGGGGCGGCACATACCTATATAGCTTATGTAAGGGAGTACCCACCCCCAACCCCGGGCACCGGATCAATATTTAATGTTAATAAACTGCACCCGACAAAGTCCTTAAGGCCATAGGAATCTCGTGAACGACTTGTTCAGCTGTGTTACAGATCATTGAATTCAATTCCTAATTAGTCTTTGCCAGTTCAATAATGTTTCACGGGGACGAAATAAATACGTTCGCGTACGAGGCTATTAACGGACGGCCAGACTTTTCGACTTCCTTCACCACTGTGTACGTGTTGTGAATCACTACTTCAGCGACTTTTGTTGTTACGATCACATTTTGAAAACGGATAAAAGTTACTATTGAAAATTATTCTAGAAAGTGTTCTGCTTACAAACAAATAAAAAAGAAACAGTGAAGTCATTTCCGACGCACTCTCGCCACTACGACGGAAATGATTTACGTCATAATAACCACAGAATAATCATCGAAGTCCCAGGAATGAGCGAAACAAAATGAAGTAAAAGATGAACAAAAAGACTTTTCCAGAGATCAGAACTAATTAAAAACTTTAGTGACAGGGACAGTTTATCATAAAAGTACATGCTTAATTCAAAGAAAAGGGAATAAAACGATCACGTGGTTATGTTATGGTATGACGTCATCTTATACACCGCTGTAAATTAGTGTTTCGAGAAGTTAGCTGTGTCGCAAACTTATAGTGGGAGAAATTACGGCATACATTAAGACGTAAGTATGAGCTATCTTCATTTAATTTAGTAGCTTTTAATACACCAAGAGACTCGATAAGCACTCGCGGCAACGAATCTTGTGCAATTTCCCAACAACGGAAACGGAAACGGAAACACAGCTGCCGATCATTTTTTTTTTGCTGAGCCAACAAATTTCACGGATCTCTATATACTACGTAACAACCATACGGTATGTTCTTTTGACCGAAAAGCACAAACGTATCGTATCGCAAGAACGACAAGAAGTTGAGCTGTAATTATTCATATCAAAAAACAATCCTGATTTTCTTTGCGTTCACAAGAATTGTCCTGCTTGGGTAATCAATGACATCAATCAACATCATGTGCCAATTTATAGCTTCAATGGAGAAGGTAAGGAACCATCGAAAGACGGCGTTTTTTACGCAAAGTTTTGTTTGGCGCTAGTACATGTACACCTGCAAAAAAACGAATTTAATAAATCCGTACATTGAATCTTACACAAGATCTTACAATTCCTAAACTGGTTGCACTAAGCGAACCCAAAGATCGACACAGAGACTCCGTGTCCATCTTTGGTCTACCCTATTATATCCCTTTCTGCCGTTCCAACATAAGAAAGTTTTCCGTTTTGTATCAAGGTCCTGTTTTCTTTAATAAGCTGAATGCTTTCATTTGCGATGCCCCCTCCTTATATTCGTTCCAATCCAGAGTTATAAACTTTCTTCTTTCCTGTTATTGAATTCTTAACTTAAATTAGTCTTTGTTTAGTTTTTCGTTACTACATGTATTTTTAATGCATTATTGTCCGCGAATTTTTCACTTTACTTATTTCTTTGTGACTGGGGAGCCCGGGCCTCATAAGCCTTCTGGTTTCTTCTGGACTCCCTTGCCAACTTACAATTCTTATATGTAGTCTTGTATAGTAATTTATTTTGGCTCAATTAAACTGAACTGAACTGAACTATTAAAAGGCTCATATACGTAATTTTAATAAGTTAATTTAATCCTGGAAGACCTTGCGAATTTTGGCTTCTTTGCTTTCTCTAGATGTCTTACACTGCATTTTCAAAACTTTTTTGTTCTTTGTTTGTGTTGCTTGCCTGTGTGACTCATGTGTTTGGCCGTAATATTACCCATGTACATGAGTACTTTCGTTATATTATACTCAAGACGTGTGGAATCTAATTTTCCCTCACGGTAAATGCTGTTATTCTATGATTAATAAGAAACAAGACCTTACTGAGTCGTATAATATATATCGAAAAAATATTCCTCTGTGCAAGCTTACTTGGGCCCCCATCATCTGAGAGACCTTGCTCGCAGGATGGGCAAAAACTAATTTAGTTATAAGAGAGAATGAATGAAATTCACATTGTATTTACTATGTACAATGTAAGAGCCTTCTACAGAATAACTTGGAAGGACGTTTGAGGAAAGTATTTTGGCTTTTCCATTTTCATTATCTCCAGGAACTGAACAAAGTTACATCGATAATGTTCTTTTTTTTTTTTTACAGATGGGACTTCTGCAAGCATGTATGGTGACAATAATTTTGGCAACTGTATTAAAGACAACAGAAAGTTGTTCACCAAAGGAGTTCACACTCTATGACCCCAACAATCCAGATGCCCAAGAAACTTGCATAAGATGTCAAACATGTCCACCCGGACAAGGGCTCGAAAAACAATGTGGATCCAGAGTTCCATATGAAACATCCACAGGATGCAAGCCTTGCGTGTACAATGAGACATATAGTGAGAAAAATGACACTTCCTACTGTCAACCTTGCAATCAGTGTGGGTTTAAAACTGAGCTACAGAAATGCACCCCTTGGCAAAACAGTAGGTGTGCAACTACGTGTAGGTCAGGGTATATCATGGATACTGTTGTTGATGAATGTAAAGTTGTACCTGAAAATAAAACAGCTACTGCAATCCTTGCTTCAAGAAATTCAACCAATGAGCCTTCAGGTACGATGGCAACTTCAGATACAAAGTCTCCAGGTACTACTACAGCCACTGTCAACACATCTGGAATTACCGCTAGCAATTCAACCTCAGCAGATTCCAGCATTAGGGTGAGGTCTACACCACTGGAAGAGGATCAATCAACAGATCAAGATTCTAAAGATTTCAAGAAAATAGCAATTATTGTAGGATGTACATGTGGAGCAGCCTTCACCATCATCTTCATTCTTGCTGCATATTTTGGGATAAAGAAATACAGAAGCAAATCAAACATCCACAACTTTGACCATCATGATAAATCAGGTAATAATTATAGATTAAAGGTAGTTTTAAGTAAATAAAAACATCAAACCAGCTAAGACCCAAGTTTCCATACATTAAAAATTAAAAAAGAAAAAATATTCATTAATTTCATAAAAAAAATATTGATCAATCAATCAAGTTACCGCAATATGTCAAATCAGTGATTAACACTTATTACAGTTAAACGCTATGCAGTTAGTTTGACTTTCAAATCAATTTCTTACAGGTAACAAACTACAAATGAAAGAACAGCTTCCACCCGACAGACCACCTAGGAAATATTATAGTCAAGGTATTGATAAATAAAAATATATATATATATACTGGAAGTACCATTTTACCTTTATAATTTTCCTTGCTGGACAAAAATAACACCGCATAAGAGGTATTAATGAATATTTGTTGAGTGTGGTTACATTATACACTCAAGTGCCAAAAACTTGAATAATCAGCAAGCCAGAGGAAAATTTTGAATTACTGATCACATAAAACAGTTTAAAAACTGGACAACAATATTAAGGATGAAAGCCTTCAGTTTCAGCTAGTGTATCAGGAAAACATTTTTGCTGCAACAATATGCCAGCAGAAACCGAGTTAACCTTGTTTATTTTTTAAATCATTTTATAATTTTAAAAATGCAAAAACAAATACTGTGACCCAGGCTGATTTTTAATTGATGAGTCTCAAAGTAGCAAGGAAACAAAAAATAAAAATGTCTTTTCAATTTGTGAATTCAATTGATTCACTTAAGTATTAAACTGTGGCTGCAACAATTAACAAATATTTAATAAATTTTTATTACACTCTGTATCACAGAACATGACGACAGATTAGTTAATGTTTTCTTAATTCCTGTGAGTTACAATATACTCTGTCTTAGTTTTTCCTTTCCCTGCTTTCTTGTTGCATGAAATATTTCTTTTTTCTGGTAAACAGCTTGTGACAAAACAAGAACACCACTGCTTGGAGATCAGAGTAATACAAACTCCAATGCCTCTTCATCTGGTGAGCATTATAAGAAGTTTAAAGGAGCTGTGTCACAAAATTCAGCCAAATTAGGTTATTGCAAAATGCCCGTTATAAATTAAGAGAAACATAAAAATAACCGCTTAAAATAGGTTAAAATAACACAACAGATGCCATGGATGGGCAAAACTGAAGAAGATTGAAACGGATTGAAATTAGGGATTTTGAAAACTGTTCAGTCTAACAGTTTTTCAAAGTTTATCTCTACTGTTGACAGCTTCAAAAATAATGCTCAGGGGACATATTTGTTTGTCTCTAGTCTCTGATTTTGTAGCCTGCGAAAACATCCATTTCTCCTCGCTCTTTGCCGCTGGGGACGTTTCGCGAGCGGCGAAGAGCGAGGAGAAACGGATGTTTTCGCAGGCTACTGATTTTGTCATTTACATGTAATTTCTTTGCCTACTTTAAGTTTCATAGTGAGTTGAGGGCAAGTAATTGGCAAAATAAAACAAAATGAACTGGACTGCCGTGACACAACCCCTTTAATTCATTTTAAACCCTGCAACCATCAAATCATGAATAGTATTTCTGGGTTTTTACTTTGAGTGAAGTGTTTTACAGGGGCACCCAACGATGGTTAAATCCCTCGAAATGCATTGAAAACACTTTTTTAGGCTATCCAGAGTACTTTTAGATAGCTAGAAATGTATTCTAAGCAACGCTAAAAAAATTTTATCTGTTCGGTCATGCTAGGACAACTTGAGTCTTTTCAAAATTACAAGGGCTGAAAATTTTAGGTGCAATTTAAAGTATTACAAAAGTAAGAGTTTTCCTGATTCCTCTCTCTATTGCATTTTCAAATCTGAAAATTTTAGGTTTCCTTTTTCTATGAAAAATAATTCAACCTAGAGAGTGAAATGCGCAAAATTAAGCTTTAGAAAATGGTAGGGAATTTATTAGATAAGCTTCAAAACTTGTAAATGAATAGAGCAGTTATCAAGAAATTTTTTAGCCTTCCTCCAGCTATAGAAAATTCTAGGCAATATTTTGTTTTCCGAACAGATATTTTACAGAAAACTGTCAGTGGGTACGTGTCCCTGGGTTTACTGACTAATGAGGCCCTGTTGGGTTAAAATTCCTGCAAGCTACATGGCCTTGAAGACAGCAGCAACAGAAGACTAGATGAAATAGTGAAAACAACATAAAAATGGTTTAAATACGGACAATTACAAGGCCTACTCAAACAAAACTTGCAATTGTGTTTGAAATTCAGACTAGGGACATACATACTCCCATAAGAGGGCCTCACTAAAAATCAGTAAAAATCCTTCCCTTCCTCTGATTAACACCGTTTCATCTCAAGCTATCTGACAATAGAGATCATTTTTATGTTTCCCTCTAGCAGCTAATCCTTATTAGTGTCTGTAACAGTCCAGTGGTGGATCCAGGGGAGGGCCCCCTTTATTTTTAGACCAAACTGAGCCCCCCCCCCCCTACCTCAGGGTCTGGACGACTGCCCTGCCCCCCCCCCCCCCACTCCCTCTTATCTGAAGTGAAGGTCTGGATCCGCCACTGCAATCAGTCTACACTGGCTGCTAGTGTAGTCCAGTATCTAGCTTTTCAAGTGATGTGTCTGGCTCACAGCTAGACAGGCACTACACTCCTTAATAGTGGGAAAAAGGGCAAATGTTAGGGATGGGTTAAAAAATGGGAAATGGACCAAGGAACTGAGGAGGAGAAGGAGTGCCACCCTTTCCCCTCATCTCAATCCCCAATTCAATTCACCTTGCTTTGCTCGCTGATTTTTTTGTGCTGTTTACCTTGATATTTGCCTTTTTCTTCACTGGGGAGCTTGGTCCTGGACTTACTGCACCATGAGCTGGCAGCTAAATCCTGGGATTTGCCTGTTAGAGTATACAGGCTTTTTATTATTTGACTGGCTTCATGACCCGGGGGGGGGGGGTGGGGGGGTGGGGTACTTGATATATCCCTGGGTGGGAAGGTGCAGCACGGCCCCTCATACCCTGACCCTGTTTAAGACAAATATCGCTGATTTTTCTAACCTGTTTAAGACAGAATTCCGATTTTTGTTACCCTGTTTAAGACATTTAATTAACATTAGAGCTTGTAAAAATTTTGCTGTTTATCGTCCAAGAAAAGATATCCTGTTTAGGACAAAAATTGATAAATCGATACCCTGATTAAGACAAAAAACGATAAATTCGATACCCTGTTTAAGACAAAAATCCCGAAAAACATACCCTGGCTGGCCGCACGTCCCCATTAAGCCCTTATAAGGGAGTATCCCGCTTCATGAGTAACTAAGGAAAGGCAAACCTAATTCTGTGTTCGAATTAACAAGTCAGCTACAATTTTCCATGGTCTGTACTCTTAGTAATGACGTCAAAATGCTCACAACTCAAGTGGAACCACAAGTCACAGGCGAGTGGTTTCACTGCAATAAGATTAGGATTTTATGGGGTTGCAAAATGCAAACATGGTCAAAGGTGTAGGCTGAGGGTTAAGCATTAAAGCTAAACATTCCTAGGTACGGATGAAAAAGCTGTGCAAATTAAAAAATCAACTCTAGCCAGAAATAGAAGCAAACTTTTGGAAGCCGAAAACTCGCTTTTCTTACATTTTGAGTCATTTTGGACAAGAAAACAGACCGTGACTCAAGCTACAAAAGTGCAATTTCAAGAAACCCAAATTGCGAATACGGCTGTACTGTGCTCCCACTCTATAGACAGTAGATAGACAGTAGGTATAAACGTGTTCCTTTTTAAGGTCCTGTAGTGTTAGATAAAACAATATCAATACTCACATATTTACCATAATTGTTGGTTCGTCCTACTGTAGCCGCCATGTAACGCAAAATAGTGCGTGTGTAACACGTGATTAAGTTGCGTCGAGAACAGGGGAGGGGAGTCCAGGGGACTCGCCGCAAGGAAACGTGGCGGGAGCCGCGTAAATCGGCTCCTGCATACGCAGGTGTTCATTGAAACTCTTCGATATTTCTGTGTAATTCCATTTTAACTGAAGAAACCTCGCTGTAGTCTGTTTTTAAAGTCACACAACTGAGGTGATTTCTTTCAGGTTCCCTTTTTATTTCCACCACAAAACTGAGACATACAACTTTCTTTTCATTTTTGTATCTATTATTATTTTGTGCACTTACGTTAACTGCTACATTTCTTCCTTCGCAGAAACCCTGCAAGACAATGTAACCAGTGAAGTATGTGCTCATAAAAATGGCGAGCTAGATGTTCAACAAATACCAGAAGGTATACCGAAATTTAGCAGTTATTGAGATTCGACGTCCTCATTATTCATTTTGATTTTTAACTTTTCTTTTGAGTTTTGGATTGCTTAGAGGTAATCATGATTGCTCACGGCACAATGTAGGACATATATGCTGAAGTCCTTGTATAAAATGCGCCTCGGTTAAGTTAATGCTTCTGATAACCTTGCAGCTGTGCTGCTCGAGGTGATTTCAACCCTTGACTGAGTGAAGGGGAACTGACAGCGCTCTCTGACCTACCTACTCGGCTTTCGTCGCTTAAAAAAAAGTCGACTTGTGGACCTTGGATTAGGTCTACTGAGAAGCCCTCACCCAGATACTGTTTGCTTCTTTGCGTCCAAAAATGTCAGTGGTGGACACGGTACAACTAAGCCAGTGATGCAACCAGGATAGTTTTGACACCTCGTCCACACGTATCCAGATATTTGGGAAAACAGATATTTTTCCAGTCATTTCCAAGACTCTGAAGCCAGCCTTTCGAAATGTTAGCAAAAAATATATATATACTCCAAACTGACAAATCAGCCTTGCTTCTTTCTGTTGTTCGGATATTTTCACTCCGTTTTCCAAAAAGTATGTATCCATACTTAACGTACTCAAATTGTTTTCGTCCATTTTGAAGAAACGCAAAAACGAGAGAGAGCCCCGGTATGACGTATGACATCATCGTTCGTCCACATGCACGAAACGGCAATCAAGCGTTTTCAAAAACCTGCGATTTTGGTGCCCGAAAACGCCGTTTGCATGGATACGGAAGGCTAAAAAGAAGAAAAAAAAATTCTTAAAAAAAAGAGTGTGATAGGGCCTAATTTACTGTAATAGAGTCTGCGGACCTTGTGGTCCCTGCCCAGGAAATGGCAAAGTCACCCACATCATGTCTTAGAGCGATTTTCGAATTACCTTGAAATGAAAACGCGCGAACAAAACAGAAACAAACAAACGGAAATAGAGCGATTTGATTGGTTTATCGAACGGATACAAACGCGCGAAATCAATCGATACTTTCGCTTTGACGGCATACCGCAAAACGATTGGCCAATCGAACAATGCCATCTCCATAGCGCGATTTTCGTGTGACCTTGAAATGAAAAAGCGCTAACAAAACAGGAACAATGAACGAACGGAAATAGAGCAATTTGATTGGTTTATCGAACGGATACAAACGTGCGTGGCTTTTGGTTGGTTAAGCGAACGCTCGGGTGAAAAAACTTTATGCCCGAGAAATTTCTAGAAATTATGCGATACTTTGCTTTGACGTCATACTGCAACGCGATTGGCCAATCGCACAGTGCCTTCCCCTTATTAGGGTTTTCTTTAGCGGGAAAACGAAGAGAGAGAAATCTTTTCACCCACTGGCTGACAAAGCAAATAACGAAAACTTCGCGAAATCATTTTTCAAGGTCATACGAAAGTCGCTCTATTAGGGTTTTCTTTGGCTGGAAAACGAAGAGGTCATGTTTTGATCTTTTTATCAATTGGCTGATAAAACAAATAACGAATACTTTAATACGGAAGCCATTTTTCAAGGTCATACGAAAATCGCTCTTGAGATCACGAAAGCGAGACGAAAGCCTCGCCCTATATAAGGATATCCTAGACAATGTTGGTTTCTGGATACCACACCAGGTAGTGGATTCCGGATTCTTTGTCAGTGGAACTTGTATGATCCGGATACCAATCGTTAGTGGTATCCGTATTATTGCTAGAGCTGTATTCCGGATTCAAAGCCCAAGATTCCAGATACCACAAGCGAAAAGCCTGAACTCAGGTTACCCAAATAGTGAAGCCACGCCATTTCATAGCTCTTATGACACCAGGGTTTTCTCTTTTTAAAGTCTTTCTCACATTCATTACTACCCTTTTCGCGAGTATTAAATTTCGCGAAGAATGAGCCATTAATTCGCGACTTTTAGGGTTTCCACTTTGGATTTCGCGAGTAACAAACTTCGCGATTTTTCCCAAATCGCGAAATTTATAAGTGAGAATAAGGCACTTTTCACTGAACTGCTCGGCTTTTCTGTGTTTTTCTTTCAGATCTCCGTATCTCGGCTATGGAAAAGTTAAGAGATCATGATAAGCAATTGATGTTATTCTACGTCCAAGACAAAATGGACTTTCCCGAGACAATTCAAGTTAAAACGTGGTACAGCGTTGGACTGGCGTTAAACGCGGATACTGGAGTATTGAATAGCATTGAAACATGCTATCGATCAAACCAAAGTCCAACGCATTCTCTTATTTCCTATTTTGAGACTCTAGGTGAAAAAGAACCTAGTATGAGAGATTTTGTGGACGCATTACGCCAGTGTAAGAGACACGACGTGGCCTATAAAATTTGCCATTGGCCTTGCTGGCAACTTAATGACTAAGTCTGGAGAAGTAGCGCCGGTACGCAAACTCCCAAGATATTATATGAACAAGCCCGAGTGTCAGGGGTTTTACAGACGTTTCTGGAAGGATAAGGAAAAGTTTAACCACTGAAATGATCACCTCAGCCTGTTACTATGGAGCTTTATAAAATAACTAAGATAGTACGCGCGCTCTGATTGGCCGAGAGCAGTGTTTGCATGAGAGTATGTAAACATGGTTGTGGCGTCAAGTTGTTTGGTTTTTCGCGCGCTAATCACGCAAGCACAAATTTGAAAAAGTTTTGGAGTTCAAAACTCAAAAAGTTTACTTTATTTACCCATTCCTTCGTCGGCTGAAACTTGGAAAATCGTTACAAAGAAGGTGTGTACATTTTTCTTCGCTTAAGCTGACCGTTTTAAGCGAGAAAAATCCGTATTTTGCAGAGCATCTTTTTGCAAAACAAGAACTGATTACGCGTGCAAGACTTCGTGGACAAGATTTTGCGACTGGTAAGAATTTCTCTTTTAATCAGTGCCTTACAAAGAGTTTTGCGTTTTTTTCTCGGGAAAGTTATTTTATAAAAGCAATAGAAAACTTTTTTCCTGTGTTTGCATAGCCTGATATAAACACTCGAGGCGTTGGGAGAATTCTCGACAGTTATGCAAACCCTCGACTTCGTCTCGGGTTTGCATAACTGTCTCGAATTCTCCCAACCCCTCTCGTGTTTATATCAGGCTATGCAAACACGGAAAACGTTTTCTATTGCTTAACTAGCATCGACGACGGCGACAGCAGAGAAATCGTCACTTTTTGAAAACTGAATCCACGTTTTCTCAAACTTTGTCGGGTTTACTCCAATTCGCTGAAAATTTCAAATGTAGGCGAATTTCCCTGTAATTGATTTCTTGGGGGACCAGACCGTCAAATTTAAAAAGAGAAAGAAAAATTCGTCACCGCCCGCTTACTTCCTCTGTAAAGGTGATGTTACACGGGACGATTCGCAACGACGATTTTTAGCGCAACGCAGCGCTGCGATGTTGGAACAATGTTGTAATTATTCGAAACAATGGCGCAACAATGTTTTTAGCGCCATTGTTGCGCTAAAAATCGTCGTTGAGAATCGTCTCGTGTAACATCACCTCAAAACGTGAAATTAGGCATTTTCACGCCGTAACCGTGCAGTGACGGGAAACTGAAATCAACGAAAAAGTGTGCTGCACGTGCAAAGTTGTTGTTTTGGTCGTTAAGGTGATGTTATACGGGACGATTCGCAAAGACGATTTTTAGCGCAACACAGCGTTGCAATGCTGGGAGTTGTATCCATTCGAAGCGATGTCGCAACAATGTTGCAAGGCTGTGTTGCGCTAAAAATCGTCGTTGCAAATCATCTCGTGTAACATCACCTTTAAACCTATTGCCTTTTTGTCATTCTCGTTGCCGTCGCCTTTGCTAAAGCTCCCTATTCCCGGTCAGTGCAAATTTCTTTCCCTTCCCGGCACAACTACGAAGGGAGAACGGGAACAGCAAAGAAATTAAAACTCAGACACGGCGCTGTCCCCCTCTTCAGTTCCAGCCCGAACTTCCCCACATTCAAGTATCTGGGTGACTTGGTTGGCATACAGGCAAAAAAAGTTTTTAAGATTGCGCGAAGTTTATTCTGGTGTTGCCATTTGTCGGATCGTAAGGTCCCTGATGAGCTTGTGAGGTAGAGGTAGACCTTTGGATAGACCTGAACGGTGCAAGGGACTATGTCATGGATAACCTGTGAGCAAGCTCTCCCTGAGCCTCCAGGTACGGGGATGGGGAGGGAAGAGGAAGGCTTACTTGCAGGCTGTCTTGGTGAGTTCCACTATCTCTTTTTTCATACTCGGAACTCTAAAGAAAGGTATCAAATGATTGGATCAAAAGGAAAACAAAGCATGATAGGTTTTTGTCATTTTTCAACAACACAGGAGCTTGTCTCATTGACTTGAAAAAGTTCGCCCTCTCTCCCGATTTTTTCTGAGGGGAAGGGGGCGTCTGTACATAGGCTACATTGTTTCAAGTTGCAATTCGTTTCCATCCTACCCATCGAAAGCCAAAGACATACAATCATTGAGATGTAGTTCTCTGGTGATTTTTAACAAAACAAAACAATTTTTCCAGGGTTATCTTTGATTCCAGTGAATTTTAGGGTTTGAAAGTTGACTAAGGGCTAACATAGTGATTTCAATTTTACGCTAATAACTCGGGCAAAAAAATGTTTAAAAATGAGGTCAATAAGCAAATCTTGTCTTTGGAAGACCTTTTGTAACATATTTCATTTCTTTTATTTTGCTTTTTACCACATAAAATACATTAATTTCTAGTGTGTAATATATTAAAATATTACAATATATTAAATTAATGTCAAACATCGCCTAAATTATTAATTTATGTTGCACGAGTTAAAACTATGGTTAACTATAAGCTTCCTAAGAACATTGGTGCATGATTTCTCTGTCAAATGTTTTATCTTTCATTTATGTAAATATCACAAGCAATGCACAATTATATACCATCAAATAATTTAAAATAGTTATTGTTAAAGTGTCAACTTGAAAGCTAATTAAAGTAGTGCCAACTTGTAAGCTGGTTATTGCCAACGAGCAGCCTCACGAAGACGCGAGGCTGCGAGGCAGCAGAATGAATCTCATAAGGTAGTGTAACGCAGAAGGGAGAACGCATTGTTTTCGAGCGAAAAGGTGATACAGAACAGAGAATCTACGAGCAGTGTGCGTGTTTGTGAGTCCCGTGCTCATCTTGTCTTCAACCAATCGTTGGGTGGATTCATTTGCAACATACGCGTATCAGACGTATAACTGACGCATTTGCCCGCTGAATATTTTTTATTGTTTTAAGGCGTTAAAAATATAAAAAATTCCAGGGGGCAAATGCAACAGCTATAAAGAAGAGAAGGGCTTCAAACAACTAAATACTTTCATTTTCAGTTCATGGTTGTGGTTTATTTTAAGACTGCAAGGTTTTTTCAAAAAATAAAAATGAAACGTTTATTAACCTGTCCCTTAATTGACATTGTTATCAAAGAACCTAACATACTTGTGCATTGCAAAAGAACAGAGAAACCATGCCCCGTTTGGTAGAAAGGTTTTTTTTTCGCATAATTAAAAGAAAGAGTATGGTCCTCTGTATGCCACAGTGTTCTGAGGGAAAAACGAATGAATGAATTAACCAGAAAATAAGATTGATGCTTCTTGTTTCAGGTATTAGCAAGGGTAAAAATAAAAGCCTCAATAATAAAATTGTCTTTCATAATTCATCAGTGGATTATGACTGAAAAAACACATCACTGGCTTTCAAATTAAATTCATAATGATGACGTAACATCCAAACGTATTACCTGGAGAGCATTTTATAAGCAAACACCAAGGCACCACACATTGCATGCTTTCCTCAGAAACCTGCAAAGAAGGCAATAATTTCAATCCTGGACAGGTTACCTCCCAAATTCCTTACTTAATCATGATCCCAGGTTTATAGCAACTACAATCGGCGACAAAAGTGTTGAGACATTGTACTTAAATAGGGTAACTTCGGAGAACAAAAGAATCCGCACCCCTCCCCTGTCCCCTCCATTCAAAGTTGGGGTGTTTGTTGTTTTCTATAGGTAGCTAGAACAAGGGCACAACATTGCACGGAGGGGATGGGGGAGGAAAGCTATATTTCCTCCTTCTGAAGTTAATAAAACATAAAAAAGCCCAGTTTTGGGCGAAGTGTCTCAACTCATTTTGTCGGCGATTGTAGCCTCATACATACATACATATATAACGTTTATTTTAACTCAAATTTAGAGCAGCTACAATATACAGCTTATATCTTCGAGGAAAAAAAGATCTCCAAGATTGGTACCTAAAATAAAAATTAGTGTAACGGATCAAACGTTTAAACAAGCACACTTTGCTTAAAATCAGGAAAAGTACTGTTCCTTAATTCCTCGGGAAGAGCATTCCATTGTTTAGCAAAAAAAAATAAAAGTGCAGTCCATAGGTTGTAGTTCTAGGCCTTCTAAGAGACGACACGTGGCTACCACAAATTCATGAAAACCTCGCAAGCTGATATATTATCCTATGATTTTTGTTAACAGGAGACTATTGTTACAAACAAGTACAGTACTAAATAAGGCCCTGTTTGCATTATGACAAAAATTGAATTTGGCATCCACACAAATTGGAAAATTTTGCACTCACTAATTTTTTTACTCCATCTGAGATGCAAAATTTTTCGCCCAACGGGAAACGTCATTTAAAGGAAAATGACTTAACAAAGAATAGCTGTCAAAGAACAAAGGCGTTTGTTACCTGACCAAAAATTGTACGCCTCCAAATCTTTTTGACAGCATCTTTGAACTTTGGTGACATGTGAGAAAACTTGTTTGGTGAAAAAAAAAACAATTCATACTAGAAATCGCTTCCTGTTGACAGATTTTTTTGCCAAAAAAATGAACTTTTGCTTAGTGCAAACAGGGCCTAATAGTATCGCTGTCTTCACTATAACGGACCCGTCCTGCCCCTGGTTAATGCTAACTTTGGTCACAGCAACTATGAAAAAGGAATGGTTCCCTTTTAGCACACAAGGAGCCACTTTTTGAGAAAAAGGGAGAAAATGAAAATGCCAACACAAAACAACGTCCTTATCATTTATTTTCCTTGATTGTTCCAGTCACTGCAGTCTGTCCAAAACAGTCACCATGTGGTCTCTACAGTTTTATACAGTCTGGCCTCAGTCAATATGGTGACAGTTATCATCATTACAGTATGCTCAAGAGTAGCAAATATAATGAAACATCACTGGCCAAACCATAGGAAATAACAGACAGAACACTACTGTCAGTAATACAAACACCCAAGGCTAACCATTAACCTTTGAAGCTACGTGTAGGCTCCACTGCTGATCTATACCTTTACACTTAATATGCACATGCACAAGTACATCCCACACACATTAGTTTTGGGTCCCCCGACAAAAGTTTTAATAATTTTTTTTTAAATAATTTATTACTTTTCCAGTTCAACCTACAGGTACTAACCTTTCACTTTTAAAACCCTTTCCTCACGAGTAGATCTCCCAACGCATTCATCTTCCACTGAAAATAAACACATAAGAGAAGAAAGACATTTTCATGCAAATTCAGACTTTGCTTTGCACTCCTGATAATATAACAATGTGCCAGATAGAATAATGCAAAGCTTTTTAAGAGAATCAAGTGCATCAGACAGTAACCCAGGTTTTCTAATCAAGTCACACAGTGACTTTCTTATGTCCCTATTCTGGGGGTCATCATTTACACAACTTCAAAAAGCATTCATTAAAACCTCTTTTACTCCAAAAATAGAGTACTAAAGTGATGACGTCATAAAAATGAAATTTCTGAAATTATGGGATTTGTCAGGATATTCTGAAAGGACAATGTCCAAGAGGCCTACTTGCCAAAAATGAGCATTTGGGGGCAAATTGTCTCTGAGATCGTAGCCCAGTTATACTCAGAAAACTCCATACAAACCCTTCTAATTTTTTTTGGGTCGACCCAAAAAAAATTTAGAAGGGTTTGTATGGAGTTTTGTAAGCATAACTGGGCTACGATCTCAGAGACAATTTGCCCCCAAATGCTCATTTTTGACAAGTAGGCCTCTTGGACATTGTTCTTTTAGAATAACCTGACAAATCCCATAATTTCAGAAATTTTATTTTTATGACGTCACACTTTAGTACTCTATTGGCCAAAAAAATTAAGAGCAAATTCACATTTCTACAATATAGACCTTTCCCGCACTCTGCTCCAATGAGCAAACACATAAAAATGAGGCCGAGACTCGGGTGGACAATTTCATACAAATCACTGTATTTTGTGCACCTGCGTCAGACTCGACTTGATGACTTTGTTTACAGGAATGCGGGAAAGGTCTGTTGTATGCTATTAAGAGATAAATACATGAGCCACTGTTTCATTTAAATGGTAAAATCATAGCAATTCATCCTGAGATTTTTAAATTAGAGCTACAAATCATCCCGCCATAACTTGGTCTTGGAGTACAAGAGTTTATCATTTGACCAAAAATAACAGTTACTGGTACTGGAATTAAAGAGGGCTATAAAATATGCAATCCAGGGTAATCTTTTCCAGTGATGACCTAAGAGGACTTCTTTTGACTTTTCCATCTTTCCTTTGTGTTCATCTGCTTTTTTGAGTGAATATCTGGATATTTCAGTAAATTCTGTAGTCATCTGACTGGTAAGTTCTAACATTGCATCACTACTTTAATGACCATAATATTGTGTTAACAGGAAAGGGTTTAGTTCAGATAGCAATAATCACCTTTTTTTGCAACAGCAACAACCTCCAGTCCATGAACATCAACTAAAAAAGAAAGAGACATTAAAAAAGCTCCTCTTTACAACTTATGTAGAACTGCAAAAATAATTTTACATGTTTGTGGTATCAGATAGGAGCGAAAGATATCTTGCTCATCACCATCAGTCCGATGAACTATGAAATCATCACAAACCACATATTTTGAACCATGCAAAAGAAAAAAAAAGCAACAACACTGAAAGGATTCACCTCACCTTTGCTGCAGGTGCTTGAAATGGCTCCTCCAAAAAATGTTGTTGTCAGAAGTCTTCTTCTGAAATAAATATGACCTTTTAACTTCAATGTTCATTATAAATCTCAATATAACTTGTTGCTTGAGAATAATTCAGAAAACAGACATGTTGAAGTGCATCAGACGGTAACCCAGGTTTTCTAATCAACTCACAAAATGACTTTCATATGTCCCTATTCTGGGGGTCATCATCTACACTTCCTTGTAAAAAAAAAGTTGTGCAATCTGAACATAAACTAGGTCAAAAAAAAGAAATCAATAAAAATTTTTACATAAACCGCTTGCAAAGGCACATTAAGAACAATACAAAAGATGGCTCTTAAGGCCATTTACAATGACAAGACAAGTTTCAGGTTCAAAAACTTCAAAATGGTTAAACCAAAAACTGAGAGCTCAAATTAGGCTTTGAGACTTTAACAAAAATTGTCTGGCAGCTTTTACAAAGAAATTAAGAAGCCCAAGTCAACACAGTATATACAATTATTTTGTGAATGAAGTTTTAAGTTCTATGGTCCTGTTTAATTGAGTGCTCTTACCTAAGCTCCATTGATTTGGGGTTTGATACAAAATGGCTTTCTACAACACAACAAAATAAATTGTAGAGAAGTTACAAACAAAATATAATTCACTTTTTCCAGTACTTGCCTTTTCCTAATAGTATTAAAAATGTTTTCGATGTACTGCGCCAACATACATGCAAGACAGTAGTCTTGTTTCACTTGACCTTCTACAGTTCACATGTCTATGGTAATAACAATAATTATTCTGGGCTTATCTACTGTGGTTCAGATAGAGCTACTGTCAACTTCATTGCAACATTAAGCTCAGTTGAACTATGCAGTCATCACATACCACTTTTCATTCATGTAAATCCTTATTCAATATTATGCTGCCATTTTCAGAACAGTACCCAGGAAAAAGGTAACTGAACAACCTTGCAGATAACTTATTTATATGCACACACCGGGGCCTGGTTGTTAAAAGCAGGGTTAAGATAACCCAGGGTTAGAGCAAAATTTGAATTCATATATGAAAGCTCAAAAAGTAAAATCAGTTTTATTCTTTTTATCGACAATTTGCTGACTGGATGCTCTAAAAAGAATAATTCGTCTCCATCTTTAACCCCATCTTCTTTTATCAACACCTCTTAGTACACCACCCTCATCAAACTGAAACAAGCCTCCACCATCTAAACGATGACGACATGCCACCCAGCGTGAAATATTTTTCCAAGGCAGTGGAAATACAAACCCAGAAGTGGAGTGCAAGTGATGTGATCTGGGATGAGTTCAACAGCGTGGGTCATCATGCTGATTTCCTAAACATAATCGTGTCTAAGAAAAAGAAACTCAGGATAAAATTTAACCTCGGGTTAGCGCTAATAAGTCTTAAAGCAACACTGGACCAAGTAATACACACCTCAATAGCTCTTTCCCAATAACAGGCCATGCCCTGTAGTTTCACCAACCAGCCTGCTATAAACAAACAAATACACCAATAAAACCTGGTAAATTTAATCATAAACAAAAAAGATCCACTACACCTTATGGAAAGTTTCAGCTGTACTAGATAGAATGGTGCCTCAGCGATCTTGGTGGTTCTAGTTGTCATCATTTCTCAAAGATCAACTAGCAAATATTGAAAATCATCACTGGCACAGTCAGATTTCTACATTTTGGAGGAATTTTAAATTTAACCTTAACAACAGTGCTTGTTTATTTTCCTACAGTCTCACAAAAGAGCTTACCAATTTATAATATACTATTTACAAGGCTAACCAAATTGTACACTTTTTAAAGCTATAATTTAGTCAAGACACTTTAAGAGAAAATACCAGTATGAATGCTTAGGAGAATTTTCTATACATACCAAAGGTTATACACTGTAAATGAAAATGATAATCCTCACACACGGCCAGTCTCACCTTTATTCTGAAAAGGAAATATATCAAAGGATATACCACAATTAAACATTTATTTTTTCCTGTTATTTGACTTCATAAAGCCTATAATCTCACAATGCATCAGGCCTATCGATCACAAATCACTAAGCTACCAAAGCCTTCTGTGTTATAGAAAGTCATCAAGTGCATTCAAAGGATGTGAGATAGTCTAGTCTTAAATTCATTGCGGCTGCTGAATGGAAGCACTGAAGACTCATTTATGCAAAGTAAGCCTCAACCTAAAGAAAAATAATCACAAATACTAACGAGGTGCCTGAATTTGAGTTTAAAACAACAGACACAGTTGCACACAGGTCTTTCCCTGACTGGAATTTGTGAATACCCGACTTGCAGTGCTGTGCAGCAGTACAAAATCGCTTCAAAATAGCTGTACAGCTAAATTACAGCTCTTTAACAGCATTTTAGAAGCCAAACAGCAGCTTAATTCAAGTTGCAGCGGGATGCAAAAGTGCTGTGCAGCCTTTGAAGCTCTCGGCAGCAGTTTTGCAGCACAGTTGCCCACCTTCAAATGCTGCAAGTAGCTGCAGTAACGCTACAATTCAGCTACGGTCAATCTGACTTTCTTGAGAGCCAATAACGTGAATCCCCAGATAAAGCCTTGCCACAGATTGTGGCTTTTATAACGCGAAAACTTTGACTGTACCTCTCAGAAATGTGAGTAATCTTTTGCCCAGGGAAGATCACTTATTGAATAAACCTCCAAATTCTATGCTTTGGGAAACAAGACTTCAATAAATTTCATTCCAAAACTGGCAAGGGTGGGAATGTTATCGCTGATTCCCTGGAGACATTCTAGACCAAAATCTAACAATCTTGTTATCTTATTAGTCAACCCTTTTGCATGATGTCACGTGTACGCGTGGATACTAATAAAGTATCAGTTGCAATTTGACTTTCTAGTGGTTTTTACTCTGCTACTAAGGCCTTGTCAACTCCTCTACCATGTATCACGATTATTGTATAATTGAGCCTGTATTTCTTTTTTTTGTACTAACGAGTGGTGGGCCATTACCAGTAACAACATTCTTTGACTTTTCAAAGCCACTTTGCAGTGCAGATCGTGATTCAGGAATTTTCTGCACCACTGAAACAGCACTGTTTATTGCTGTCAAAAGGCTTTCCACTGTAGCCAAAAATTTGCGACTGCTGCAGCCAGAGCTTTTACAGCTCTTTTGTAGCGCTTCTTGAAGCCATTCTTCAGCGCTGCAGCAGCACTGCTCATTTTGTACAGGCATATTTACCTTAGCTCAAGGCTAACCCTGTATAACCGAGTCTTCAGTGCTTCTATTCAGCAGCCATGACATATTTGAAACTGGACTATTGTCTACAGTTTTATTTTTAAAAATTACCTTGGAAGGATCCTGTTTTGAAGATACGATGTACAAGTAAACAGTGGGCTTTTTTAGACTTGAAATTGTTCGACCTATCATAGCAAAAACAAGACTTCAATGAGCAACAGGTCCAAAAAATCAGAAAGAGAGGACAACACAAGACTCAAGTACAATGCAAGGAAAATGCTTTTGTGTACCTTCAGTTAAAACAGTTTAGGTTCTCTTCATTGATTAACTAAGAGAGATTCCCATTTAAACTGTTCATCACTGGTACACAATTTGCATTGACCCTTCCAGTACAAAAACATTTCCCTCAAGTAATTACAAGTCTGATTTCTTAGTGTAACTGTCTTTAATTACTAAATTCTGTTCTGGACCAGTCCAGTGACAACGAGAATGTTGGGTCAAGCACAAAAGTGACATCACTTTCTCACCAAATTAACTTTTAAGTCCCTAAAATCAGCTACTTCACAGTGCACAGTAAATTAATTAACTCTTTTTAGAAGAAAAGTCAGCAGGAAGAGTGTTTGTCACCAACATGCAGTCAACTTTCATTACAGTACCCATAGTAGTAGAAGGATAAAGGATGACATTTCTGTTAAACATCATTTGCTTCATACAGATACAGATTTTTTTATGTTAAGACTGACTGAAAAAACTATGAGCACATTCACTGTTTTACAATTTTTGCAAAGGATCTTGCTATGCAAATTAACTAGGTGTCCACATTCCTTGAGCCAAGAGTTAATAATAATTATTGTAACCCTATACCCATTATCATTATTTCCCATCATCATAAAAAGTCAAGCCATAATAAATCAAAGATTTTTCTCAAGTAAACAACTAACATCATCAAATTCTAGATCTTTTTAAGAAACGGTCCAGATAAGAACGATAGCAACAATGGCAACCAACATGTTGGAATGCAAAAAAGGTACTAACTTTTCTATTGTCTGTACTTACTTCTGATTGGCTTAAACAGCGAAAGTTAACAAAACTTCATAAAGCGGTACATATATTCATCCTTACTTTCCAACCATCTTCCATATAACAAAATCTGGTATCAGTTTGAATAACAAAGAAATCCTATGTGGGGAACATGTAAAATTGTAAACTTTTCTTGGCTATTGTTTTCAACTCTTGTGATTGGTCAAAATCTTTTAACCCAAAAAAAACACCCTTTCAAAGTGGAGTATAAATGCATTTTATTGCGTAAACGGCCTTCATGTAGGTTTATGCATTCTCTGTGTAAAAATGAGAATATTCCTATGTGGGGAAAGCACCGTTGCCGCATAACAAAAGAAATTGCTATCCACCTTACCCGGATCATTACTTAAAATATCTCTGGTTGTTTATGTATGATCAGGGTTGTGCTCTAGTAGAGCCCAGTGGCCCCTGGCGCCCAACTTTTGCTCCTGGGCAACTAGAAAATCTCAGATTTTTTCTAAAAATCATAATATGCTGGGTACCTTACATTTTACGGACCTCTGGAGCCAGGGTATGGCAGTGGGTGACAACCAATCAAACCTGGTGTAAATAATCTTCGCACAATCGCCTTGAAACGGTTTCCCCCTCGACCACGTGCTCAACTACAAACTGTTTGCACATAACTTCTATTTCCAGCGGAAAATAAACCGGGTAATAACAAAAGGGATGCTTTCCAAAAGGTAAATCTAACCTTGAGTGAGGAGCTTTGTCGAAGACTAGTGAGAAGGAGTGAGGAAAGCTTAGAAATATTACCTTTCGTAGACGACATCTTGCAGCTACTGTGATGCATTTTCGATGATACGGATTTCTTTGAACGGTGATAAGATATTGTTGCAAAGCTCAAGAGCATAAACTTATGTGTATGTACTTTTAAGACTTCAAAGTCTTTCGACGAACACAGTCTCTGAGGACTGAGTATTAAAAAAGCTAACGAAAAGGACATCTTCATACCTCTGCAACAGAGAACCACCAACACTCCTCAGCAAAACTCTCTGCTGACCTCGTGGTTGAGCTCGTGTGAAAACGAGGTGGCCCGACTTCAACCGAAGTTACACGAAGCAGTTCGACCGTAAACGAAAACGTAATCTTGTCATGGAAACAACGTAATCTTAGCAACAGGATTTTAGGCCAGTATTTCGTGCCAATGCATTGGACGCTCTCAAGAAATATAAAATGTATGTAATAGTGTTATATTAGCACCATGATTCACGCAATTTTCACGTTATTTATGGAAGGGAGTAATATTAAGAAATTTGCTTCTTGGCTGATTTCGCTGATTTAGGTAACCGGAAATGAAGAATTTGCGAAGCGCTGGCGATCTCTAAAGTTGACACGACATCCGAGAAAAGCCGAGTGAAAATGACGAAATCGTGTAGCGTGGACCAATCAGAATCGGCCAGCGGGAAGAAGGCTGACCAATCAGCGAGCTACACGCGTGGTAGCGAGCGAAATATCAACCGGCTCGTGAACTTCTCGTCAAGAATTTTACTGTAGTGTTCTTGTTAGTGGAGATTGTCACAGGTTTTTTTGTAAGAAATTATAGGACAGATTTTCATTATGAAGTCTATTTGCACATTTTGTGCTCTGGCCTTAGCCAGCAGTTTACTCCTAGTTAGTGGTGAAGACAAGAAAGAAGAAAAAGCTGATAAAAAAGACGTAGGAACTGTAATCGGTATCGATCTTGGAACGACGTATTCTTGGTAAGTACACATCAATTGTTGAACCGGTACCTTCACTTGCTACCCTAATCAAAGCTTCTTTTGCGTGCAAATCATTTTATTTACCAGTTAAAGACGCTTTAGATTGTTTCTTTGACACTTAGCGAAATAAAATCCATATTTTCTTTCGTTTTTCTGACTTAAAGTGGGAGTTCTACCATTTCAAACTTGGTTAATTAGGTTATTTGCATTTTGGTGATGGCTGCACTTTAAATTTTTTGCATCGCTATTTAACTCGATTATTTGATTAAACCTGAGGAAATCTTTGTCTTTTACAGTGTTGGTGTTTTCAAGAATGGACGAGTTGAAATCATTGCAAACGACCAAGGAAACCGAATCACTCCATCTTACGTGGCTTTCACTCCAGAAGGGGAACGACTGATTGGTGATGGAGCAAAAAATCAGCTGACCACGAATCCAGAAAACACTGTTTTTGATGCCAAACGCTTGATTGGTAGAACATGGGACGATAAATCGGTTCAAAAGGATTTGGAGTTTTTTCCCTTTAAAGTAATCGAAAAGAACAAGAAGCCCCATGTTCGTGTAAACGTGAAAGGAGAACACAAGACTTTTGCTGCTGAAGAGATCAGCGCCATGGTTTTGAGTAAAATGAAGGTAAGATAAAACAAATTTTAATTATAACGATCAGTTTTGTGGATGTTCTTTTGAGCTAAGAAACTGTTTATTGAAAGAAGTTATATCTTGAATTATATTTTGAATTAACTTGCTGGTGCTGTATGTCAATTGCAGTACTTACAGTCTCAGAGCAGGTAGTGATGTCATTGTTTCTGTAAACAAAAAATAAAAATTTTATCATATTGCTTTAACTGATTAGTTTGCCAGATTTAATGTGCCTAATTCATACACCACTTTTGGGTGCATTTGTTTGGAGGTAAAATAGGTAGTTATCATTAAAACGTGCAATTTTCTCGCTTGGTCTTGTTGTCCAGTTGTTTATGGTGTACTCTATCAAGACAGATACTAAGGACGTTAAGCAGGGAGGACGGCAATGGCAATGAAAAGGCACAAAAAGTATATCTGCATGTGCAGAACACTTTGTGGTGCATCTTTTACCATCCCTGGATGATCACAACATGAAATTTGCCAATGTGACCTATGGAGGTCGTGGACACACAAAAACAAATTTTGTTTCTCCTTCTAAACTTGGGTGCAGTCCCCTAGGGTTCAATTCCAGCAAAATAAAGCTTCATTTGGAATTTCCAGGTTTTGGAATAAATGTAACAAGTTTGAATAAAAGTAAATTCATTAAAATTGTATTGCAAAATGAGCTATCTGCTATTATATTGGGACCCTGGGATCAGCCCTAATGCCGTGTTTAGACTTGAGCGTGCTACCAAGGTATTGGAGTTAACTTACCTAGGTAAATATTTTGCACGTGTAAACGCCAACTGATACCATGGTAAACACCGCTCAAGACAATACAAAGTTAACTAAGGTAAAAGTTCGGTTTACCCTGCGAGCAGGCATGGTTAAGGTCGGTAACCAAGGTTTGGATGACAGATACATCCGCTTGCGGTCACATAGAATTTCACATCCTGTGGTGTCGGGATTGCGTCAGTCTCATTCGAACACGTTTTCGACCAGGTTTCCACGTTTGGTTTCAGTCTCTGAAGAAGTTAGGGCAAAAAAACAAAGACACAAAAGACACACCATTCTTCAACAAAATTTCCGTTTAATAGAGTTTCGAAGCAGAATTGGTTTCCTGGCCACGACCACGCACGTCTAACGCGCCTTGTCTTGCGAAGGGCAATTTGTAGTAGAATTAATCGCTTTCGCCTCTACCACTTTAGGTGCTGCAAAAGTAAGAGCTGCTGCAATCTCGATTCCTGGGTTTGCTGATCAAGAACAAGAAAATAAAACGCGAGGACTACAAGAGCCACAGCTTCTCTTTTAAATGCGAGCATTTTATGCATGGATTTAGAATTTGCCGCCAATTCGATTAGATTGTGATTGATGACGGCTTTACCTTAGTTATTTGAGCCCGTATAAACACTGTACAAATGTACCATGGTTTAGTCAGTTAATATTTACCTTGGTAAACGCTTGAGTGTAAAGACAGCATAAGTGTCCCCGTGGAAAATGACAGGCAGCAACTTTAGATATCCTTTTCATCCAGCAGAATGTTTGGCTTGATTCAAAACTCCTGTTTGTTGCTTGTTACAAAGTTATAGGACTCTGATGAAGCAGGCTTTTTCTATTTTGCCAGTCAGTACTTCTGGTTAGCTACTTCAAATACAATCTTTGTGGTAATTAAGTCACTTTGTGAAATCATCCTTTTAATAATTTTTCCTACTCTCTGTTAAACAAAGTTTACTTGTCTTTTGTTTAGGAAATTGCCGAGGCCTATCTTGGCAAGAAAGTCACACATGCTGTCGTCACAGTACCTGCCTACTTCAACGATGCTCAGCGTCAGGCCACAAAAGATGCTGGAACTATCGCAGGTCTGACTGTAATGCGTATCATCAATGAGCCTACTGCTGCTGCTATTGCTTATGGTTTGGACAAGAAGGAAGGAGAGAAGAATATCCTGGTGTTTGACCTTGGTGGTGGAACCTTTGATGTCTCCCTTCTCACCATTGACAATGGTGTCTTTGAAGTAGTCGCAACAAATGGTGACACCCATCTTGGTGAGTCTTTTTGACTAGCTGTTTTTTATCCCTTCTCTTTTAAATTGTACTCAGGTAGAGTGTAAAGACTTCTTTCACAAAATTGCTAGCATTTGCTAGCATTTTGCTCGAGATAGACTGATTTGAATGATAACCCTCTCAACAGAGGAGTGAGTGTATTGGCCCCTCAACCGCCCATAACTGCCCATGATAATCTCATCTCTTTTGTCACTAGTGACGTCGATCATCAGTCTTAACAATCACCTACAAATATGATATACAAATATGTGCAGGGGAAGAGATTTTCCAACCATAACCAAATGAGCACAGTTCACTCGAACCAATCAGAGAAAACCATGCAAAAAAACATCTCCAATTAACGTGAAAATTCCAGAGAAAATCTTCTTCCAGAACTCATCTGAACCTCAGTTAAGATAATTCATGATTCTGAAAGTTGTCCCAAAAAGTCTTCTCCTACCAAAACGAAGCCTAGTAAATGCCCACCAAAAGAAGTGGAGATAAACTTAACAGAACTTGTAAACTGGTTAAAGAAGTTTGTACTGTTCTTGTATTCTAGGTGGTGAAGATTTTGATCAGAATGTCATGACACACTTCATCAAACTGTACAAGAAAAAGACAGGAAAAGATGTGCGCAAGGACAACAGAGCTGTTCAAAAACTCCGACGTGAAGTTGAGAAGGCCAAGAGAGCTCTCAGTAGTCAGCATCAGGCCAGGATCGAGATTGAATCATTTTATGATGGAGAGGATTTCTCTGAAACATTGACTCGTGCACGTTTTGAGGAACTGAACATGGTAAGGGCTTGGCATGTTTCTGGTTATTGTTGTTGGTGGAAGTGTGAAAGAGAAATAACTTTAACCCATTCGCTCCTGGACATTTTGCCGTAAAATGCGTTTTGAAGCTAGTCGAGTGGTTTTCTGGTCACTGTCGTGCTATAAAGAGCTAAAACTTACCACAAACCGGTTTACAGGTCGTACACTTCGCCGTCTTCTGATCCAGATGCAAAATATCAGCTTGCGAAGTTCGGGCATGCGCAGAGAGCAAAATTTCGAGATAGTTTTTGGGTTTAAAAGTGACACAGCAGTCTTGACTTTTACTTTTCGCTTTCTCTCCTCCCTTCTTTTTTCGCTTTTCTTGCCTCATTTTTTTTTTCTCTTGCTGGGCATTTAGTAGGCTTCAATTTGGTGGGAAGAGTTTTTAGGAAAGCTTTTAGGATCTTAGGATTAGGTGAAAGGAAAGGTAGGTGGGTAATGGAACAAGATTTTCATGGAGATTTTTAGGTCAATGTCACAAGGTTTTTTGCTTCTCTCTCCGGTGTCCTTGACTGAATTGTGCTCATTCTGGTATGGTTTGAAAGATCTCTTCACTCTGCACAAGTTAGCGAAGAAAGTTGTCCTTGACCGTCAAAACTGATGACGTCACAAAGGGTAGAAAGGACCTGGATCCGCACGGGCGGTTACAGGCGGTTCAGGGGCGAATGGGTTAAGCAGAATTGATTAAAAATCATTCTCTTGTAATGGCAACGACAAACTCGCTACAACATGAAAAAGTCAAGGCAAACTAGTTATCCCCATGATTTTACTGGGCATTCAAATTAATTTAGAATAGCAAATGGATTTTCCAGCTTATTGAAAATTGAAAAATATGGAATGTTTAGTTGTCTGAAAACAACTGTTTTATTTATTTACACAAATCAGTATTACCTGTGGACTTCAAACAATTCTTGTAAATTTAGTTAGCACAATATAGGCACTTAACCCCGTGAATCATTTCTCTTTGGTAACAAGAGGTGACATTTTGGTATGAATACTGAGTATTAGACCATTTTTGGAAAGAAAAAATAATCTTCTTTATTCTCTCTTCATGTTTTTGTGCTGTTAAATAAGTGTTTTGCACTTCTCTATAGTACTTCCTTGAGTAGTTTATCATCACTAATTTTATGTGTTCTGATCATTTTTTCAGAAACTGTTCCGTTCAACTTTGGAACCAGTCAAGAAGGTTCTTCAAGACGCTGATCTCCAAAAAAGTGAAATTCATGAAATTGTCCTTGTTGGAGGGTCAACCCGTATTCCTAAGGTCCAGCAGCTTGTAAAGGATCATTTTGATGGCAAAGAACCAAGCCGTGGTATCAACCCTGACGAGGCTGTCGCTTATGGAGCCGCTGTCCAAGCAGGTGTCCTGGGTGGTGAGGAAGATACAGGAGAGGTTGTGCTTCTCGATGTTAATCCACTTACTCTGGGTATTGAGACTGTTGGAGGAGTCATGACTAAGCTGATCACTAGGAACTCTGTCATCCCAACCAAAAAGTCCCAGGTCTTCTCCACTGCAGCTGATAATCAGAACACTGTTACCATTCAAGTCTTCGAAGGTGAGCGTCCTATGACCAAGAACAACCACTTGCTTGGAAAGTTTGACCTGACTGGAATCCCGCCAGCCCCACGTGGTGTGCCTCAGATCGAGGTTACTTTTGAAATCGATGTCAATGGCATCTTGAGAGTGTCTGCCGAGGACAAGGGAACTGGAAACAAGGAAAAGATCACTATCACCAATGACCAGAACAGGTTGACACCTGAGGACATAGAGCGCATGGTCAACGATGCAGAGAAATTTGCTGATGATGACAAAAAGGTGAAGGAACGCGTGGAAGCTCGAAACGAGCTCGAAAGCTATGCATACTCCTTGAAGAACCAGGTCGGAGACAAGGAGAAGCTTGGTGGAAAACTTTCCGAGGATGATAAAGAAACAATCACCAAAGCCGTTGAAGAAAAGATTTCATGGCTGGACAAGAATCAGGAAGCAGATGTAGAAGAGTTTAAGAAACAAAAGAAAGAACTTGAGGACGTTGTGCAACCTATTGTTAGTAAGTTGTACCAGGGACAAGGGGGAGGTCAGGAGGGAGGTAGTACTCCACCCGAAGAAGAGAAACCCGATGAAGAGGAACATGACAAAGATGAGCTTTAAGACTTATTATTATGGTAGTAAAATAACAAAGGACAATTTGCACTTCCGCCAACACTCAGTGACGTGCAATTTTTTAGGAAATCAAAGAAGCACTTTGTCACATTCTGACAGACATTGCTAAGTGGCTATCGTCTTGTTAATCGCCTACATTGCGGGAAAAGTCATTGTTTTCTAATTGGACATTAAGCCTAGCGAGAGCAGGAGGTGTGCGGTAATATAGTATAGTGTACAGCCTATTTGTAAATGGCCGTTGCCTTTTTTTCTCAGCTCTTGTAGTAAAAACCCTTCTTCTCAACTAATATTTGATCATTTTCCGACTGAAAACCATTGTTATTTATCCCAGCTCCCAAATTCTGGATTGCCAGAGAACTAGAGAAAAAAAGTTTTTCATTAATAAAAATGATAATTCGATATCTTTTGTCTCAGCTTTCTGTTGTTGTATTTTCTCCCAACCCCGCTTATTGGTCCGTCGCTTAGGATCCGGTGAAAACCAGAAGCGGAATAAAAAAACAATCACAGCAATGTTCGCTCATCGTGTTTGGTTGAGTTCTTGCGTTTTTCCGACTACTGTGGGTGACAAGCGACAGAGTTGTAAGCAGAATCAAAACGTTGTTTTCACTGGATCATAACGCTCTGTGCTAAGGTTACGAGGACTCCGTCACCAGAGAAATCCTAAGGGGTACTATAGATGAGCTAACGCAAACTCCATTTGGTTTTGTTTGTTTGTTTGAATGTAAGTAATCAATAATAATTTCTAAACCAAAAGACTCTCTGACCAGGGTGATTTTCAGAGAGGTTCTGAAAAGAGAAAAGATGAAAAGGAGCGTAAAACGATAAAAAGCCACATAAAAAATTTCCTACACTAAAAACCGAAATGATCATAAAGAACAATTAAAAAGATAATAAATTAGCGCTAAAAAGTCCCCCAGTTTTTTTGTTACATGGGGCAGTCTCAAGTTATCTTTGAGTCGTGTATCGTAGCCGTGTACATCTTTATTTGCCAATAGATTCATACTGCGGGCTGAGATCTCATTAACGCGTTTATAAACATAAAGGCAAAGATGAAGAAGTCTGCGTTTCTCCAAGGTTAACCAACTAAGGGCCTCAAGCGCGTCGGTAGCAGTTGAGTGAAAAGGGCGTTCTAATATAGTTTTGTCAGCCTTGCTCTGCAGGAGTTGTAAATTGTTCATGAGAACAGCATTGTCCTTATCCCTCCCAAACAATGTCGGCATAATCAAAGATCGAGAGAAAGAGACTGTTAAAGAAAAGAATACTCGCACTACGTGGGAGCAAACTCTTAATCCTCCTTAAAAGCCCTAAGAGTTGATTTATCTTCTTTGAAACATATTCAATATGCTCCGTCCAGGTAAACTTTGAGGACAAAGTTACCCCCAAGTAATTAAAGAATGCAACGCCCTAAACTTCTTTATCAAATTCTGAGACAGATATAGCAGTGGCAGCACGCAATTTGCGATCGCGCCGATAAGGATGGACTTGGTCTTCTCTATATTAACAGTAAGCTTGTTTCGATTCAGCCACAGAGCTATTCTCGACAGGTCTTCATTAAGAGCATTCTCGAGATCTTTTACGTAAGAGCCTGAGTAGCAGTACAAAACGGTATCGTCCGCATAAAGGGATACGCTGCAGTGATTGACAGCAGTCGGCAAGTCACTTATGTAAACAAGGAAAAGTAAGGGCCCGAGGATGCTCACTTGTGGTACACCATAAATAACAGGTCGAGAGGATCGGAGTTCTCTTTGCCGCGTGAGGTGCGCTGCTTCCTATGAACTAAAGAGAGTTACTATAGAGTGCATGGCAAGCCGCTATAAATAACGCGTTAACGCTTGTGGCTATTTTAATCACTCATCTGTACAGTTTTTCCATGTTCAACGTTGTCTTGGCAATCGAAACCAAGCTGAATTTTGTTTCTTTAGACGATAAAAACCTTCAAAGACGACGACAATTTGTTGGCGAACGCGATACAAAACTCTTATGCTTGTCAGGTTCAATGTCTGAGTCACAGCAGGGACCAGAAATTTTAACCAACTTCGATCAACTTCAATTCCTCCTCTTTCTTTTTTCATTTTCTCGTTCTCAGACTCCTCACGGTCAGACAAAAGGAGTTGCCTGTGGTGGAGGCAAGCACAGCAAAAGGATCAAAGCTATCAACGTTTAACAATCGTCAGTCGGCAATCAAATAAAATACCTTTATTCTGACTTTCTATACAGTATAAGCTAAAACGCTTTCAAATATTGAGAGTCGTCGTCTTTTATCGATACTACGCTCCCTAAATCTCATAACATAGCAATAATCGTAAATAACAGTTCAGGGTTCCCTTAATCATTTATCGTGCAAGGAAACCATTCAACACGAAGAGGAGTGTAAGCGATAACAAATTTTTTAAGAAAAGCTATCCAAACGTATTTTTCACAAACATTCAACTAAGGGCATAGCGGATACTCGAGCATTTGTGAAGCAAACAAATTCTTGTTATAAAATGAAATAGAGGGATGTCCTTACCAGTAGACAGCTATCTTAAAAGACACCCCACTATTTTAGTAATCCCAGTGACTTGGATTCAATGACCAATTCTCTACTTTGGAAAATAAGCAGAAGAAGATGAATTTACTAATGGCACTCTAGCCTGCTAGAGAGCTCGCTTGGAGGAACGAACGATAAAAATACAGAAATTAAATTCTAAAGTAGAGGACATCTAGCCCTGTTACAAAAAGCAGTTCTTGTTCCAATTCAGCTGGAACGGTTACTTGGGACAGGGGGGAAAATTGACCACTAGCTGACCGGCACGTCCCTAGTAACCACCCCAGACGTCGTAACCGTCCTAGAAGTCTTTGCGAAAGTTAACTCGGCCCCATTTCCTTCTCGTTCCTAATGTGTTGCAAAGAAATTTCAGGAGGTGTGGTTTAAACTGAGCAACGTCACGTGCAACTTGTCTGCCGACGGCACAATTAGACTGTGTTCGGGCTGCAACAAAAACTTCCGCCAAGTGTAACAAGGCCTTCAGTCAAACTACAATTTGTGCTCCTCTTTTGTTCACAAGGTCCCTATGCCCTAACAAAAAATCCATCTAATTCACAATTTTCTTGAATCGTAGTAAGTAAACGGAAATTAAGTAAGGAAAGAACAGTGTAAATATACAGGGTGGTCAAGTGTAAACAAAATGACAGAATTCTTTTACTTTTTTACAGCAAAAAACGTACTTATATTGAAGTAACTTGTCTTTCTATTTTCAACTACTGTGAATAAAATTTGCAACGAATTTGTTCACATACTACACATGTGACATCACATTAGCTTAAGCCTATTTCGCTCAGCTGTATTTACAAAAAATAAATACATTTGCTAGTGTTGCTTGGCCATGTACAGTCTTAGACCAGCTCCAGGACCTGACAAAAAAAAAGAAAAAAAAAACGGCTCATAGAAAAACCCTTTTAAAACAGCAGCAGGAACACTGACGAAAGCAAGGTAGGAGTAAAAGACTTAAGTTGTTCCTCAGCTGCACACTCAAATCGTTAGACATAAACACTTTTCAAGGTGAAACTACCAGTTCAAATGTATCACAGAGGAAACCGCTGTTGCCAGGTCAGTGCTACTGTTCTTATATAAAATAACAATATTGAAGTTCGACTGAGGCCTTTCGCTACCATTAAAAAGTTAAAAACCCAAGCTGTCGCCGATGATGCCGTGGATCAGAGAAAGCTTGAATTATTAATTGTTAATTTTAACAGTACAAGGAGGCCTCATTTGAACTTAAATGCTGCATGTTGTTGACAAAGACGTTTTACTAGAGTGGTCAAAAACAGTCCAACATCTCCTCGTCCTGCATACAACATTAATTTGTTACAGTAATATAAAGAAAGTCCAGCTTACAGAGAGTTCACTGTATTGGCATACTCAAATATATCATACCTTAATGGTCCCTTGACTATTAGCCGCAACAACAACATTAGAGCCCTGTTCGAATAGGATCAAAAGAAAAGGTTAAGCCGGTAACCCAAGTCATTTTACAGCTGAGATGTTTCTGCAACGCGCAATAAGGCAGACTGCAAAGCTTATCAAGAAAACAATCATGACTGAGCAACTGGAAATTCAGAAAAGCCGGCGGAACGGTTGTATATTGAGCCTCAAATCCACCCGTACCTGCGTGCCTGACTAAGAATCGGGCAAGGAAAGAAGACAGTTTTTTTTTCCGATTGCCTGATGCACTCAGTGTGTCTTCACAAGCGACAGCTTCATGGGCGGATAAAGCTTTATTGAATGCGCGATCTCTCACGTGGCTCTTTTATCGTTTTGTTTCCCACTTTAAAATTTTTCCCCCACTAGACCACTACTAAGTAAAAAAAATGTCCCACCGAAAATTTACCGATCATACCCGAGTGAGGTCGAACACCGCTAATCGAAATACAAAAGACGGTTAGAAACAAAAGCACTATTGTCTTCCAAAAATGCAAACTGAACAATAAGCAAAGTTTGATACGCTAACAAATGCAACTTTCTATTTGGTCTTTTTTTCGTACATTTTTCTAAGAGGCCACAAACAAATGTAAAACGAATGCACTTACTGTTCTCCAGCAAACTGCGCTCACAAATTCATTCGCATCATCCTCCTTTTTGTCTTTTTCCTTTAGAATTAAAAAAATTACCGGGTTGTAATGATAAATAATAACCAAGAAATCAGAAGTGACAACTAAGGAGTATGAAATTAGAAATGGTATGTAATAGAATCAACTGCTGCCTCTGAACTTTTCCCCATCTATGGTAGAGTTACTAAAATTATTAAAGCCATCAAATAAGATGGGTATAAAGAAGTTGCCGGGAAGAAGCTAACGAATATAAGGGGTTTGGGATACAAATAATGTGACTGGTATCAAAATGGGAAAAAAGGAAAGGAAAACGGGAGATGTAACAAAGAAAATATACGCCACTTGCACATCTTCCATAATGCACCTTTGCCCCCCATAATTTTGTATAAGCATGCCTTGTTTTCAATTCCTCTTGGGACGGCTGTAATACCCAGGCGAAATGAAGAACAAAGGATTATGCAAAATTGGGGGGGGGGGGGCAGGGCGGGGGCAAATAAGGTGCATTATTGGAGATGTGCAAGTGCAACAACAAAGCAAAAAACATTGATAGGAATTGAAAAAGGTGTTAAACACAACGAACACATTTTAAACCATCGGAGTAAAAGCTAGCTAGAATCACTAAAATTACTATCTGAGAGTTAACATTTTAGGATGTTGTCCACAAATTTGCAAAGTACTTGCCAGAAAGTGGATCCTTACATTTGAGTGATCACACTTTGACTTTGCTAACCAAAGTCAAGGCCACATTACAATTAAGGTTTAAAATGTGAACGTAAAAAGGCGTGGGGTTACACTGAATTCCAACTCACCAGTACACTTCTCACAGTATCAAACTTGAAGGTCAGCAGCTGCTTAGAAAGGCCCTTGTAGTACAAATATAGTGAATTGTTTTCACTTCCTATAAATGAAAAGATTCGCTCACAACTATTTTGGGTAAATTCACGGCCAACAAGTGCTAAAACTTAGAACGCACCTATACAGACGAACAGACAAACAGGTATACAGACCGGTGAACTGAAACCACATTTAACTTCTACACACCACAGGCCCACGGCAGGGGTGTTGATGTCGAAACATTGGGTGAAC
>OZ037994.1:32393339-32453339 GCA_964035705.1 Porites rus
ACTTCGTGCCGGTCCCAAAGGAATCCGTTATAGATAGAGTTGACTGTAAGTGCAATTAATGGCTTTTCTTGCAATAAGTTTATATGACAGTTTCCATCTTCATTAACAAGAGATTCTAGGGATTCGACTGATGTTATTGTTGGTGTGATTGTGAATGGCCACATTGAAGGATTTAATTTATATCCGTCCTCAGGCTTAGCATCCCTTTATTACTGGTCTAGTTGTCACAGCTCTTCAAGTTTCCAACTAGAAACCCTGGGGTATCTGAATGAATTCAGGGGTTTCTAGGCAAAATCAAGGCCTTTAGATCTCTGAAAAGTCAGAATGAGTTGGTTCTTTTTGCTGCTCATGTTCAACGTTTACTTAACTTGCACAACTAAATTGAGAAAATGCATTATCAACATTTCATCCATAAATGTAACAGTCAGAAGCCTATGACATGTCGCTGTAAATAAACTTATCCTACCTTATTTTTGAATTGCAAACCATTTCATTAACAGGACAGTGAATATCCACAACATCTCTTATCACTGTTCCATATTCAAAAACCTGATGTGGAGCAAAAAAAATACATAATACACAAAAGTTAAACTCAAGTATCTAAGTTTGTCGACGGCAGCACAGGCATAAGGCAAACTTGCAAAGCTCTCCAATACAGTCAACTTTCGCAATGTGCACAGCACACTGTTACTGACAACACCCAAATGCCTGACAAAATTATAGACGTTTGACTAGGTATTTGGGTATTTAGGTATTTTATTTATTTGCCACACGATTACGATAATTACAAAAAGATGCCAAAAAAAAAAAAAAATGTAGGAAGAGATGGCGAGGAGGCCTAAAAGAAACTATAGAGCTTATGTTAATTAGGCCTCCTCAATTACAATTTTTCGAAGATAGTATAAAAATTACGGCGACGGATACAACATAATATGAGGTGAAAAATTAAACTAATCAATATTACGGAAGTTTACAAATGTTGAATATTAAAAGGCTTTTTCCCAAAATTTTTGTTGGAGTATACTAATAATTATTACAAATAAATGCCTTAAGTGCTCTTTTAAAGGAGAAAGGTGAGGAAGCGTTGATGATGTTGGTGTTTAAGGTGTTGTAAAATTTAGGTCCTTGATAAAAAACGGAAAATTGTTTGGTTCGAGTACGACAGAAAGGCAGACGAAATTTACACGAGTTTCTTGTATTATACGAATGAATTTGACTTTGTAAGGTAAATTTACAATGAAATTCTAAAGGTAGAGTATGGTTTTGATAGGAATACATGAATAAGCCTAGTTGTATTAAGTATATATCATGAAATTTTAAGATACCAAGATTTTGAAAGATTGGATCAGTATGTGCATCGAAAGTTGTTTTAGCTATAGTTCTGATCACTCGTTTCTGTAAAATCTCAAGACGAATAAGGTTAGTTCTGTAAGTAGGGCCCAAACTAAGTTGCAATAAAAAAGGTATGGATAGACTAGAGAAAAATATAGTGTTCGTAAGGTTTTCGTGGATAAATAGAAACTAGATTTACGAATAATTCCTGTGCATTTAGAAACTTTATTGGCGACATGTGAGATTTCAGATTTCCAATTTAAATTTTCATCCATGATTACTCCCAAGAAAACTGTTTCTTTTACTTGATCAATTTTTTGATTATTAATTAAAAGTTGAATAGTTTGATTTGTACGCTTTTGAGATGGTTTAAATACAATGAATTTGTTTTTTTTCAAGTTTAATGAAAGCCTGTTAGCTCTAAACCATATTGACAACTTATTTAGCTCAGCGTTCAGTATATTAGTAAGGCAGTCTTTATCCTTGTGAGACACAAATACGTTTGTATCATCAGCAAATAATATCAGTTGTAATATTGTTGACGTGTTGATTATATCGTTGATGTAGAGCAGAAAAAACAAAGGCCCTAGTATTGAACCTGAAGACTAAAAGAAGAGATCCCTCGTATCATGAATCCACACTAAGAAAGAATTCATCAGTTTCACTGTTGCTCAATTTCCGAACTATCTAAGATCGCTGATCCTGATTCGGATCATCACAAAGAAAGGCCCCCTCAATTTTTATCATCCCGCAGTTACTCTTTTAGTCAGGTCAACGCTTTTACTGTTTTCTGTTGCACATCAAATTAAATTCCATCTCCACCTCTTAATACCAGCTTCCCACACTCAATGTTACTAGAAACAGCCTGTATAAAGCCACAGCACCTCTCGCAACCCAGTAATTAACCCTTAAAGCCCTGATAGCCAGACGAATGACATACTAGCAAAAACTGATTCTTGGAATTGAGATATATACCTTCTGCAAGTCTATAAACGCATAGATTGATGTAAAAAAGAGACTTTCTGCCCTTGATGTCTCCCGACAACGAAATTAAAAACAAAATGGTTTGTTTCTCATATTGTACCTTAATTTTCTTTGTGACTCCAGCAATCGCAAAGTAGTCAAAATCACGGTCGAATTCAATACTGTATGGAAAAAGAAAACAACACATTGTTAAACTTAGAAAAATGCTTAATAGGAGGGGACTAATAAATTCCTTTTTTTCACTTCTTTTCACTCGAAAAATTTAAAAACCATAACTATAACAAAAGACTCTCAGATCTTTATAGCTTGAAGTGCAAAGAAAGTTAAGAAGTTATCACAACAAACTGGCTGCTGAAAATCAGGGTGACAAAGATCTTTCTCACGAAGCCAGCAAATACGCTTGATCATCCAGACTGTGTGCAATTCTAGCTTCAATAATCTCACTATCTCGTAAAAACAACAGATTTTTCAGCCAGTATCTCTATTTGAGCATTATAATTAATAATTGTCATCAGCAGCTGGGTCATACCGTGACGTACAGTCTCACCTTGAAACAATACTAGATGAACTGTAAATGTCACTGGCATAACTAAGTGTTGCTAAGCAACGGAAACCACTGAATTTTGTAAACTTGGCGAGGCTTTCAGTGAAATAATCCAAGGCATCTGATGCTCCAGCGTCACCTGACAGACATTGAATACACACAAATTAAACATAGAAACAAAAAACTAGTTAACTCACACATTGTGACTGACCACTAAGGAGGACAATAAGTCTCAATTTCAAAACAAGTTGTTACGAGCACTGAGACAAAAGTTATGTCCCTGTCAGTATTTTTACTACTATATTTGCTTTTATCTTTATCGCTTTCACAATTGCAAAACATCTTTGCATTGTTTGCCACCATTTCATCTACCTTTTGTCACTGTTTCAAGGCTTTTTTGTTTGTCGGAATTTTTCTTCAACAAGGCCTCAACAATGGCTTTTCTTTAAATATTTCAAATCCAAAGTTTCTTACTTGGCAAATCACCCTGTCTGATGGAGAAGTAGCATCTTTCAAGATCATCAAAGTGTTGGTGAATTCTTTTCCTTCTTGAAGCCAGACTAGTACTGCATAACAAATGCTTTGCTCCCTATGACAAACAAAGATGTACCATAAGTGTTAAAAGTTACCATAAAATTCCGAAAATAAGCCCCAGGGCTTATATTTTTCAAAGGCCCTTTTAATGAGGGGCTTATTGTTGGCGGGCTTATGTACGGTGGGAAATTTGCGTTTCAAAATCGATTGGGGTAGCTTGCAGTGGGAAGGAAATTTACCATTTTTGCTTTGTTTAACTTTGTATTGGAGGGCAAATTCCAAGTACAAGCCCCCCGGGGGGCTTATAATTGGAGGGGCGATTTAACCGAGGGTTTTTTGCATTACGATTTTGGGGGGCTTATATTTGGACTGGCTTATACATGGAGGGGCTTATTTTCGGAATCTTACGGCATACTACGAATGCTCGAATTAGCACCTGAGGCACTTTTTTTTTAATTTCGGGGTTGAGAAGGGGCACTAATTTGAAGTGGTGGGGGGACTTGCTTCATTTTTTTTTCCAAATTTAGACCCCCAAATATTGAAATTATCAGCTGTGGTCACACTACAGACTTTTTACCTAGGTAAATTCGACTTGTTGACAGTTTACCTAAGGAAACTTGATTTTTAAAGTGTGACCGATTTTTCCCTAGGTAACTTACCTCAGGGAAATTTTATCGTCTGGTGCTTGGATATGTCTCGAGAACAATAGAGTTTCCCTTGACAGCTACCCCAAAGCAATAGCTAGGGAAAAATGAAATACCGAGGTTGCTAGCCAATCGACACTCATCGGCGAAGGTCTTGATGAGAGAACCGGACATAGCTCACGCTGAGAAAGAAATTTTGGGGGCACGAGTGGTCTACGTCTTCGTCTTCTTAACCTTGCACGTTGAATTAGCGTAAGAAATAACAGCAAGATAAAAGAAAAAAAAACATCTCTTTGTTCAGCTAGATCCCTGCGCATCTTGCCTTCTTAAATTTACGCTCCAAAAAATTCAACTGGCGTGAAAACCTTGGGAGCCGATATCAGTAGTGTGACCTTCCCAGAATTTTTCACCTAGGTAAAACAAAACCCGAGATGAATTTACCTCGGGAAATTTTTGATGAATTTACCCTAGGTAAATTGCTTTTACCTAGGTAAAAGTCTGTAGTGTGACCACAGCTATTGTTCTTATTTTAAGTCAAAACAAACGGTAACAGTAAATAAGAAAAACTTGAACCTGCCTGTAAGACAAAACACAAATCTGTATGTAATTGCACTCAAAGTTCCCAAGAGTTCTGGGAATAAATCCCTTCTATTCTGCTTGTATCTCAATTTTTTGTGAGTGATTTTTATTGAGCAGAGGGAGGAGGAGGGCAATTAACGAAAGGACAGTGCTTAACTTACTATTTTATAGCCTCAAGGGTGTGCTAATTGAAGCATTCTTGTAGTTCCTACAACATACATTTTAGTATGTTCACAGGGCTGTCCTTTTTCAAGCCCTGGGTCAGTCACAACATCTAGCCATTTTTTTGATCATCAATGACTACATGACAATAGTATCAAATGTTATTGTTATACTACATACATGCTGGCTTCCATTAAAACCATCCTGAGCTGCTTCTGTTTGGTCACATGAGTCATCATGACTGAAACACAAAAAATATTGCATAATGCACAGGTATATGTATATGTGATATCTTAAACCTACCCTAAGGCAAAGGCTTCCATGTCAAGCATTTGAAACATGTAGGTAGAACATCACCAAGGCATTCCAAGACAAACACAACAGTAGTTTCTAAACTTCACTTGAGGGAAACTTCATTGACCGCGGCAGGATTAGCTCAGTCGGTAGAGCGCTTGACTGCAGAGCGGGAGGTCGCGGGTTCGATTCCCGGGGCCGGACCAATACTCAGGGTCTTAAAAATAACTGAGAAATGAAGGTACTTCCTTTGCCCTGCAGGCGACTGAACCTTCGCGTGGCTCGGATGACCACGTAAAATGGCGGTCCCGTCTCCATTAGGAGACGTAAAATATATGAGGGCCACAAGTTTATTAGCCTTTGGCTATTAAGTGCTACCCTCTTTAAATAAAGGCTATTTTTTTTTTTTTTTTTTTTTTTTATTAACTCTTCTAGTACAAAACACCAGCACGCATGGACAGCAATACCAGACTGCATCTGCAACTATCCAGATATCTGTGGATGTTCGACTGGCCTTCCAGGTTGGGGGTTGGGCAATAGGTTTATGTCCCACACCCATAAAAAATATCACTACTGAGACCAGATACACTTGACACACTTTTCAGGATAGCAGTGGAAAGAATAAAGAGGCTAGCCAAATACCCCAAGATTTGTGGAGAGAGCAGAGGTGGGGTAGGGATCAAGCAAGAGCTTGTCTGAGGGATACAGCAGGTTAGCAGGGAAGTGTGGAGGCCTTACATGTGGTAATGAAGCATCATGAGTGGAGATAGGTAGGTAAGTAGGTGGTTCTTTGACTGTGAAGGGGTTTAAACATTTGCCGTTTTCTTTTTTTGGCATATACATGGAAGCAAAATACACAGTGATTGTTTCTCATAATTATGCATTCTTGGTACTAAGTTGGTTTTCTGAGTAATGCAATTTCAACGTGGCCTACCCTTCCCTATGGAAACATTGCCATTTCATCACTACTGTGTTGCTATGTACCGCAAACACCGAAATTCAAGATAGTCACCTGGTTGAAGGTTCAACGTCTGAACCTACTGAAACAGGTGCCGTTTTGGCTGTTGGAGTTGTTGGTACAGCATGATCCTGTAAAAAGAAATGAAAAAAGGTTTCAGTTTCTTGAAATGTAATGAATGAGTGTACGTAGATAATGACACCATGATATAACACTGTATTAGCTTAAAAAATAACAATATCTTTACCACAGGAGAATTTTGGTTAACACCCTCCCTGTTCCCATACAGATTCATAAGTGTACTTTCCTTAAGAAATGAAGCACAAAAAATCAAGTACGTTATTTTAACTCTTTAACCCCTAGACCATGTTATGATTGGATGAAATGTTCCTGCAACTTTTAAATCAGTGGATGAAATCCTTTTATGTCGCCATCCAATTGAAGGTGTCATTTCTTCTTTTTTTCCACATGTTGCCACTATCAGGAGCGGAAGACTTAACACCAGCTTAACAGACAAACTATGACAACAAAGTGGACTGGAAGCAAATGACATTAGAGTTTCCTGGAGGCAAGGGAACCAATTAGTGCTAACACGTGGCTGGTAACTCTACAGGCACAGTACCACTCATGACAAAATATAATGGCAGTTACTCGTGTAGCTGTTCTTACAATGTTTGGCTCAGGACTTAATTTTTCATTATTGAAGTAAGTCTAGATATAGAGCCTCAAAAGGAGGCTTTCAAGTTTCAAGACCAAGTTTTGAGTCAAAAAATTTAATGAGCTTGTCACGTGACTGATCTCTTGGGAACAAATTACACACTCTTATTTCCTGAACTGGTCAATACTGTATAAAGGTCAATGAAACAACCTAGGAAATGTAAGATGAAAGGGTAGGAAGGAAATCCTTTCCCTTTTAAACATACCACTTCACCAACCAAAAGTCTTTCAGCCCCGGGAAGAGTCAATAAAGGAACTGTCAATGGATACTGCCGGTTGTGATTAGTTATCATCTCTGTAACTCTCTTCATGTCTTCATCAATGAGTTTCACTTCTCTTGTCAGCTGATCAAGTTGCTAAAAATAATGATATTTATAATAACTCAATGATTGGGCAGGAGCTCAAGCCTAAGAAAGAAAAAAAACAATGTACCTCTTGCTTGTGGCGTTTAACCTGTGAGAGGAAATCCTTCAAAAGCTCATGTTGGACTGCTTGACTATCCTATAAAGTTAAAAACCATTGAAATACAATGACCAAACAACAAAATTTGTGATCTTTTAAGCTTTTTCAAGATGAAAAAAACTAGTTATTTCAAGAGTTCAGGCCAAATTTGTATGCTGAGTCTTCTGGCTTTTCTATTCTATTCATGTGCAATAGTGTGTACTGTCCAATTACTTCGGCATGACACGTACTGTCCTTTAAACTGACATATTAGTCCTAAAATTTAGGGCAGCTGATAGCCATTCAGAATTGAGATTTATAATTAATAGAATAATAAAATAATATTTAACACATTTGCAAGGTGGTCAAAACAAAGAAACAAAGTCCTACAATAATATTACAACCAACTAAATTGATTCATAAAGTCCTGTATTAATTTGTATTCACAATATCTTTTTTTCCAGAGGAAAAATTCTTGGATCTTGTTTCCAAATTCTCTCAACTTATTCATTATGGAATATAAGTATGTGGAGTCTTGGTGATACAAATGCAAGAAAAGTTGTTATCTTGTTATTACTGACATAGGTAAACTCACAAGAGCAACCTCTCGGCTTAATTTTTTTTCAGTACTATTTTAATATGTGATGCATCCTAGAATTTCTTGTCAAAATAACTTGGCAATAACAACATTGCTACACTGCTTTGATGACAACTCTGTAGTTAGAATAATAGCATCTAACTTTTCACTAAAGTGTGTACTGTACAGTTCTTTCTGTTGGTTATTGCCCAGGTGGGGGTGGTATGACTATGTACATGCACTGCACTGGCCATACAAAGAAAATAATTATTGCTCTCAAACAGTTTATACAAACTGCAGTTTGGTTTTAAAAAATAATTCTAATCTTGTCATTTACCACTTTATAAAATGATACTGATTTGCTGTGGTAACATCTGATGTCCCAAAAACTGACTTTGTTTCATACTTACTGCTTCAAGCTGTTGTTTCTTCTGTGTCAATACATCCAGCAAGTAATTAACATCTACATGTCAAAGAGTAGAGGTTTTAACAATAAAAATACATGTTCTTTATCACTTACACTGTAGCTTGCCTAATTCCAAACAGAATAACTCAAGTTGGGAATTACGTAACAACCACTGAATGTGGCTGAGTATGATGTGAAGGATTATTTATGCAATCAAGGAGAATGTTACCCACCAAGGCCAAAGATCAAAGTGGATAACAGCCTCCCAAAACCTGAATTCAATAATCATTGTTTTGGTATTCATTCAGAATGTTTCTACGTTCTTAACAACCTTGCATCCTTATGGACTTTAATCAAAACATTTGTCTGTTTCTCTCATGGTTTCAAGATTTAAACAGATACTCCTTTCTTGCAGATACTCTTCAAAAAGTTGATGGCATCTATCACGCATTTTTGGGGGGGATATTCTATCATTTCTTCCATTCACTTTTAGTCAGAAATTTGGCTAATATGTCATTGAAAAGCTGTGAACTCTTTGTTTGTTCTCAGTTATGCATAAACAGCCAGGCTGCTGTGTCACTGCCTAGCAACAAAGTTGTTATTATATAGTGGGGCAATATACCATCAAATCAGTTGGTTATTGGGCTTCCAAATAGGCTGGTTATGAAGAATTAGCTGAGTAGCAGGGGGATTAGAGCCAATCAGAAACAACAAAATATTTTGAATGTATACAATAAAACTCATTAACCATTATTGCTCAATCGTTCTTGTTACATGTATTACAGTAACCATTGACACATATTTACTAATCACAGTTAGAACAGTAAAGCCACCTTTTTTGTACAAACTAAGGATTCTAAAAGCTGAGACCTTTACCTGCTAAGTCCCACTCATTTTCACCAGATAAAATTTCTTGAACTCCACCACCTGATACCTGAAGCTTAAAAAAATATAATATTATTTAATACAAAGGAGGTCACATCACATGTCCATGACTTGTATGTTCAACTGCTTTACAAATGCCTGGGATACAGTAATTTTTGCTAGAGCCTCCTGGTTCAGGTTCATTAGAAGTTGATGGTGCCTAATGCTTTTACACCTACATGAATTAATAATAATATTATCATTACTCCTTCATAAATTTACTATGTTCTCTCTCAACATTCCCCCCTGTTGCACATGTTGTGGTTTAGTTTTGTTTCAAAAGTAGAGCTGAAAACATTACATCAGTGAGATGAATGTCAGACAATTTTCCTCCAAAACCAAAGTTAGAGCTACATGCTTTACGTTTCAGTTAACTGAGTTCAAGATTGAAAACTTACCTGAGAATCTGGAAGCATCTTGCTTTTCTTTTGTCCTGTTCTTTCCTTGAATTTTTGAACAAGCTCATTTACTGCAATCACAAAAATTACATAAAATGACACTCAAACAATACATAAAAAACACAAATAAAAGAAGCAAATTCATATTAAGTGCTGCGTCATGCAAGAATATTATACATCTGTAGATCACACACTTTGAATTATTTTTCTGAGAAACCCAAGCACTTGATGGGATAATACACAGCTGCAAGAATTGATCACTTTAAAATTTAATACACCCCCAAATCCCACCCACAATGCTCAAGCATCATAACATGCACCCCCTTTTGACATCTGTTCTCAAACAAGTTGTTCTAGGCAGCGTATCAGAAAAGGCTCTTGAAATATCACACTTGAAGTACCTTCCCTTCATGATGCAGCATTTTCCTCTCTCTTTTCTTTTACAATATGTTTTTAATCATACCTTGGTTGCAACTCAAGTGGTAAATTATCGAATTTAAATTTTTAGGAAATCCTTGATAGATATGCAAAATAATCATTAAATTAAATAAATAGTGGCCATTATTTAAATTGCTAAAGAAAATCTATGGCTTAAAGATGATGATACTCTTGCCTTACTAGATTTAATCCCAATTTGGTTGGGAAAATTATCCCTAGTTGGTCAGGTCAATTTTCTCTGAAAAATAATCTTGTTATATAATAGCATTACAGAGATAGTGCCAATGTGTAAGATCTATGTACAAGTTATCCTTAAATAATTACCATAACATAGTTTAAAAAACTTTTTGCAAAATACTTACAAAGAAAGTTAGGAAAAATCTGATCAGTTTTGTCTATAATGTAGTTACATTTGGGGCAGCGGTTGCTTTCTTCAAGGCTTCGAGTAATACACTGATAACTAAAAAGTAAAACCAATCATTTAACATCTGTCTATGTAAATTTGAGTGAGGTTGGTTGAGAGTGAGGGTAGAAGGAGGTGACAGTCTGAATTATTCACTCTCATAATTTTAGAGTTCAGTGAGAAATACCATACCTTCACCATTTTTAACTCATATCTCACAAGTTATTAGTACTACAACTATTGGCAACAATAATTTTTTGCTCAAGAAAATGTCAGAAAGTTTGGAAAATGCTGAAGACAACTGACCAAGCTCAAGCTTAAGCTAAACCATTACTGCAAATGGAATAATAATGATAATAGTAATAATATTATTATTATTAATATTAATAATAATAGTATTATTATTACTATTATTATTAATATTACAATAATTATTATTATTGTTGTTTCTTCTAAAAAATTTTTATGAATTTAACAATATTCTGAATATGGAAGACCAGAGTGATTACTTATATTTATTTATAACTTCAAAGATAAATTTAAACTTCAAATTTCTTGGGGCATTGATATGTATCTTTGCTAGAGGCCTAATCAGCCTATATCAGTATCAGTGGATTAACAGAGTTACTCAAAAGGACAGGACACAGAAACAACTATTAAGGTATATTTTCAGCTAGTCAACGAAGCCAAATGTCACACTATCAAGCTCTTGAGCCATTAAAGTCAAGATGACTGGCAAGCTAACAAGTTGTCAAGTCACTGCTCCCTCAAAAGCAACCTTGCATTCTGCACACGCTCCCAGGAAGGAGGTTACAGTAGAGAGAAATGTCACTTTGAGAGCACTGTACCATGAAGTTTTTAAGTCATCACTTATTCATCACCATCACCTCTCTTAGAGCAAGAAGACAAATGAGGGCATAGCTTTATTGTCAGGGAGCTCAAGCAATAAGGACGGCAATGGCTATGAAAACATCACTTAAAAAGTAAAGTTCCGCTGATTCAAACTTTGTCACGCTCATTCCATCTCGTTCAATTCATGAAATGTTGGCAATTTCAGTTCAGGAAAAGAAAAAGAAAGTTTCTGTCCTGTGTTCACGTCCTTCACAAAACTATACCTGCCAACTTTTTCTGAGATATAAGCATGAGATTTTTATCCTCGGAGTGCTGGGATTTTTGAAGACGACACGATCATTTCCGAAGATTCCCGAAGAAGTCCGAAGTCTTCTGAAGAAGCCCGAAGTCTTCCGAAGACGTCCGAAGTCTTCCGAAGAAGTCCGAAGTCTGCCGAAGGCGAAGTTATCGAAGTTATCCCAGTCCTAGTCTTAGGACGCGTATAAACGCGAGCTCGCTCCCAGTGCTTTTCACTTGAAAAATCAGAGATCGCGAGGAAGGTATTGTCATTTATTCATTTTACACATGGTTTTCGTTCCTTACATGGGTCTGAGTTAACACATTTTTGGAAATTGTGTCAAGCAAGACGGCAAAAACTCACATTTTTCAATCAGGCGTGAGAAATTGGCCCGCAAGCGTGAGCCGGCGTGAGATTGACGTTTTCAACCCGCAGGCGTGAGACTCACGCCTAAGGCGTGAGAGTTGGCAGGTATACAAAACATGAAATCAGGCATTATCAAATCGTAGTGATGCAGCGATGGCAAAGAAATGTACAAAAAAGCGTGCAGAGTTGTTCTTTTGCCAACGAAAACCTATTGCTTTTTTGTCATTCTTGTTTCATTGCTGTTGTCCTTGCTTAAGCTCCCTATTACAACCCTTTCACTTCCAATAGTAGCCAAACTAATAATTTCAAAAAATTTCAAATTTCTTTTTGTAAAATCCTGAGGAAAAAAAGAGTACCACAAAAATGTTCTGATTTAGTTTATAGAGTGACAACTAATCTTGTCATAACATAGTTTAGGAGTGAGAGGGCAAGTAAATTGATAATTATTGTTGTGAATATTATCTGTGTCAAGCAGTAATTTATATTAAATCACCACCTGGAGCTCTTCTGCCCCATCATTACTTTATTCACCATTCACTCAGGATATTATTAACAGTATCCGAAATAAAAAATTAACTAGCAAGGGAAATGAATGCAAGAAGATGTCAATCCTCACCAGAAAGTATGTCCACATTTAGTCATAAACGCTTCATCAATGGTGTCAAAGCATATGGGACTGTAAAACAAAGACGCGGTTTATGGTAAGGGAGATTCTCGTAACTTAATCACATCAGGTAAAGAAATGCGTTCACCACAGCTCACAACAAAAGGTTTAACGTAAAATTATTCAAATTTGTTATTGTTAAGAACATTCTTTTCCCGAAGTCTTTCGACAATTTTCAAACAGTCGCTCTACTTACCAAACAAAATCACTGTTCCTGTCGCTAAAAGAATTCATAATTCCGCCATACACAGGAGGATGAGGTCTTTTTCGACGACGACCTCCCCTTGTCTGACCAGCCGAGCTCGAACTTGACGACAGCTGAGCCATTCTGTCTAACTATTTCACGAGAAATGCTCTGGAATGTTTTATCCGAAGAACTGCTCACATACCCAAGGATTCCTTTGGACCAACTGACGTAAAAGAACACAAAAATATTGCATTCATTCTTCACAATAAAATAATTTCACGTTTGAGCTTATCGGGGGTCACGCTATTTCTGCGCATGCGTGACTAGGACCCCCGGGACAGCAATTATTTCTTCATATTAGCTTAACAAGATGTCTCATTATTGGCCTTACCGCAGCATTTACTAAAAGTTTCTTGAAAACTTAAATGGAACACGACTTTTTTTAATGTTTCTGTGGGAGATGTCTGAAAAATATGGAATTGGGGACGGAGCTTTAGTTTTTAGCAAAATCTTCAGGGGTGAACAAGGAAAATCACCTTTTCACGAAATTCTTCAGAGGTAAACCCATGTTCTTGTGGGGTAAGACCCATACTTTATGGACTTCTTCAGGGGTGAATGAAATTTAATGAAATTCTACAAAGGTAAGAAGAAAAGGTAAGTCCTCAACCGGGCAGGAGGGTACGCATATTAAATGCAATAGCACAATGGAACTGATAATTGTACAAAGTGATAAACTGCCAAAACCTTGAACCGAGCGGTTTGCCCATGCAAATGCAATTATGCAGGTAAACAACCCCTGCCATGGCTTTGACTATAGCTTTATCGAAGCCCGTAGTTACTGTAAGCGTCATGCCAGCTTAAAGTTAAGTGCAAAGTTCATATTGGCTTACTCGAAGTTTTAAAAAATCTGAAGGGCGTGCGTGGAAGCGTGGAAGCTTGCTTTTGGGTCGGAAGGGTGTAATTTGCGGGTGTGCTAGTCTGCTACACAGCCGTTTTTAGTGTCGTCACGCAACGCTCCTCCCCACTTTGTGGGGAGGAGCATTGCGTGACGACACTAAAAACGGCTGTGTAGCAGACTACGGGTGTGCGGGCGTGTGAGTGAAAAGGTCCTGTAAAACCGCGTGGGGTGATTTTCACGCGCGCTCGCGTTTCGCTCACTCTACTATCACTGAGGAAAAGTGGGGGACTGCTCGTAGTCCAGCTTAAACCCAGCGCTTGCTTGTCTGCACAAAAAGGCGTTATTAGGAGTGCTTAGGCAGGTTGTGGCGCGAGAGAGCACTAAGCTCTTTTTAATTATTTTAATATTATGAATTGTAAAACGCTTTGGTCAATTAGTGGAGTTAGCGCTATATAAATTATGTTATGTTATGTTATGTTATGTTATGTTATGTTATGTTATGTTATGTTATGTTATGTTATGTTATGTTATGTTATGTTATGTTATGTTATGTTATGTTATGTTATGTTATGTTATGCTCGAGAACATCGCACGAGAGGAGGGGGGGGGGGGAGAGAAAAGGCTTGTCTCGTACATTGAGCTCCAGTACAGTATAACCTCCATGTGCGACCACCTCCGGCAAGCAAGGGACCACAATCTATCAAAAACACCAAAATTTTCACGGACAAAACGCTCTGAGTAGAACCTCTCGTAAGCGACGGCGACCACCTTTAGGATGAGGGTTTTTCAGAAACATCGCAAAAATGAGTAGCTGAAGAACGTGCCATTTAACCTCGTTCCCAGGGTTCTGTTTTTTTTTTTTAATGAAAACGCGGTTCACTATTACTGACCGGTTCCGTGCCGGGCGTTAATTGGGTACTACTATAAAGGCATGACAAATATTCCGTGAAAGCTTTTTATATAAATATAGTAAATCGGGAAAGAGTTGACCCCAAGGGTTTATAGGAGAGATAGAGGCTCCTGCGTGAACATAATCTGACTAAACGATGAGAGATCACCACTTAAGGGATATGGCAAAGGACAACTATGTTAGTCGCGGATAGTTACTTTGATAAGGGCTTAATAAAATCAATCTTGCCATTCTAGTGGGACATCCACTATCTTGTCTCCTTACTGCATTCTCTCCTTTTCAAGGCTATTAAGACAGTGACCAGCCTCCGGCCTTCATAAAATGAATACGGTATATCGGATTCTTGTATAACCCGAAAATCTTCTTTTAAGACCCTTCCCCCCCCCCCCCCCTCTAATAAGCCCCCCTTTTTCACTGTCTTCAGGGAAAAAAAAGTTATTAAGCCCCTCCGCCTAATTCTTAAAACCCACTCCCCTCCCCTCCCCTCCCCTCCCCTCCTCCATTATTTTTTAAATGATACACTTCATGTGGACTGATCCGGTATGGTTTATTCGTGTGCTGGAAGTTCGGATTTGTTTTTGATCTTCGGCTGCATGACCTCTACCTTCATGTTCCTGAGCTTTTCTACTTTGCGTTCTTGTTCATTAAGAAGAAGTAATACCATCATCGTTGCTAAATTAAATACCGCCCCCCCCCCCCCCCCCCCATCAACCTCGTAATAGAGGGTTTACAGTATTAGAGTAAACTGTGTGACTGTCTGGCATTTATCAAGCGCGACTACTTCTTTCCTGTACACCTCGTCCCCAGGGTTCTTATTTTTGTTTCGGCCGTAAAGACAATACCCAGGAGAGCCGAACTGAGTTTTTTGCTCATGCTCGCTAAGAAAGGCGCCTTCGCAGCCATCCCACAAGAGCAGGCGCAAAAAATAGTAAGCGCGCGATGGGAAGAGGGCGCACTCTTGCCTAGCCTGCGTAGCTCGAGGTCTTGTGTAGTAGTCGAGTGAGATTTGGCGGCGGAGCCGTTCTAATGTAGTCGAGTAAGATTTGACGGCGGAGCCGTCACGAGCGGCGAAGCCGCGAGACATACCGCCTCGTCCCTACCCCCTTTTTTTGGAACACGGCTTCGCCGCCAAAACTTTAATCTCGCACCCACACAATACCGCCAGCTACGCAGGCTAACTCTCGCCAAGCCTCACGTCCTCTCTTTCCCCTTCCCATCGTTCCCCGCGCACTTTCATTTCTCCCTGTCCCTAGAGCTGAGCCGGCTAATATTAGAGGGAGCAGTCTGCGCTGTTCCTTATAGCGATCAGCATTTAATTTCTCCTTACTGTAAGAATGTTTGCTTAATAAATCATAACGATTGAAAGATTAAATGAATCGATTACAAGCGAGGAAAATGTCTTGAACTTTACACTCACTATTTTCAGCAGTACCACACAAACTGTGCAGAAAACACGGTTGAGAACAGAAGCATCGATAATTAAACTTTCAAAAAAAGGATAAGATGGTTTTATGTAATTTTCATTACTTATTAGTAATGTCCAAACTTGGGATTCCATATAACTCGGTCTTTCAGACCCTCATGTCCCTATAATATACAGGGAAAGTCTAGAGCAAGACCTGCTGCTAGAAGTCCTATGTAAAAGGCATCTACACATAACATATATGCAGAAGTTCTCAAGAATTTTGAGTTTGGTGAGGCTGTAGACTGTACATATTTCCATATTAACAATGAATGCCGGCGGGATCTGCAAGTAGTCTGCTATGAGTCAGATTTCCAGATTTTTATAGTTTTGTCGTTTTCCAGAGCACCAGATGCAATGATGTTTTCTGTTGGATGGCAAGCGGAGCAAAGGACCACATCTGCAATTCAAAACACCAATTTTAACAGAAAAACTAAGTTACCTTTGCGCCGCTCGTAAAATAGAAATACTGTGGATACGCCATCACGAAGATGAGGGTAGGGATTATCTCACCACGTATTTGAGACAACAACCATAATAGCGAGTACTAGTCTCTAAGAAACTATTATTTGCTCCAAAGGGTGGGGAATATTGACCGCCAACGCAAGACGGTGGGGTGGGCACTCGCGCTTTGCTCATGCTCTTGCACTTCCCAAACCCTCCCCACCCCCGCCCCCACAAAAAAAAAGAGAAAAAACGTCTGTGGAAAGGCTATTGTGAAGACAGTGTATTAGTAGGGGAGTACAGAAGGGTGGGAGAATAAGGAGCGGGAGAGGTACGGGAAGCGGGAATGGAAAGAGCGAGAAGTGGGAGTTCTAAAGGAGTGGGAAATGGCAGAAATGAGAGGGAGCTTGATACCTCGCTGAAGAAAAAAGGCTAAAAGGAGGTAACCAAGAAATAAGAGCCGGGAGCTTCGAATGCAAGGTACGAGAGGCAGAAGGTTTGGACCTCTCTGTCCCCCCTCCCCTCCCCCCTCCAAAAAAAAATCACATACCACTGTGACCCTCTAATGTCTGTGCCACTTCCTTGGATTGCAGGTTCCAAATATACACCATATTATCTTCTGATCCTGACACTATCCACTGAAAATACAAGTAAAGAGGCAAGTGCAAATTCAATTTTCTACAGATAAAGTAAAAAAAAGGTTAGTTTTTTGTCAGTCCAGATTTCGGTGAACACTTAATAACATTTCTCAACTGTTCTTTGAAATCGAACTTGTGCATCTGAATTCAGTTAAGGAGATTATATGGCAGAGTGGTCAGCGTGTCAGACAGATTTTTATGCTTTATTAGCAGAACACTTTAGGGAATTTACATACAAATGAAAAACAACAAACAATCCAGAGGTTCTGGGTTCTAGTTCCATTCTGTAAACTGGCTGTGGTTGTTCTGGGAAGTCCAGAGTTCATACCTCATCCACACTTGGAAATAACCAACTGGTTTCTATTCTGCCAATTGGGATTTTTAACTTTTTTGGTCCACTTTGATAAATCATTGTCTAAGACTAGAATGACATCCTTATCAGGCAGTCACACGTGGGACCCCTACTGGAGAAATAGAGGCATTCACTGAATGCAAACAACATTTCATGATATTCCTACATCTTTCCTTTCATTGCCAGTTTGAACTCTGCAAATACACGTTTCATGCAAAATGCACTGCAAACCTTCAATGCAAACCTTTTCAGTTATCCTGTGCTACAATGAACTACCGTCAAATGAAAAGGTTGGGTTTTTTGTGATTACAGTAGTTGGTGACTTTTAGGGGGTGATAATATGCCATTATCTGGCCAAGGTACAACTGAGTAAAAGTAATGGTTACCTTGCCTCCTGTGACTGAGAAATTAGCAAATATACAGTATTTTTCATTCTTGTGACCAGTATAAGTTTTCAGACACTTTCCTTTGCTATAATCCCATAGTTTCAAGGTGCTGCAAATACCAGTAACAATACACTCATAAATACTGAGCAGGTAACAACATTATTTATAACACAGGGCCACATTATCATCCTTTTGATGTATATTATTGTATAAATATTTTTATTAAAAGCATGACTTAATTTTCTTCAGTTTGTCATCTTCATTACCATTATCAGTTAGGGAAGCACAAAAAGGGTGAACTATGAGGGAACGGCCTGTTGATGAACAAGTCTCAACAATTTGATACTGACACTAGTTCTGCATCCTTCTTTATAACAAGCAGTTTCTTTCGCTCAAAGAAAATGACGGTGAGTATGGACAACAAAAATGAAGAAGAACCTACTTATCTAATGTTGCTGCTAGTATGTACTTTCCATTGGGAGAAAACTTCACAAATGACACAGGAGGATTATCATCATCTAGAAGGGAAGACATGTACAATCCAGTCATTACCCCTAATGTAGTCCTGATTACAGGAGTGCAGTATGAAATAAGACTGAGGACAACAAACCACAGGAAAAGACTACCTCTCTAACTCTTTCATACATTAAATTCACACATTAAAACCTAAGAATGCTTCTCATACACTTTCTTTTACCCATAATATTCACGCTTTTCCTTTTTTAACATTGTCAACTTTGTGTACTTGTGCTGGGGCAGATTTTTTACAAAAGTATAAAAACTGGAAGTCTGAACCAATAATATTATTCTAGTCTGGCCAAACCTTATTATTGTTGTTTATTGTGAATAATACATTTCAACAACACACACGCATGTAGATTGTAGATTGAGGGCCATTTATGGCTATTTAAGCCACTTTAATATTCAGCCAGTCTTAGTTAACAGACATGATCTCAATAATAATCAAAACAGCACAAAACTGACCTATTAATGTCTTGAGGCATTGCCCAGAAGCAGTATCCCAAATACGACTACAGAAAAAATGGACAAGAAGACATCATTAATAGAGACACACATAAAGATCTAGTCATCAATAGTCCAAATAGCTGAAGTACCAACTAATTAATGCAAGCACTCACTTAAACTGTTAACAGTGATCTATTTTCTAATACTTTTAAAATATGAATGAAGAAACTAGACACACTTGTCTATGTGGAGTGCAAGGCTCTTTACCCCCACCTCATCCACCTCAAGCCCATGCTCATTTCACTCATTATTTGTCTCATACCCTGTTCTTTTCAGTCTGCTATTGAAGAAATAGGGCATTCAATAACAGTCCAGTGAGCTTATTACCCTATAAAGAGCAAGTTTGTAATTTTATATCATAGTTTACATATTGTGTATTATATCTTTTGGGAGGAAGGGGGTCAGCCTTGTAAAAGGATTCAGTTCTTCTCTGTTAACACCCTTTTTGCACCCATCCCTCTTTTTTGCCTTGGATCTATTTGTACGCAAATAAAGTTGTCATAAATACAGGAAGAAAGAAATAAGTCTTCAGTAGTCATAGCAGAACTTGAAATACAGGTAAAAAGAAAACAAGTTGAAAACAATAACCATGGCACTTGAGACGGCCTGTCTGGTTGTCCCAGTCAAGTAGCAAAGGTTTTCTTTGGTACATGACATTTTGAGCTTTCTTGCCCAGTGAACAGAGTTTGACCGTATGAGTGAAACTTACCAAAGGCCATCGTAACTACTTGACACTATTAAGGCACCATCTCTATTGAAATGAACCTGTTGTGAGAAACAACATCGCAGGCATTGTTAAACATACTACTGTATTTTCTTGACCAAATAATGGTGCCAGGAAGGTCTCACAAACCGGTACTTTTATTGGCCTTAAAAAACACACCTTAAGATGTGGGTTTATTCCCACTATTTCACATAACAACACTGAGCATTCATTACTAATGATATGATGGCTGTGCGACACGGTCAAAAGCTACAATACCAAAAGACTTGAGACCATTCAAGTCTAGAATCTATTTTTCAAATTCAATTCCAAGGTGAGCATTCATGGAATTACACCTGCTTTGGTTTTTAGGACAAGAGACATTGAATCTGTTGTTTTGTTAGCTAATTAAACAACTTGTTCTGAGAGAGTCTTAGAAACAAAGGAAAAGGATAGGTCAGAGGGCCCTTAAAACTAATAATACTATTGTCTTACCGCTGTTACAGGATCTGAATGAGCTGGCAGAGTCTTTAAGCATTTCCCTGTCTTAACATCCCAAATGCGCACACTCTCATCAAACTACAAAGAGAATAAAAACATCAAGGCTGGCAAAATCCTCCTCATTACAGTGTAGTTGGACATTTTTTACTTCAGTACAGCACCATGCAGTGGAGCATATCAGGGAGCATGTCAAGTGTGTCTTACTTTTTTCTATTTTTCAATAAATCTAAATTTTGAAGAAAAAAAAGAATTATAATTGACAGAAAATGAGAGCAAAAATACCCTTAGTTTTTTAAACAATATTAATATGGAAAACAAACTGTAGCGTTGCTGCATTAAAGTGGCATCAAAGTGCATTATTTCATCTACACAAATGCCAGGAGCTGGTTGGTTAACCTACTACAAGTTAAATAATTAAATCATCAATGGTCACTAAGTTCTGTTTGTTGCCTGTTTAAGAAGTTGAGACATAATGAAGACTACAACAATACTCACCGAGCCTGACACAATAAGGTTAGATTGAGGATTAAAGTTGCAACAAAATACATAATTGCTATGACCTTTCAGAGTCTTGAGACATTTTCCCTATGATCAAATAACAAAGAAGGCACAGATAAATAATAATGACATCTGAAGAAAATCACAGGAGAAAATCTATTGGTCAAATTAATGTTATAGAGCAAAGAGAAGAGTCACACGTCACACATGAGTTATCTTTGTTTTTCACAGAAGCTACACTTATATCATAGTCCTATCGACTCACTGCCTAATATGTATATATGGTACAGGTCAAAATTATATGTTCAGGTTAAATTTTTTTAATATAGGTTGATTCTGAATAACGGCTTGGAGACAAAGGAAATTGAGAATCAACCTAATTGTAGGTTTAAAAAACTTCAACCTAAATTTAATTTTGACTTGTTTTACGCATATACACTGTACATTAGGACTGTGGTACTTGAGAGACAAAGTACAAGACTGTGGTACTAAACAAAACCCTTGTGACAGAAAAAACAAAAGCCAGATATTTGTGGTACTGTCAATAATGAACAAACTGGAAGAGCACGGGCATTTAGGTATTGAATTTGTTTCTCCTTTTGTATATACGGCCTTAATTAAGTTAAGTTGTGTTTGAACAAAAAATATATTAGGCCATAACCAGCCCAAAGTTGTTTAAAAGGAAGGTATTCCTCCTTCAACTTACAGTAGCAAAATCCCAGATTTTAAGGGTTTTATCATCTGATGCTGAAACAAGCAGCTTTGAATCTGATGACCAAGATACATCTGATATTCCCTGAAAACAAAAAAAAGCAAAGTTAATCTTAAAACTTTTCTTCAACCAAGTGTCATTTATTTCAGTGAATATCATTCCTTCCTAACTCAAACACCATGCTTTTAAGCAAGCACCCATTGTTTAAAGTATTTTATAATATAACACTTTATTAATAACCTGATCTAACTGTAAACAACACAAAGTGATGTAACACTCTGCAGCAGAAGTCAAGAGTACAAGTTCACATGGGTCATTCCAGTTTCATTGTGGAAGGACTTTTGGAGTTTTGTTGGCCATCTTGTGCTATTTTTCTTGAGAGTTGTGTCACAAACGACCTGTACCTAACAACACAACTGGAAAGTGTAGGCTGCATTTATTTGCAAGGAACTGAATCTGCATACTAGAAACTAAAACCAAATTTCAGATGCAAGAGCCGAAATCTGGATCGAGATACCTCAATATCACTGAGTGTGGTTCACAAAAGTAATTTTACCATCACATTATTCATTTAAATTTATAATTAGTTGTGCATGCCACAAGACACTGGCTCTCCAATCCAACACTTGTTCCAAGAATGTCACACTTTATTAATATTTGAGGATTTTGTGACCAAGGAAGTATATAACTGTCCACAAACATGAAGGCATAAATTAAAATTAATTATAAAACAACACGCCATACCAATTTGTGTCCTGATATAGTCTTCTCAAACTTCCCATCATAAGCTCCCCATATTTTTATGTACTTGTCAGCAGCTGTTTAGGAAAAAAAAGAGTAGCTAAGGGATTTGCAAGTTTTTAATCAATGTCTAATGAGAATAAATAATAAATGCATTAATGACAGAGAAGTCTAGTTACATTGTCTAACTTGTTGGGTCTACACATGAAATGCTATGAACAAGCAGTTCAATATAATACCACTTGATTACAAATTCAAAGGGCAAAACTTGTAAAGAAAAGACTCTTATATCACCCCATAGCATCCTTAGCTTTGCACAAAGCAATTATTTGCAATAAAATCTCCCAACACAAGTCAATCACTAACAACATACATTGTACACATAGTCAGCAGAAAAAATCTCTGATATTAAGCAAGTCAAGTTTTTACATAAAATTTATACAGTACAATAAGAATTAGAAATGTAGTGACATAGGTTTTATAATTATTAAATACCACTTTTGAAACAAAGAAATCAGTGCCTAAGAATACTAGAATTACCAAAATCACAAGTAACTTACAAGAGCTTGCCAGCCAGTCACCATTTGGACTAAACTTCACGGAGGAAATAGCTTTTGTATGACCAGCTAATGTATACTTCAGTATGTAGTTTGGCTTCTAAATACAAAAGAGGAAACACTGATTAGCTACTTGCCTTTAATGCTTACAAACTGAATGTGTCTTACCTGTTTAGAAAAAGGCATGAAGTAGGTGATTCTTTTAGGATGCGTTTGATTGAGCGTATTACCAGAGTAGGAATACCTCCAAATTTTGTTACAGATCTGTTGTACTGTGATTTTTGGACCACTTAAATGCTACATACATCAACATATTTTATACTACTTATAGCTATCGCTAAGTGTCAATGAACAAGATTTTACCTAAATGCGAGTGCTGTTCAGTTTGTTTAGAAATGTCATGAATCACCGTAATTTACAAGAATGCAGACTGCAGGTCAGTCATGTGTCCATCATTTATCATTTACATTGCTTCGAGATTCATTCTGCCTTGGAACTTTCACGCATGATTGTGTTCACTCAAGAACAATGAATTCTCTGTTCTGCATTACGTCATAAAAGCTACCTTACACTACCTTATGTTACATTGCTTCAAGATTCATTCGGCCTATTTTTGGCTACTCTGAAATTTGAGATAAAATAAAGTTTTATGTATGTATGTATGGAACTTTTGTGCACAGCTTTATTATGCTGCTGCATCGCAGCCTCGCATCTTCGTGAGGCTTGTTGGCAATCAAGCAGATTTATAGACACTGCAATGCAATGAATGCTAAAAAAACTGATTCCTAGAGTTTATTGCATTTATTCTTATTCCAGAATACTGTCAATCGAACACACCCTAAAAAGTTCGTTTTCACTCACATGGTCAGTGCCTATACAAATTTGCTGGAAAAAAAGTTTTTACAAGAGAAAAGAGTTCAATCTCCACAGGACTTTTTCTGTACACCAACATGGCCGGTATTCCAGCATTTTGTACAACAATATCGCTACTATGATATCATGTGAAAACAATCTACACCTTTCCTTTATAACAAATATTGGATGAGACTTTTGTGAGACTTTAATTATTCCAAGACCTTGATTACACAAATGTATTCACGTGTCGATTTAATGTGCCCAGGGTAATTTTTGCAAAAATAACCGCTGTAAACAATACAGCAGCCATGAAAGCAACCATGTGACTGTTCTGAACACAAGACATTTCAAAACACAGAAACAAACAACTGTTGTGTGATGTTGGCAGGATGAAAGGTAAATCTGATTTTGAATGAAAACCAGAAATCTTCCAATCCTTGAACGGCTGTTCAAACTTTATTTCAAGTAGCCTGTTGGCAACTAGCCATTAAATTCTGGTCACTAGTTCTCACTTTCCAGGCACAAATAGCTTTATCTGTAGGGATATATACACCCAACTGCAAAAACGTTGTCATAGAAAAAACAAAAACAAGGGAAAAAGCCAAATAGAAATTAATTAGGCTAAAAGCCTAATAAATTCATCCAGACGTAACTAATCAATGGCATCAATGACATCAATGACATCAATGAAATCAATGAGAAATCAATATGTAATCGATGGGTAATCAGTTGATTAGTCATTGATTATATCCGATGTTCAATGAGTAATCGGTGAATAATCGATAGGTCACAAAATTTTCAGTCATTGATTACTCATTGATCAGTTATCGATATAATCTTGTGGGTACACAAACCATACCAAATCAAAAATAAGGAAACAAAGACTTCTTTAACATAAATGTCACCATACAAGCTTTATTTAATCATGATTACTCAACAACAACGGCATTTGAAGGCCCTGAAGTATCTTCAGTAGAGCTGTCCGTAACTCGCTGGTTTTCTACATGCAAATTCAATTCCTATTTGGCTATTATTATTGCCAAGAACCATTAACGTAAATTTTTATCACCAGAAATAAGTTAAGAAAAAAAAAATTGCTAGAATTGTATGAGATGCATAATCAATGTCTAACAAATGGATAATCATTAGATCATCGATGAGTAATCGATAGGCCACAAAATTTTTAGCCATCGATTAGTCATCGATGAGTAATCGATAGGCCACAAAACTTTTAGCTATCAATTAGTCATCGATTACTGATTAATTATATAGCAAATAATCAATGACTAACCAATTGATTATCAAACGAGTACTCATAGATAACTCATTGATGTCATTCATCATCGATTAGTTACATCTGGATTCATTTGCAGCCTTTGCACATGGATGTCGTATTTGCCTGTGGGAATATTTGCTATTGTTTAAAGCTGGAAAACAATAAAAAATTCCAGCAGGGAAATGCAATGGCTGTAAATGAATCCACCCTGAGAATGTGGCTTAATTGGCCTTATTAATTCCTATTTGACTTTTTCCTTTTTCCCTTTTTTTTAAGACACTGTATTGCAATTAGGTGTATCACTACGTATATGTGGATCAACTGTGCCTATTGAGGGGCCCAGTAAAAGGCAAACTCAAAATCCTTCGGAATTGTTCAACATACCAATCTGAGGATTCATGCACATATCTGGTGATAAATCACTACAGAGGAAGCCGCCAAAAAATCCAATACATTTACTATAAAATTACAAACAGTTACACAAACGGATTGTATAGGTGCCCTGTGTACGTTTTATAATCTATTTACAATGCTTAGGTTTTGATGGGTTTTGAAGGTTCACTACACCGGGTACTGAGCAACTATCATTCCCTCCTAGTAAAGTCCGCATTCCGTGTATCATTACTTGCTAATAATAAGCGGAATGTAGACTCCCTAAGTCAGCGGGGAACAACTTTCATGTTAGTAGTAGCTTGTCGGTCTTGTCGAACAGCCAACAATCATTTCAATTCAATTAATGTGGCCGCCTTCTCGCCCACTGATTTTCAACAATGCTTCGATTGCAAGTACAAATTGCAAGTCTTCAAACAAGAAAGTGTGCTGTAGGATAATCATTTCTCTTACCTTCGATGATCCCGTGTTATTACTTGGATTAGTGACTACTTGCTGTGTAGGCTTCGAAGTTTCAGAAGAATTATTATTAGGCTGAACGGACGAACTTTCATTTTTCACTGCTTCTTCTGATGAAGCCATATGTGTCTTGATGCTCTCAAGATAATGCACCTTCCTTTTAAATTTCCTTCCCTGATAAAACTTCGAAGACGATCCGGTTTTGTCAAAGAACAACAAATCTGCCAAATAAAAAGAAGTGTAAACCACACGTGAGGCAACGCGACTCCACATTCCCCGCAAAGAACTCTGGGAAAATACTTCCGCTAGGTCTGCAATGCGTACAGTGTGGTTATTTTTACGGAAATTTCCGAGAAAATTTTCTGACATGACAAGCTAATTTTTTTTCTTTTTTCTTTGTGTTTCTGGGACCATAAAGGAATTGAGTACCAAATTCGTTACTTAGTGCGTTTACCCATGCACAGAACGAAGGTCTAGGTGTTTGTAGGGCAAGTCCCCTTCATTTCTCAGCAGGAGCTAGCCTCCCACGCAGGTGTTTTCAGGGGAGCTGGTATATCGTCCCTGGCGTTTGTGGGGAGGAAAAAATGCGAGCTCCCCTAAAAACGTTGGTGGGAGACTAAGGAGGAGCCTGTTTCTCAGTTGTTACCTTTTATTTTTTCAAGTTTCAATCCATATCAATCCTTGCTAACCGTACAAAAAACCTGAAAAATGACTGAACTAATGTTTTTGGAATTCAAATGATACTAAGGTACGTTGGAACATTTTAAAAAGATAGCAAATAGGACGACGTGCGCGTGGCCCCTTTTGAACCTACTGTTGCACTCAGGTGTGAAAGATCGCTTGTCGTTAGACGGAAAGCCAAATCATTTTGGTGCTCAAATTATCGGCCCCTGGTGGAAACTGAAAGAATCAAACATGAAAATTAAAAATGATAGCAAGCAACTCCCGGCCCCACAGTAAGTGATGCATTTTCGCGAATTCCTGCCCAGCCCCAGCTGAGTTTCAGTCTTTCCAGGTGCATTCTGGGTAACGCTACAAAAGCAGATGTTTCCCACAATCTATCACATGAAACTTGGCTAAGACAGAAACAGCAGATTTATTCCATCACTGCGGCTGTACTACCAACAGTGTACGATAAGCTGACTGTTTTTTTTAAACACACCGTAATTTGGATTTCCCCATAGACCGATATCAACATAATGCCGTTGAATAGAGGTGGACCGAAATTTGCCATTTGTGCCAAGTGTGGACGATCGCTTCACTGAACCGTTGGAAAATAGCACTTTTCTGGAGTAGTCTGGGATATTTCAGAAACACTTGTAGTTTTCTTCTCTTGTCTTGGCTGTAGTTGCGTAACATTCTCGAAAAAATATCTGCTTATACTGTGAGTAGGCGAATTTCCACCTCGCCCAGCCGGCCAGCTTTTAAATACAACATCCGGCCTGTCGAAAACTTTACTGCTGTTGTGTCTTAATTCACGCAAGAAAAATTTCTTTTGTCTGGTGTTGACACTTTAAGCGACACTGGGTAAACTACTGGTACTCACCACTTAATGGCCCGTGTAAACAAGGAGAGCTCCTTCGGAAAAACTTGAGTTCATTGATCTACAATTTATTGCGTGGGAATCGAAGTGGAGAAAAGTACAGTAAGCTCAAGACCACTCTTGTCCGTAACAAGTATAAAGGAACGTGATTGCACCCAGGCTTCAATTTGCAAGAAAAAGTTCAAATTTGGGCATCTCAAGGAAGTGGTGGTGAACACTGTTTTGGTGCTTGAGAGAACTGAATCGTACATACTTGGTTCATCTGTTGCAAGGCTACGCAACACGCTCATGTTGCCGAAAGCTCAATATCACAACTTTTGTACAACTGTTTTACTGTGTGGTTACGTTCATGTTTTTGGTGGATAAATATTGTTGGAATGACAGATAGTCAGGCATGTTGCACTGTGCAACCAATTCCATCATCCCCCAATTCAAATCCATTTAAATATTGTCAAGTTAACACACATCTAATGCCAGAAAACAACAATCCAAATCAAGAAAATCGCCTCCTTGTGAATGGAGAAACCTGCCATATGGATACAAACTGTGAAATGATGGAAAGTGAAATGCAGCGTGGATCAAGACATTTAAGGAAAAATTTAAGGCTTAATCTTGCTGAGACACATACTGACAATAGTCTTCCACCACCAAAGAGTTCCTGGCTTTTACGACTCTTCGAATCCAAGCTCTTTGATATGTCCATTGCAATTGCATATTTATTTCATTCTAAGGAACCTGGGGTACTGACTTATCTTGGAAACAAACTCTTTGTAAGTATGATTTTATCTTGGGTTTCGCAATACCCATTTGGGTGGTTTTTGGACCTCTCGAGTGTGATTGTCTTGCCTGGTGTTACAAAACACCTTAGACCCATCTTAGTTTTGTGCCAAATATTCCTTCATCCTATATTCACATGGCTTGAAAATTAGCCCTCCATTCCACTCCCCCTCTATCTCTAACTCTTTTTACTGGTTGATCCAGTTGTTTCTGGTTAAGGCAGTGAGGATGTGCTGATTAAATTCACAATATTCAGGTCATCCAATTTTGGGTAGCAGCTATAAAAATAACCTCTGGCAAACAGGGTTGTCACTAAGATTTCAAGTTGCCGGGTAAATACAACAAGTAGGCAGGGAATCCAACAGCTAGGGATTTCTTTTGGTTCCATTTTTCTTCTATTTTCCAATAAAAGTAGCCAGGGGCCACTCTCTTAGTAGCCGGGGAAAATCCCCGGACCCCGGCTCTTAATGACAACCCTGGGCAAAACCCCTGTATTTCTTTGTTTTGGGGTGTGGTACTCTATTATAATGGGTTTGATATGATTTACACCAAGGATAAAATTGAAATTCAACATACACAAGCCACAAGTTATTAATGAGTTACAGCTTTAGCTGATTTATGTAAGGTTAAAGGGCTAAGAATTTTGTTTTGAATAAACCTTTATCACGCGGCAGCCAGTTTGTCTCAGGAGATTTATAAAACTTTGTTTATGCACAGCTAGCCTCGTAGAGAGAACGAGGCTAGCTGTGCATAAACAAAGTTTTATAAATCTCCTGAGACAAAATGGCCACTGCGTGACAAAGGTCTATTGTCTTTATCTTTGATAGAGTTTTGATGATGAAGATGTCAACTTCTATATACCACAACTAATGTAAGTGTTCTTGTGTTAGTTAGCATTACTGATGATTGGGCTGATGGATTTGATGAATGAGCCCCCCTTTTCCTCCCCAGATAAGATTTTAGGTTGCATTTTGTTTTTTTGTTTTTTTGCGAAATTGTTGTTTCCACCGTTGTGATAATAGACCTTTCCATCACTATGAACAAAGGCACCAACCCAAGGCTTGGGTGGACAAATTACCTTTTTTACAGTGACGTGCATGAAATTGTCTACCTGAACCTCAACCTCATTTCTTTGTGTTTGCTCATTAGGGTGGAATGCGGGAAAGGTGTACGAGGTTGCACATGGACAAGGCTGTGCTCTAGCAGAGCCTCGTGGCTCCTGGTGCCCAACTTTTGCTCTCGGGCAACAAGAAAATCTTTTTTTTTTTTCAAACAAATCACATGCTGGGTAACTTAGATTTTACAGGTTTAGAGCACTGGGCTCCCTTCAATTTCCTTGGAGAACTGTCTTGGTGGATATTTTTCAGACTGGGTACATAAGATGCACAGTATTTTCTATCTCTAAGTTGTTCTTGGAGACCTAGAGGCAGCCATCATGGGCAAAAGCATTCCCCAGTTTTGAATACCCAAAAAATTCCTACTTAAATCAAGCTACCCAAAACAATACTTGCCAAAATTTTCCTACCCCAAAAAATCCAGAAATCGAAAATTTCAAACCCAAGAAAATCCTTCCATCAACCCTGTCACTTGAAATCCAGAGTCACCCCGCTGGGTAACCATTACTCCTACAAAAATGGTCGTTATCATAACTGTTTATCTACTGTAGTTAATTTTAAACTAATGAACACTGCTATCGATTTTGCCATTTTTCAGTAACATGTACATCCATATTGATGAGGTGTCAGAGGCTCTTCATAGATACTTGGTGGAGAAGTGCAAGAAGAACTTTTCATTTGCTCTACAGGTATGTATGGCCACATCATATTTTCAGCATATGTGTGTACTGCTGCTAAACCGTTTCACATCAGTTTTTTTCCTGGTGAGCCTTCAATGTACAAGCACAATATTCCTTACAGAGAGGAAAATCCATTGTTTTGAGGGATGTAAGACCATGTACTTTTGGTTGGTTCATGAACTCCCTTACTGAGCCAAAAACTATATGTGGAAGCCCTTCCTTGTCATTCACAGATTGATGGTGAATGTTTAGGTTTCTTGCCAGGAAACAGCTCTGCAAGACTCTTTTCCTTTTTTCCTGGACGATAAAAGAATAATAAACCAGTGATAGTTTACAAGAGTGAACAAGGAATGCATTAATGCTAAGATGTTTGCCTCATCAGTCAAAGATTATTTTGTTTTAATTTATGGTTGAATTTTTATGAATGAGTGAGTTGAATGAATGAATAAAGAGTCGTGGATGAGAGGACAACAGACGTACACTTTTACAGTATATTTTAACATGTGAACAGTAAGCTGTGACGTCAGCATACAAAGGCACCACTCACAGCTGCTCTCAGTCCATTTATGAGCTTACTGTACCCACCCAACCCATGATGTGAATGATGTGATGAGTGTAGGTTGACCACAACACCGGGGCGTATGTTCCCAACTCTTTTGAAAAAGTGGTGTGGGTTCTTTTACGTCCCACAAGAACCAGATAAGTGTAAGTGCTGTGAGATGGGACCTACGGTTTTTCATCCTTATCCGAAAAGACTAGAAAGTCTAACCATTTGCAGATGTCATTACAAAGGCAGCACCTTCTTCTCAGTTATTTAAAGACCCTGAGTGTTGGTCTAACCAGGGTTCAAACCCGTGATCTCCTGCTGAGCATACCGGCACTCTTCCAACTGAGCCAGGAAACAGCTCTGCAAACCTCTTTTCATTCTTTCCTGGACGATAAAAGAATAATAAACCAGTGATAGTTTACAAGAGTAATTAAGTTGCTATTCCTTAAATTTAAGGGCGAATTAAACCTTTCTGTGCTCTTTTATATTTTTCCACCATAATAATAACAAATTATTGCTAGATCTGTCATGCTCAAAACAAGTTCCATTATAGTAGCTCTTAATACCAGTAATATCTTTCAGTTCCAGTGCTTAATTCTGCTTTGAAACGTGTAGTTCTAACGTTTTATCAGTATCAAAATAACATGTGGTTGGGACACTTGTGCAGTCATCTTTCAGCACTTTCTTAACCTATTTACACCTGGAAATTTTGCCAAAAAACCCCTTGAAGCTAGTCAAGCTGTTTTCTGGTCACTATCCGGCCAAAACAAACCAAACTGCCCAAAAGGTTGTTATTGGAATTTGCAGGTCAACTTTTCTCTGTTTTGGTATTTTTTGGTTTTTTTGCATTTTTCTCCAGCCTGATTGACTGAATCATACTCATTCAGGCATGATGGATCCCCATGGGGTGGTGATAGGCAGTTCAGGGTAAATGGGTTTAATGAGTAATGCAAAAAATTAATGTAATAAAGGAGAAGCGCTAGTAAGTTAGTGGAATCTTGACCAGCACATCATCCAAGACTGTACAATTTCACTACAGGCTTCATGGTTGTTAGAAGCATACTGTGCAGATGGATGGCTTCCTTCAAAAGAGCATGCCAGAGGAATAAAGCTCCTGCAGTTGATTTTGGAAGAATGCAGGCCAAGGTATTATTACTGTATGCAATGGTGGTGACCTTGGAGTTAACCCTCTAAGCCCCAATATCCACATACAAATTCTCCAAACTGATCTCCATACATTTCCTGGAGGAATAAGTTGGGAGAATTTGATAAAAGATTAGAGCATTTTCTCTTTAGTGATCAATCATTCTGTAAATAAAATTCTTATAACCAGTTCTCTTGATGATATAATTTTTGGAATAATGTTAGATAATGTTGTTCACTCTTGGGACTCAAAAATGCAAAAAAAGCAGATACTGCTGAGGGTAAATAACAGGATTGTTATTATTATTATTACTCAAAGGGTTGATTAATCTTGAAATCACTGCAGGGTTTAATCTAGAATGCAGCATTGCTTGATTTCTGTGATTTGTAACATAATGCCACACAAAGTTCGAGTAAGCACAGCAATTGAGGGGTGTAACTAACTTGAAATTTATAAGAATTTTGATTATGTAAATCACCGCAAATACCATCATTTTTGTAAACTTAAGTGAGAAACAAGGATGTGTGATTATGTTTCTCAAGGTTGAAAAGAATGATTGTTATTGAAAAGTTTGAAAATTTTTTACTAGTTACTTGTGATGAAAGTGGCAAAACTATAATATTCTTAGCTTCAAAGAAACTTACCACAGGACTTTTGAATATGCAAAACAGAAATCTTGCATTCTTGGTGCTGCCATAGAATTTTCCTAAATTAATATATTAACTGTTAACAGGTCTCCTTTAAGTCCTTCTGGAGTTGCTGGATCACATTCTTCACCTTCACCTGCATCTTCAGCTGGGTCAGGTGCAACACTTACTGCCCCTACAAAGAAAACCCACCAGCGATCCAAGTCAGATGCCACTGCAGCTATTACAGCTTCTAGCCGTCTAATGCAAGTATGTAACACAGAAATAGTATACCATAATCTCTCTGTATATGACCCTGATTGGAGCATATTTTTGCAGCATGTTTTAAACCTTTCGTTCCTAATAGCTTGAGCAAGATTCACAAAAATTCTTAAGAGTTTACAATTGAATGGTAGCATAGGATTTAAAGTATTGAGCTTAAACCACAATGATGGCAGCAGCGGTGAAAATGCCACTTGCTAAACAAATTAATTTGCATCCTGGGCGACTTTACCAGGATTTGAATTCTTAAAGACTTAATTATCCAGGTTCAAAAAGAGAAAGGAAAATTTGTTGTCGTATGTTCACGTCTCATCGTCCCATTAGGAGGTTTCATGTCGTAGTCGTGCTATGGACATTAAAGGAATCTACTAAAAAGCGTTATGCACATGCAGAGCTGTTGTTTTGCTCATAAAATCAATAATTGTTTCTTACGTTGTCATTGTCTTCGTCATCATGGTTGCTTAAGCTCCCTAGTGACAAATTACCTTGCTCTAGGGATAGAAGGGCTAAGTGGGGGGCTTATGGATCAGTGGATCAGCTTATTTAAAAGTGGATTGGAAACACTTATTAGTTCATTGTTTCATTAGCAGTATTGCTTACTTCCTGTATGCATCCATCAGCAAAGGTTCTTGTTATAAGAGGTACATTATTTTAAACAAAATGGAATAGTGTAAAAATTTTCTTTACACTCGAAGATTTGTAAAAACATAGGTTTTTACCTGCTCTAACACCTTGTGAACGTAGAAACTTAAAAGGATCAATAATTCCCAGTTCAAGAATAGGGCATGCATAGTTTGATTAATCTCATCAGTTTTATTACTTTTCTATTTCAGTCAAATGAGTGTGAGTCCCCTGGAAATGGTGACCTGAGGTATGGCCATGCCTTTGACAGTCGCTGTTCTAAGCATTCCCCTGTGGTGTCTCCAAATGCCTCCAGTCCTGCACTGACTGAGTTAGCACGAACTCCAGACTGTAGCTGCCAGGTATATACTATAATATACTTACATTTTATTGTAGGTTTAATTTATTGAAAGACTTGTTATGAATTATGTATTGTACAAGTTTATCAGTACATAAGGCCCAGTTCAAACGTTGCATTTTACATAATTATGCAGAATCTAATGCAAATGAGCAAGAAAAATAGATTTTCCTCATTAGCATTTAATTTGGCACTTGTGGATCAGGGAATGCACATTTGAGCCAGGCCTAAGAAAGCTTGAAAGAAAAAGACTTATTGTCAATAGAGCATAGAAGAACATAGAACAGCAAATTAGAATTTTTGAAAGCAGGAGAGAGAGTCTATTATAGCAAAGCTGAAGCCAGTTGTGGAAATTGCTCACAATTTAGGTATCCTGCTGATGAACAGTTACTGCATTTAGACATTGATGATGGCAGAGCAGCAGCTGTTAATGGTCTCTAGCTTAACCCTTTAAGCCCCAATATCCACATAATATATAGATTTAGCCAGGGCTAAAAGCGAAGCTCCCGTTTATAAATTCATAATTTAAATCAAACAATAAACTTGTAATCCACAGATCAGGGCACATTCATTTGACGTTTGAGACTGAAAGGCTAAGTGATTTTAGAGAAAAATAATTTGACAGTCCTAGAGTGAAACAGCTTTTACATCGAGTTATTAAATAGTCTTATTTGTACACCCAAAAATAGCAATCATGTTCGATCACAGTAGATTAGGCCTGGAAAACAAATAGACCTACCTATTCGTGTATTGTATATGCATTAGCTGTTGCATCATAATTTGGCATTCACCACTCTCTCCAACATTGCTCCGTTTGAGAGACTATGGATAATTGGACAACCCCGAAATATAATTTTAAGAAACACACGCGCCACGATAGTCCTTGGTGGCAGCCAATTTACACGTTGCATTCCTCTGTCTAAAAGAGAGGCCAAAATAAAAAATCAGGCCGGATTTTTTGTGTTCGACAAGTTTAGTTTACTAGTAAATCTTGGCAACGAATCTGGTGGCGTGTAAACCAGCCTTTTAAACATACTTTTTCTCATACGTCCCAGGTAAACAGTACTATTGAGGCCCTTGTTTTTATCATACAGACCTCGGACAGAATTTGTTCTTTTTTGCCCTATTAAACCTATAATTCTGCATTTTTTTTCACAATTTTGCAAGAGAATTTGCACTCATTCAATATCCACGACGATAAAAGCACGCGCTTCCTTTGCACAACAAATTATGGCATTGAATTATAAAACGTTTTCATGAAGAGACTTCTATAATGCCAGGACTTTCAGTTAGAAAAATCTGGTCCTATGTGATGTGCAGGGTAATATGGGTTTTTGATGAAAACGATAAAAAAATTCCCAAAATCACTTTTCGGCCAGCCGGACGGGGCTCACTTTTGACAGGCACCAAACTTGCAGTGTGATTAATAGAGTTACCATTTACGCTTCAACATGATAGATAAATTGTTATGTTTAGGTTTTATTTCCCTTTATTTATTAAACTGCATATGGTTTTGTTATGTGTAATCTTTAAAAGCGAGTGATATTTACGCGCGGCGTTTTGAGTATTCCTGAATGAGATGTTTATGTTCGACTGGATACAACCGGCGCAGCGATAAAAATTGCGAGAGGGACTACTAACAATCAATAAAATAAATATAATTCGGTGAAACATGTACAGAGACAATAATTTTCATTCACGAAGAGAAGTATTGAGAGTAAAGTGTCTTTGAAAATCATGAGTCAGGTACGTAAATATAAGCTTATTTATGTTTTAAGCCGGCTTCCCGGTGTTTGCTCTTTTTCAAGATGAACTCGAGGCAAGAAAATCGCTCAGAGCTTTCTGTTTACAGCCAAAATCATAACTAAATAATCTTCGGAACATTTCTTTGAATTTGCGGTCAAAAAAATGTCTAAAGGCTTTTTAAACCTCATACTATTGTAGGTTAGATCATTGCTCGTGTATAAACTTAAGCCGCATAAACCATACGCTTGACTTCAGGAAACCGAAAAAAAAGAAACACATCAAAGACAACAATTTCTCAGGCTTACCAGTCGAGATGCTGCTTCTGAAGGTCATCAAGTGTTCCAGAATTTTCAACCCTCTTACGCCTCAAGCAAGGGCAAGTGAGTAAGCTCATTTTTGAAAACGATGCCATCCGAAATCGGATTTCCAATGACTTTGACAAGCGGTGCATTTGTCAACAAAAAGCGCAATAAACAAACCAGCCACGAATTACAGAACAATCTTGATAGCAGCTGTATTTTATTTTGTACACCAAGTAGAAAAAGCCAGTTTAAAACATCACAAGATGACACAAAACTCTGTAAGCTCCAGCTATCAGTAAGCAAGTTTCCAGACGCTGCATAAATTTTCCGCATGAACTCACCTGTCAAATTTTGACCAATCAGAACATAAAAATTGGACGTAGAGCGTGATCAACGCGTGACAGTGAGAAAAGTCAAAAGTGATTGGCTTCCCCGCATGTAAATGTAAAAGCCAGTTGAATTTCCGCGTCCGAGGTCAGTTCGAAATCAACATTTTAAAAGTGCGGCCCATGAACTCGACTTATTTCATATACTTTTTAAAAAAATTGAACTTGAGCCTGCGATAATTGAAAAGTAGCAACCTGTCAGCGGATATGTTAAAAAAACACTCAAACTCAGTGGGTCAATACCTGAGCCTGCAATAGGGTCAGGCGATACTGGTCAGCAGAAACACTGTTTTGACAGCTGTCAATTAATCAAAACATGGATGTACAATATCACGTCGCAGGCTCCCAAACTAGTTAGAAAGTATGAGATTAAACATTGGTATACCTATGGTGCGGACGGACGGAAGGTCGGGTGGTCGGTGTACGGTCACGTGATTGCCGAATTTGGATCGATTTTCTAAGCTATGGGACTTCGAATTGAGCCCGTGATCAAATAAAATATCAGCGCAAAACTTTAAACACTACGTGACCTCAATAGATAGACAAATGAGCCCGCGATACACTCAGGTGATGATGGTCAGCGTATACTCTAGTTTGACAGCTGTCAATTAACCTTCATTAGAATGGCGAATATTCGAATTAACAGACTACGAGTGTGAGTAAGACGTATCCGTCCGGCATGTAGTGGAAAATGCCATATCGTGTACCTGAGCGAACCTGAGCCCACGTTATTAGTTTTCTGATAGTGGTCTGCACATGTCCCATTTTGACAGCTGTCAATTGACCTTAATTTGGCTTGCCAATATATCTTGAATTGGTAAGTGTGCCATATTATATCAGCTTATATGTAGGGGCAAAACGACTGGTCTTTCACCTGAGCCCGCGAGATAGTCATGTGATAATTGTCAGCGGATGCCTAATTTTGACAGCTGTCAATCTAATCGTACTCATACGGATAGCTTACATAACTAAGAGGCTATTCTAGTTGTGCAAGATCTATCGTGACATTTGACATCGGCTTACATGAAACGTGTGTACGGGTGGGCGGGCAGGCAGGCGTACGCTACGTCATAACCAAATTTTCTCAGATGGATAGTTTACCAAATTTTCTTACCCATGGTGCTCCGCTCTGCGCGCGCGAGGAGCTCCGCTACAAATTCTCCAAACTGATCTCTACACATTTCCTTTCAGAATGAGTAAAGAGAATCTGATAAAAGATCAAAGCGTTTTCCCTTTGGTGATCATTTTATTTATTCTCATAACCTAATCTCTTTACAATGTATGGATATCGTTAGGAGAAAATTGATTTTGGCCACTATTGGGACTTTAAGGGTTAACTTGAGACTACATGTAGCTCACACTTACAAGTGAGTTAGTGGGAGCAGATGTTTTTTACAAGCCCTTGTAAGAACAGGCTATCAGTATGGTCTGTAGTAGTGTTAAAGAGTCGGAGTTTGAAAAACTCATGGGTCCTTTGCCACGCAGTGCTGGTGCCCTTTTGTTGTCTATTCTTTTGGAGTTACTTATCAACATGCTTTGCAACAATCATAGTGTGAGAACATTTTTTTCTTCTTGTCTTTACTTAGACTCCAAAGCTTGTAGCTCAGAGAGAGTTCATAAGTGCATTGATAGCTATTGGAAAGAGGCTTACTTCCCAGCCAACAAAACACCTCAAGAGTAAGTATTTGCCTTCTTATGGTCCAGGCGTGCACCCAAAATGCAATATCTCAAAATGCATCCCTCTTTAGGTGGTTATTTTTGTGCAAAAGTAATTTTGAAGCTATGGTCCTAGTCATTAAAGGAGCCAAATGTCTTTCCATTGTTATTCCTTCTTGTAGTATTATAAATATTGTGAACAACGAATTCACATTATTTTAACCTCACACAAGGCTACATACTATATGCTTAAGTATAAATTTGGGGTAACAGCTTTGGGCTTTGGGCAACATAACTTTGGGCAACTAAGTTACTCGCTTTGTTACCATGCAAACCAATTTGAACAAAATAAATATTTCAGATTGACCACCAAAGCCATAAATTGTGTGGGATAGATATTTTCATGGTCTGAGCACAAAAAGTCCATAATGATGTCGTTCCATTACCCAGATCTCGGTAGTGCTTCTGATTGGTTGTGCCACGAGGGAAATTTACCTTAACCAATCAGTAGCACTACCCAGATCTGGGTGGTGGCAGGTCATCAGTACAGAATTTCTGCCGTCATTTCGCAGACATCATTTCATGGGGAAACCAGTGGTGTCATTGTAAAATGTTGGCTGTTTTCTCAGGCTGAACTCCTTGAAGTAATGTCTTACTCATTTTAAAACCAAGGGTGCCGTCTAGAAAAGTCTCTTAATGGTTCCCTACAGGCCTGCAGTAGCATAATTCTCAAGTGGTGCCTGACTCTCACTGATCAGGAAATGGAAATATTTTAGGTCAATTGTCCATTCCTTATGAGTGAAAAAATATGAAGCAAATATCTGTATCCACAGCACTACTAACATGATTAGCACCTGTTTGCATACTGTTAATCCCTTGTATCATTTTCAGCTTCCAGGCTGTATGCTGAATTATCTCTGTTGAATCTGAACTTGCCAGCCAAAGTCAGCTTACCAGTGCATCACGGAATTGGAGGTCATTATGTGGTGAGGATACCACACACTGCTGCTGTGGTTCTCAACTCAAAAGATAAGGTAAGTTCACCAACAAGTACAGAGTAGCTTGCCACATTGAACACAATTAAGATGTAAACAAGAAATGAATAATGGGCTTACTTTCTCTGTGCAAGTGGTAGAATAAAACAAAAATTTAATTGTTCATAAAATCAGTTGGCCTCTGTTCACCCTTTAAGCCCAAAATGTCCAAATACAAAATTCTCGGGAAGGATCTCCTTATATTTCCTTGAAGAATTAATTGAGGCAATTTGGTAAAACATCAAGGTATTTTCCCTTTGGTGATCAATTTATTAATTCTCATAACCTTTCTTTTGATGATGTATTGGTACTGTAAGGAGCAAATATTGATGTTGGTCACTCTTTTGACTTACTGTACTTTTCAAGAACACGTGAACACTGAAGTTCAAAAACTAGCTAACATTTGCCTTCTTTGCTGCTGTCAATCATCTATGGTTGCCTCTTAGGAACAGAAAGTTACTTCAACGAGATCAAAAGGTCTTAGTTTGTGATTTCTGATTGGTGGATTTCAATCCTTTTTGTGTGTTTCTGTGTTTCAAGGTTCATTGCTTGTGACAGTAATAAGGTTGATGGCAGTAAAAAATGCTGCGACAGCAGCAAAAACTTGTAACGACTGGCAGGAGGGATTATGACCAAGGAGTTAGCCTGCTGGCAGGCTTACTTGTGTCATTTTGGGGAAAATTTTGACGGTGCAAGCAGGTGAAGCTGGTGAAAAGAATACGGCAAGGACAAAGAGAAGAATATGGTGAATATTTCCTCACCCTATCCTTCTTGCCGGCTCTGCTTCCAAATTTTCTCTGAAGTCTAGACTGCTTGCAAGCTACCAAGGAGTCAACTCTGGACTCGCAAGTCTGATAAGTGCCCTCATCTCTTATTGACCAGCTAATAAACCAGTTAACCAGTCAACAAAGGTGCAAACTTTTTGCTGCATTGCAGGCTCCGTACATGATATACGTCGAAGTGTTGTGCATGACAGGAAATGGTGATGATCCTTTTCCATCTAAGCAGTTTCAACCCACTTTACGACAAACAAGGTCAGAAGAATTCACGGTGTTTAACAAAAGAAGTCTTTCTGTTAATTTTTTTTGCCAGTCGTTGTCATTGACAAAAAGCAGCAACTTTATATAATCAGGAAAATGATACAAATAGCCATTAGAGCAACATATTACATCTTTTGTTGTAGAAATAGGAATTGGGATAGCCAAGACTTAATACAATTTTGATTTCTTTTCTTCTCTTTTTTTTTTTTTTTGGCTTTTGTCTTGTTTTGTTTTTGTTTTTGTTTGTGTTTTTTTTTTTTTAACAATCCAATCTCAAGCAGCATTTGTAAATTGCCTGTACGTAGCGAGATTTACAATTGTACATTCAAAAACACAAATATAGTTTCCATTATTATTATTATTTCAATTTCATTAGGTCTGAGGAGCATTTACCAACCTACTGCCGCACAGAAGGGGTTCAGTTTACAGTAAGTGGTTCTATCAATGAGAAAACAATTCTTGAGTCACCAACCTGTCAATACAGTCATCTCTCCTTGCTCCTCGCTGATAAGAACATTTTGTCTCCCCTGCAAAATGTTCTTAGCAGTAAGGAGAGATGCCCAGATGGCTGTATTTGCAGGCTATCAAGTCACCAGCAGAGGTTAAAAAATTCACAAAAGCTTTGAAACCCACCCAGGTTCCTTCTTCAATAAAAATGGAATGAATGCGCTCAGAAAGTTGTGCTCTAACAAGTGAGGAAACAAAGTAACTTAAGTTAATTAACAAGGTGACTTGTATTTTGCACTAATAGGTAATATTGACTTGAGGTTTTTCGATGTTAGATTTCACCACCTGGGGACTCAGATGATGAATGTTGGTCGACTGTGATTGAAGACAAGACAAAACAGGATGTAGTTGATGTGAGTAAAAAAAGAATCAGTGAGAACTTTCAATAATGAATATCGAGAGGAAAAGTCTTCATGCAGTATCACAACAGTTGTTATTTATTGTTGCATTAACCAGTAACCAAAGCAAAGGTTGCAGTTGATGCCGTGATCTTTGGATCATCCCATGTTATAACCACAATAACTAAATGTTTTGCATTTTGGAACATTTTTGTACAGTCTCATGAACAAACAACAGTTAAATTTCTTTCTCTCAAAGAAAAGAACTAAAGAGCTTCTCTATTAATTCAGGCCTGGAAGAATTAATGCAGATTAAACAATATCGAAGGTGCAAGTGCAGTTTCATCTATCCTTCCAATCCCTTTATAGTGGACAAGGCAGAAAAAGTCAAAAAAATTTCTCATAGTTTTAGTAAAATCCCGAGAAATTATTAATACGACTCAAAAGTTTTGTCAATGAGAGTTCATTTAGAAAGGTAACACCAAAGAATTTCATTCACACATGCAGAAGGTAGAATGACAGTACTGTATCTCACCATAATGACTTATCTCTGTGTCGTTTCTTTGACCATCTCTGTGTCGTATATTTGTTGTCCAGGGTCCATTTGTTGCAGCTGGAGATATTCGACGGAGGCTTTCTGAGTCCCTTAGTGCACCACAGGCCTTGTTTAAAAGGGACCCAGAGGATCCTTCAGGTACAGTGCATGATTATGATCTGTCAGGTTCAAAACAACTGTCGTATGTATTCTTCGGGTATTCAAATCTTACTCTTGAAAATTACAATAGTGTTTCTATCACACTGTACAGTGCCGTGTTGTTATGACAGTGTTGCTCTGACTAACTGTTATAACAAAGATAACAACAACAAAATGTTTTGAGAAAAAGGAAGAATTAAAAATTCAATTGTTTCCTCGGTTAGCTAGGACTGACCTTTCAGAAAATAGGCGTTATGTATAGGTATCTCATATTATAGTAGGTCCTTTGAATACCTTCTATTATAATGAAAGATTGGGGCCTAACTTTGTTGAGAGAGAGGTATTCTCGAATCGTTAAATTGTAAGCAACTAATAGCATTAAAAAACTTCCCTCTTGTTTCAAAACAATGGCGCAAATGATACTTTTGGGTTCTTTTGGTTTGTAATATTTGTTTTGGAAGAAGATGAGAATGGTAGGGAGTGGAGGGTTTGTCAAAATACAGCTGGTGAGTACATGCATGTCATACTCATGAAGTGTCCTTGATCTCTGTTATTGTTTTGTAACAGCTGCTGTTCTCAAGGAACCATGGGAAGAGAAGGAGGCAAGGATAAGAGAAGCCTCACCTTATGGTCACGTGTCCAACTGGAATATCCTTTCAATAAAACCATGTACTGTAGTTCGAGAGCGCCCAGTTTGATTTCTCAAATTCTCTGATTTTCTCGCAATGTCACAATATTAGTGAAAGCAGTTTAACCGGCACTTTCACTCCTCGACCACGTTGTGGACGGATTATTTGCCACACTTCCTTTTGACTCTGTGGAGGAAATCTGTTGTGTTACCATTCATACGAAACCTCCCTAGCAGAACTTTTTCATGGTGGTAGTTATTTACCCTGCGAACAGAGTCTCCTTCGATCTTCCTAGATAAGTCTAGGAAAGATCGAAGCGACTCTGCTAGCAGGGTACTAGTTATTTAGCTTGTAATGTTTTGAGTCTGCGGTGTTACCAGTCAAATGAAACCTCTCTTCAGCAGTGTTTTGATTTGGTGCTATAGTTTGTATTTCTAAATTTTAAGTCTGTGCACGAAATGCTGCGGTGTAACCATTCAAATGAAACCTGTTTGGCAGAACTTCTGCATAGTGCTCTTTATTTCTTAGATTTTACCAAATGAAATTCGATTTTTTTTTGTGCATCCTTTTGCATGTTGGACACTATTAGGAGAGTGAGAGTTAAAGTCACACTTGATTTAGTCACTCAACCAATGAACTCGGGCGCTTTGTTTCCCCCAGTGTTTGTATACTGTAGAGTATATATTTCCTTGACATTGCGTTTACGACTCTTACCGATGATTGTCAAGTGCGGGGATGACCTTCGTCAAGAACAGCTCGCTTACCAACTACTACTGCAATTTCAGGTTCGTTTGCAGTGTACTTCTTTTGAATTCTTGTCGATGGTGCTGTTTGAATTTTTCACTTGGTTTCATTGGTCTGCCGCAATGGTAACGTACCAGTAACTCGATCTTTCCTTTATTTTCTTGTTTATTTTCGTAGAAAATAAAACTGAATTCAAGTCAAATGTAAAAACGCGCTCAACAACGTCAGCACAAATATAACCATTCTCTGTTTTTTTTTCCGTAACTAAATGCTTGCCATGTTATTCTTTATATTTCAGGCAATTTGGAACCAAGAGCGGGTACCACTGCGGCTTAGGCCGTAAGTAGACCTCTTAAAACAAACTTGCAAATGAGTTTATACAACATTTAACTCACCCTGATACAGGGGACGAGCTTGCGAGTAATAATGTCTCCCCATTGCCTTTTGTTTTTGGTAGATATGCTGTTGTGGTGACCTCAAATGACAGTGGCCTCATCGAACCTGTAGTGAATGCTGTCTCGCTTCACCAGATCAAGAAGAACAGTCAAATGTCTCTTATGAATTACTTCATCAAGGTAATCTTTCCAGTGGAACAACGCGGCGAAAAAGTGTTAAGGTTTGGCGGATGTCTTATCGCTTTCTACCCTTGGGTAGACAGCAAAACAGTCCGTATTTTTGCGTATCCAGGTACGCGCGAAGAGCCAAACAAAAGGTCTGGAACGAGGCTAAAAAAAGAGAGCGAGACTGGGGAGGGACGCTAAAAATACGTTTTTTTTTTCTCTCGCCTCACACGCCCCACGGGCGTGCGAGGCTCGCGCGTTTCGCGCGCGTAGGACTCTTAAATGCGCTTTACCGATTTTGAGAAAAAAAAAACGACTGTTTTGCAGTCTAACCCTTGGGACGCAGTGAGAGAGGTGCTAAGCATGTCTGCCTCTGAACAGTGGGTCTTTTCACATAGCCTCTTTAAAATGTTCTCTTTTATTGTTTTATTTTTATTAATATTATTACTACCATTCATAGGAACACGGAAATGTCAACTCAGAGGAGTTTCTGAATGCTCAGCGTAATTTTGTTCAAAGTTGTGCAGCATATTGTCTTGTGTGTTACTTCATGCAAGTCAAAGACAGGTGCCTCCGACCTCCTTTTTTTGGAGTTTTAATGTTGTGTATACTTTACTAGTAGGAGTGTTTTGCGTGGCGTTATTTTTTACTTGCGACGCTTATTTCCTTTTTGTAAACGGCCGTTGCCTTTTTTAACAGTCTACCACCACTGTTAACTGAGCCTTTAGTCTGGATAGATGAAATATATTCACTGGGTTAACTTACAACAAGGCGAATAATACGTCTTTGAATAGTCTTAGAAAGAACGATGTTGAAGCCCAAGTCGAATTTACGTTAAAAGTTCTGGAAAGGGCTAGTGTCACCTGTTATTGATGTATCAGTTAAGAGAGACAGTTTGCTTGTTTATGTACTAAAATATTTCGACATTTTGGCGAGTATGGTAGTGTAGTGGTAAGGGAGAGAGACAAGGGTACGAAAAGTCCGGGTTAGAGGTTCGGGTTCTTAGGTAAATTTCCATCGGTGATCTTTCCTCCAGATAGTGAGAGTCTCTATGAATAAAAGCATGATCCTGACAATTTTTCTGTTCTCATTTCAGACATAACGGCAATATTTTACTTGACGGAGAAGGTCACATCATCCACATTGACTTTGGATTTATCCTTTCTTGCTCTCCCGGCCGTAACCTTGGTTTTGAGAGCTCACCGTTCAAACTCACTCTGGAGTTTGCTGAGGTGAGTTTTGCTTGTCTTCAAATCTAGCTTAGTTTGGTTTATTGATATCTGTCAAGAAAGAAATTAGATGTATACAAACAACAGCACGCTGACAGAAGATGAAAACAGGGGAGAGCCCCAATGACTTTCAACCCCTACAATGTCTCCAAGACTTTAACCCTTTAAGCCCTAAGAGTGATAAGCAGCAAATTTCTCCTTGGAATATCAATGCTTTGTAAAACAGAGTGGTCATGAGAATTATGGACATTATCACACAAGATGAATTTGCTTGATATTTTATCAACTTCTCCCCACTACTTCTACAGGAAATGAACAGGGGCAACAAATGAGAATTCAAAGCTTGATCTTAGGGTTTAAAGGGTTAAGACAAAAATACTAAAATCGGACGAAAGAGGATGTATATGAAGGAATAAAAGGTGTGCGCAGTAAGAATGTGCTACAGGGGTAACTATGGCGATCGATAGTAACTTGGCATGGTCTTATAGTGAGCGTGTAGAAAACTTTTAAACTTTTGAGCACTAGTACCATCCTTAATACAATGAGGGAGACTATTCCAAAACTCAGGAGTAACAATATTAAAAATTCAAGAAAAAAAACTTAGCTATAGTTTCTAAAGTACTAAAAAACAATTTGTTCCTTGTAAAAAAGCACTGCTATACAGCTTACATTTAATATGGTCACATAGACAACACACGCTAGTAGTTCCTAGTACAAAGACTCCATAGTGATCGTGGTATCTTAAACTTCAGATTGTCTGCGTTATCTTCCTCATCCTTTAGCCGCGGCAGTATTAGCTCAGTTGGTAGAGCGCTTGACTGCAGTGCAGGAGGTCAATGGAACAATACTCGAGGTCTTAAAATAACGGAGAAATAAAGGTGTTTCCTTTGCCCTGCAAACGGCTAGACCTGTGCATGGTTCGGACGATCACGTAAAATGGCGGTCCCGTCTCCAGTAAGAAACGTAAAAAGTAGTGTCCCCAATTAGTACACTTTCGTGCTAAATACATTGACAATCAAGTACAATGCATTTTTTTAGGTAATGGGTGGAGTTGATAGCGACATGTACAATTACTTCAAAATATTGATGCTTCAAGGTTTTCTTGCCGCGCGTAAAAATATGGACAAATGTCTCCAGCTGGTGGAGATTATGCAGACAGGTACGTGGATGGTTGGGTTCATCAGTCCAACACTACAGATTATAATATGTTGTACAGCATCGCAAGTTAACTGGTCATTTTCATAGAGCTCAGGGTCGGGTTGCAAAAAACATCTTAAGATTAAGGGAACTCGTTAACTATTATTTCAAAACAATAGGTTATTGTCTTAGGAACGTTTTATGCAACCTGGCCCAGGGCTCCTTCTTGTTGCCATAGGGTACCAGGAGAAAGACGGCTCTTATGGAAATAAGCCTTAATTGATAAGTTCAATCCTTCAAAATACAGTGTCTACTAAATAATTCTCAGTAGCTTTCCTTATTCTTATTACGTCGGAAAGGGACTGAGTCACTTAAGGAGTAGACGCTCTGTTTGACCCTAAATACAGAAAAAAACCCGCTTATACGGACAGTTTGCATGGGGATAGAAATCCTTACTGTTTCATTAATTTTAACCCGCTTAATACGAACACTTTCTATGGCCCCCTGAGCGTCTGTATTAACGTGCTTTGACTGTACACTGCGACTTTCACGTTCCCCATAATGCAATTGGTATCAGGTCGTTCCGCCCAAAGGTTGATTCACCCGGTGGCAGTTCGCCCAGACTAAGTCGATTCACCCTATGTGCATTTGTCGTTGTTTATGCCTGAGAAAAAGGAATAGGCATGGAAAGACAGTGACTGCATATGTGGAATCCAAGGTTAACTAGAATAAAATCTTGGAGAAGTAAGTTCACCATGTTGTAGAGTGTTGTACGTCATCGGGTGAATCGACTTAAGTCCTAGCGAAAGCCTTCGGGCAAAAAAACCGCAATCCATGCAATTTGCCCTCCCCTAACAACTTTGCATAAGTATTATTTTCAATTTCTCTTGGGACTAACAATCGTCCCTTGAGGAAAAAAATTCTGGAAAGTTTTTGGGGGAGGACAAATTGTATTATGGAGAACGTAGAAGTTGCAGATTGTGTTACGCCATGCGTTACTTCCGTGTGATTATTTGTTTGTTTGTTAATTTATTCTGTTGCTTTTTTCGTGCGCAGGTTCTCAGCTGCCGTGCTTTAACCGTGGTGCTTCGACTGTCCGAGCAATGAGAGAAAGATTCCACATGAACTTGACGGAGGAACAGCTTGGTTCCTTCATTGATGAACTGGTGGAAACAAGCATGCACTCTCTCACTACCAAACTTTACGATGGCTTCCAATACCTCACGAATGGCATCTTATAACACAACCCAAGATCACAATCAATGAATGGAACACGCACTCGCTCGGCACAATCTAGCTTTACTACGATTTCAATACCTTACCTCGTGCATGGAATTTTATAGCAGGACGTCACTGATGACTTCAGTTAATACTTGAATTACGTCCTATTTATGAAGTGAATTACGCTCTCGCTCAGTATCAAACGTCACGACTTTTTCCAGTTACTTAAAAACGAGGTCACAGCAGATCTACGACGTTCCTCTTTCTGTTGAATTCGCCAAAGGGATGAATGGAAATAGCGCGAATTCAGTTACCAATGAACTTGATGATTGAGATGAACACCCCGTTTATTGTGTTAAAAGAGTGGTCAGAGCTAGTCGGTATCTAGGCTCTTCCAGGCTCTCAGATAGTAGGAATGGACTCGTAAGTGAAAGGCGCGCGAAAATATGAGTGCGTGATCTGGGAACAGGGGGCAGTGGCGGGAAAAAGCCGCCCTACCTCTCCCCAGTTTCCTCCCGTTTTATTTTCGTGTTCGCGCTTTCTCAACTATCTCAGAGCCTGGAACCAGCTAGTCGCTATCTCGCAACAACATTCGTACCCTGGTGTTTTTAGGAGACGCCTGGTTGTGCCTGTAAGTTTTCCGTGAAAGGAAACTCACTTTGCAAAGACGTTAAATACAGACAAAGCGCAACCAAGTATCTAGTGTCTGGAGAAACATTGAAAAATTGCTTGTAAGCGCTGTATTCTTATAACACAAAGCGCTGAGTCGTGGAAAATCGACAATGGTACAATAGGTGAGCCCTGTCTAAATACAAAAGACAAAATGAACATTACTGTACAGTTCATTGCCGATTTCTGTTGTTATTATCCGACTTGAGACGAAGGAAAGGTAACCTGCCTTGTGAGGATGTGGTGATTTCCTGCTGAACGATTTAATCTCCGATATTCGAAAACTCTTGTTTGAAAAAAGGTGGAGTCAGCGAGTCTTAATCACAGCAATTCAGGCCACAGAAGTCCAGCCAAACTTAATTGGGAATATTTGAATAACAAGCTAACCTTGCTAGGCCATGTAAATCAGATGAAATTTTGGCTCTCCGTCTTCACCTGAGTTATTTGAAGAGTTGAATTATGTGTCATGATTAGATGTCTCGGCTACTATTTTATTTTTTGTTTAAATTCATTGTTTACCTGAATGTTTTTATACACAAGTTTTTAATAGATATAAAATAACTAAGGGATTTGCCGATTCGATCACCCGCCAAACGACGGCAAACATTTTTTTCCCTTGATGAAACAAAAAGGAGTTAATAAAGGTGGTCAGTTCAAACTGAATGTTTCTTGGTTATATAGCGAAAAGCTGCTGTTGGTAGCTCTTCTGCTGTGGCGTCTGCTTTGTTATTCGGATCTCCTCTTCCGTCGTCGTGAATTCGTGTTTTTTACTATGGATATTCTACGTCTAAGAGTCAGTTGTGGTATGTGGGTTCTTACAACCAAGGCGCATTTTGATGTGATTATTCATCGTCTGACGACCATATATTTCCAAGTCCTGAGAAATTAAGAATCTTTTTCAATTTGTTTGGCCACCTTTATCTCCCTCCCACACCCCTTGCCTTATCACCCCTCCCCTTGTACTCAGTATTGGGCAACGAAGGCTACGTCAACTATTGGAAATTATTTGGCTTTCCTTGTAACGTGAGGGAGAGACTACTACAAATATTGGAAGCACCTTTATGGTTTTTTTCGTCTCGTCATGAGAATATTCTTGGTTCAGCACCTGTTTGCATGGAGGTAGGGAACCCCAGGTAGTTGAGGTAACGCGCCTGTACATATAATCTCTTATTTTTGTTTTATCACGTTTTCGTGATAGGTGGGGTGACTCGCCACATGTTACCTCACCTACCTGGGGTCCCGCACTTCCATGTAATCAGGCCCTTAGATAACTGCCATTTGTTTTGGAACAGTCGTTGTTAATTCCAGCGTGAATTGCTCGTACGCCGGGGCTAGCCTGAGTATCCTTCAGGTCACCAACATGGCGGCCCCTCGAGGCCTCGTCAAAACTGTCATTCCTGTATCTTTGAAACCAAAGAGAATTCAAACCTTAGAATATGCATTCAGTATTTAGGAAACCATTCTAAGACTACATGCCAAAAATCAGCCAAATCGACCAGGTACCGTGTCAGGCCGAAGTTCGAATTTTACAGAAAACCACTCTTAAGTTTGACACGACAGCCCTCACAATCTCTTGGATTGTCCTAGAGTCACCCATATCATTCACATTGTCCGCCATATTGACCAGAGAGTTTGAGTGAAGGGAAATCTTTTCGCGCCAAAATGCAGGTATGCAAACATCCCATACGTACAGTGTAGCGAAACTCTAATCATTTCCGGTACCTGTGTAATTTTACTTCGCTTCCTTTCGACTTGAAATTTCGAATATGTGACGTGACGTTAAGTTCAAATTAAAGATTTCATTTGGAATTTTGTGGAAGATTATGGTTGCATTGTTGACGATTAAGAAGCTTATTAGAGTGGAGAAGGTGAATTGAAGTTCAAATCATGTAATTTGCATTTTAGTTGGAATGGTGATTTGAACTTCAACCAGTCCGCGACGTCGAGTTTTCCCTTTATAGTTTCAACTTGTTCAAAGTAACTTCAAGTTCGAATGATGCTATTTCGACACGGATAGTCTAATTTTTGAACTTCAAATTGTATTTATTTTCAACTATTTTTGTCCGCAAATGTACGCCATAGGGGTCAAACAATGACAGCGAAAAAACCGACTAAATCGATCAATTCACACCACAGGCAGACCACCCTCTGTTAGCGGGGGCCGTTGTTGATTGAAATCTGAGCAACGATCTTTTGTTATATATAGAAGAAATACATATGAAATACATACCTCGGAGGTTAGAACTAAAGAAGGAAGTCTCCTTCTTTAGTTCTAACCGCCGAGGTCAAATATTCATCTCGCAAAATAGCGCTTAAAACAGTACGGGACGGCAAAAAAAACATGACACATGACTCAGTTGACATTTTCTTCAAACTTTTATTGAAAAATTTGCTTTAAATTCTGCATTTTGGAACAAATTATAGCCACCGCATTTTTCATATGTATTTCTTCTATAAATAACAAAAGTTCAATCAACAACGGCCGCCACTAACAGAGGGTGGTCTGCCTGTGTTCACACCAAAAAAACACAGGAATATATCAAAGGTAAGTCTCCTTTATTTATTTTATAGAAAAATAAGTAAGAATAATGATATTTAGCGTTCGCAGACCTCAATACAAAGTCTCAACGGTTTCTTCTGGAACGCGAAACCGACTCTCTTGTGAGAAAATTAATTTACATAACCCCGGGGGGTACTCCCATACATTACCTATACGGGTATGTGCCGCCCAACGGGGTCGTGATTTTGAAGCTCCTGATTCAGAACGGGGTATCCATTTCAGAGGCGTTTTCTAGAACGGGGTATAAAAAATTGTGGATCACAGCTTTACCTGCTGCTTAAAATTGTTGCTGATTATAAAGACGCATTTATTTGATGTATAAGTCGAACAAATAAAGAAATATCTTTTTAAAAAAAACGGGGCTATTTCAATTTACAAACTTTCTAGAACGGAGTATAAAAAATTGGCCCATTTCTAGAACGGGGTATCAGTTTTAGGGCGAATTCTAGAAAGGGGTATAGAAAATTGGCCCATTTTTAGAACGGGTTATCAATTTTAGGGGAACGTTTTTTTAGACCGGGGTGCCAATTTGGAGTCCCGGGCGGCACATACCCACCCAAAAAATACCCAAGTACCCCCCCGGGTACATAACACACTCGCAACGTGAGCTTGGAAGCCTGTGGCCCAATTAGCATTTTAGAAACCGAGTTTCATCGGAGCGGAGAAAAAGTCGAATTCTATTTGAGTTGCTTGTCTGAGGAGAAGTGCAGTGTGGTTTAAGTCTTACGTTTGTGATAAGCTAAGGTAAGAATATTAGCTGCAAAGTCATTCTTAAGCAGAATCATGTATACTTGATAATAAGTCATGGTTGAAAGTTCTATTGCCTTACAATGTGTTTTTGCTGAACATTATGCAACCCTGCGCAATGTCCTTCGTCTTTGCCGCCTTAGTATGATTTGAGGCGTTCATTAAAGAGAGTTAAAGAATATAAATATCGTCTCATGGCGCCTTCAGGAAACCAAAAGTGATTTAAAGTGACTAAACGTCTTGCAGACAGCTGCAACTGCTCGGAGATCCGATTGCTATCCGCGCTACATGTAGTAGCTTTTCTGTTGTCCCTAGCAAATTGATAAAAATTCGTTCCCTTTACGTTTTGATATTTTGAGGACTTCTCGCACCAGAAAATGACATTTGCAGCGTATACAACTGTACAGTCCTTTATTCTATTACTTAAGGTATTTTACAATTTCTCGACAACGCCTTGATATTTATGGCCTATATCAGGTGCGTCAGCCACGTTTATAGCGGAGACTGTTTGGCAAGTAGGCGAGCCCCTTTCTCATATAAACCTGAAAATTTTATCAGGCCAAGAAAGTGAAAAAGCGCTCCATTCTGGCTAGCTTAGACTGTTCACATTCCCTAAGATCGTCGAGACCGAACTTGTTGTAACCGGCCGACACGGTTGGTTTCACTAATGTGGCCGCCCAATTCACTACTGTAATTCCATATTCATTCACATCACGAATATATTCATTCGCATTCAGCATTTGCATTGTCATTCAACATGTACACAAATTCACATTCAACGACATAATTCTCAGTTACGAATACAGTCGAACCTATGTTAAGCGACACAGTATTGAGCGGTCACCCTCTATTAAGCGGTCAGTTTTCAAAGTCCCGAAAATTGCTTCCCTTGATCTACTGTTTTTTCGACCTCTATAAGTGGTCACCTCTCAGCGGTTGCGGTCACCATTTGCGAAGTCCCAAAGGAACTTTTTCTATTGTCGTGACCTGTATTAAACGGTCACACGGTGTCAATTACTTGCTCATATAGTTTCAAGTAATGTAACAAACGAGGTACAACAAATGATTTCCTTTTTTATTTTCGTAAATCATTAAAACGCCCGAAAGGAATGTTTCTGTTTGAGGTCAAACGTCTGATCTGATCAGCTCTGGTGATCGAAATCTTTGAATTGTATTTCTTGCTATCTGTATTATTATAAAGCGGTCACATTTGCAACATATCTTTATTCACATTCAAGGTCAAAATTGCCGCAATATTCATTCAATATTTTGTTGTTTTTAAAAAATATTCCTTCATTAGTACACAGGCGACCCAAACTCACGTGACAATGTGCGAGCCAGCAAGCCATGCAAGTCAGGCGAACCATTGGTAAAAATAATGTTAAGAAGTGAACACTGCAAATTTACAGATGAGGAGTTGAGCAGTCATGTTACTGACTAGGGTTACTTTTAGCACTCGGGTTAAGCTTTCATTTTACGGATTAGGGTTAAGCAATGCTTAGAGTTAAACACTTATTTACAACGTTAGCTTTCAGTTAATGTTTACCGTATTACTGTTTTTGGTTTGTTTTTGTATTATTTTTAATGAGTCTTCAATGGACTGCATTGCTCGGTGCCATGGCTCGCTGGCTCGCATTTTATACACACAATTAACAATTGTTGGACGAGGTTGAGCAAAACATCGTGATTTGTCTGTGGCGAGCAGAACTATTATTTGCCGAAGCCGAAGGCTGAGGCAAATAATTGATCTGCGAGACACTGACAAATCACGGTACTTTGCGATAACCGAATTCAATGACTGTTTTATCATTCGATCACCGAGTTTGTATTTTTAATGAATATCCTTGGGAAGCCAAGCGATCTGCCATTTTCACGCAAGAGCGATCGCAAGAAGGAGATCTAGAAAAGCACGGTTTCCTTTACGCATGAGCAAAATATTATTTGCAGCCAAACACAGTTGGACGGCTTCGCGCATGAGCAGACCATTATTTATAGGTAGTTATTTGTAGCTCACGTGGTGGGCTCTCAGCCAATGAAAAGAAAGAAAAATTTGCTTCGAAGTCTACCTGGCGACCGTTGAAAATAGGAGACTTTGACTGAGATCTGTGAACGCTAAATAAACAACGATAAATCCAATTCTTCCTTCAAAGAAATGAATAAAAAATACTTGCCTGCGATGCATTCCACTAAGGAGACAGTGACATTTAGGAAAACTAAAGGCGTCGACCTGGCTGATCAAGAGATGTGTGCGCTAGTTCATCCTTTGCTGAAGAAGCTTGGACTTGACTTGGTTTTTCAGAGTGTTAGTCAGTCAACAATCTGCAGTACATCTCTAAGCTCGTCAAAAAGGCTGTATTTCAGTGAAAAGGAACGAGCACGTGGTCGTCAATGAAATCTATCCTGACTTGCAATCGTCCCATCGTCAATATCACAGCACTGAAACGGCCTTGCTGAAAGTTATGAACGACGTCCTCTTGAAAATGAACTTGCAACATGTGACCTTGATAGTTTTGTTGGATCGAAGCGCAGCATTTGACACAGTTGATCATAATACCTTGTTGGAGCGACTGCGCAGGGATGTTGGCATACGTGGGAAAGTGCTTGACTGGTTCAGCTCATATCTGTCGAATCGGAGCCAGCACGTCTCCATCGATGGGTCGCCTACTAGACAGTTCCCACTTGACTGTGGCGTACCTTAGGGTTCTTGTCTGGGACCCTTGCTGCTCGTCATTTACACTTCCTTGCTGTTTAAGGTTATCGAGCATCACCTCCCGCATGTTTACTGTATCACGGACGACACGCAGCTGTACCTCAGTTTCAGAGCAGATGACGATAACGCACAAGATGAGGCGCTGTGTGCTATGGGGGAGTGCAAACGTGACTTATAGAAATGGTTGATTGATGGAAGGTTGCCACTAAATGATGATAAAACTGGAACTTCTATTCATCTGGACTAGATAGCAGCTCAATAAACTTGGCTCCTTAATTGAGACTGCAAGTTGGTGATCATAATATTGATCTTTCGTTAAATGCTGGAAACAATTCACTATTAACAAAATATGTAAAGCCTTTTTCTATCATATTCATAATATCCTTCGAATTTCAAAATTTTTGTCCAAGGAATGCCTTCAGTTTATGCTTTTGTGACCTAAAGACTGGATTACTGTATGGGCTACCCAAATATCAGATTTGTAAGCTACGACGTGTCCAGAACACCGCGGCCTTCCCGCGCATATCTGGGATATCGGATCACTGTGCGCTTTTAAGGGACAAGTCAAGACATATCTTTTGATGCGAATTGGCTTGTTAATGAAAAGTTCTAAACATTCTTCATTTGCGTCCAACAAACATAATATATCGTCATTAAACCTTTTCCATATCAGCAGTGTGTTAGTAATTTGCCTCAGCTAGGATCTCCTTTTCTAGTTTTGCCACAAAAGTATTGGCAAAGGCTACGGCCATTTCACCGACCCATGGCTTTACCGAGTGTCTGGAGATAATGTTGGCCATTAAAATGGATGGCGTTCTTTTTCAGGATAAGGTTCTTTATGATAAAAACACCAATGAAATACCAGGTGAGCTTTCGCGCGAAAACTTGATATCTTCACCTGTGAAAATAACATGTTATCTTGACATGTGAAAATATCACCGTTGCTATGGGTACATAATAAATCGCGCCTTCCACACCAAAAAACTATTAAAGTGAAATGGTTTAGTAGTTAATTGGTGTTTGTATATCGCTGCGCTCACTCGTGAAATATTTTTCAACACTCGAAGAGAAATTTCGTATCTCCGCGCGGCCATGTAATATCCTCTATGTATTTCTCTACGAAAATGTGTAGCTATAGGAGGATTTCTTTCATGGAAATCTTGGTATGTTTGACATACAAAATCCCTTCCTCTTGTGGAATGTTCGTGTAGTGCCCAGGGCTACTCCTTATAATGGCCTATACGGAGAGGCTCCACCCGAAAGGGGTACAAATGTACCTTTTTAAGGCTTAGGTATATAAAAAGGGTAGGGATTTCATTATATCGTAAATTTTCTTGTTCTTTGGCCACCCTAGATGAAGTATATAAAAAGGTAGGGAATTCTGTCATTTCGGTCTATTCAAAGGCCTAAAAGGGCTGACAGATTATTTTATGGCGGTGAAATAGTCGAAAAAACGTTCCGCTTTTGTGATTGTTTATTCATATCTTGAAGACAGTGCATTTACAGAAGTTAAATGGGTGAAAAGGTATAAACTAGGTACGTGAAAATGGTATCATTCTTCAATAGAAGGTGATCGAAAGGGGTACCTTCTCTGTCAAAAATGGTATATTAAAGGAAAAGGGTAAGGGGTCGGACCACTGGGCGAAGCACCCCCTCTCCCCCTGGAACCTGGAACCTTGATAACGAAGTGCCAAGGGAGTGGCAAACTTTTTCGCTATAACGAGGTTTCGTTATTTTGAGGTATTATTTCATATATTTTTCTATTACCTGGGGGAAAAATCGTTCGTTATACCGAGGACTTCGTTATATAAAGGTTCGTTATATCGAGGTTCCACTGTATTAAGTTTTTTAGTATCCCCCGGGGTGTATAGGCTAATCACGTCCACTGAGACAAGAAAAACGTTGTTTGGTATCCTTGTGTCTTCAAAAACACTTGTTTCCAGAATGTAGAGCAGGCGGGGGCCTGGGATCCAATGATGCGTAAAGACGGGATGCGTACAAAATGCTGAATGAATATAGCAACAGTGTTGAATGAAAATTTTGACCTTGCATGTGAATGAATATATTCATGAAAAGGAATTAAATCGTTCAATGTGAAGAAATATGAAATTTTGCACATTAACAAAATTTTGAATGAATATAGCAACAGTGTTAATAAAAATTTTGACCTTGCATGTGAATGAATATTTTAACAGCAACAGGATTAGCTCAATCGGAAGAGCGCTTGACTGCAGAGCGGGAGGTCGCGGGTTAAATTCCCGGGACCGGACCAACAACTCAAGGTCTTAACATAACTGAGAAATGAAGGTACTCCTTTGCACTACAAGCGGCTTGACCTTCGCGTGGCTCGGATGACCACGTAAAATGGCGGTCCCGTCTCCAGTAGACGTAAAAATGGTGTCCCCAGTTAGTACTTCCGTGCTAAATACAATGACAATCATTATTACAGATGATTTATTACATCTCTAGGTCTTGAAAAATGTAAAAAGGAATGCAATATGTTTTAGATTATTGTGGTACAGATTTTTGTCCACTGAAAATAAAAATTACTCAATTTCATGGTGGATTCCGTCTTAATGTCTTCATATCTGATAAAGACACGGGTAAGCTTTACGTTCAATTTTTTAGACCAAAATAACCCCAAATTTAAATTTTTGTGCAAGAATGAGTTGATCAATATCAGAGATTTTGAAGCCGTTCAAAAAACTCGCAGTCCAGTATTATCAGGAGCAAAAACTCCACTCCTGCTCGTTTTTTAAACAGTACTTAAAACACACTTACGTTTTCATGACATGTTTTCCTTATCAGCAACCATTAACGTTGCGACTGTGGGAAATTAAAGTAGACTCTCGTGTTCAAATTCCCCCAAAAAACTTTGCCAAAGGTTACAGCCCCGCATCCACAAGAACTTTGCTTCTTTGCCCCCACCCCCACCCACTCCCCCCGGAACAAAAAGCAGTCAAATGCTCGAGATGAGGGGGGGGGGGTGTTGAATTTTAAATTGATCAGCGCATTGATTAGATCTGGGCACTTAATTCAGTCAACTTGGATTATGCAGTAGATGTTATTTCTTATATTCGTCAATATTGCTCCTAGATCACTATGGAGGCCGAGCATAACCCAACAGAATATCATAAATTGGAGGCAGAAGTTACAAAAGAATTGAGCGAAATGAAAAGATTTGCCTCAATGGAAGAAAGGCAGGACAGTGGAGTGTTATCTCTGGATATCATTTCCACTCTTTGTCATGGTAATACCAATATATTCGGAGTTTGATTAAAATTCCAGACTTTTTTGTCGGGCAGAATGGCATTTCCGCATCTAATGAAAACGCCTGTATTACCGGAGCTTCGACCGGATTGTCTCCAGTGTTCTACGCAGACGTTCTTAGAGCTACGTCATGCTCACGTCATGCGTTCCTCCCCTAAGTCCTAAGAACGTCTGCATGCGAGGCTAATTGTTCCCGTTCTCAAATGCCCTTCGACCCAGTCCACACCCTCTTTTCCCTTCAGGTTTGAATAAACATTTATTAGATAACGTTCTCGTTTTATCCGGAATAATAAAGGTCATAGTTTATATTGGCAAGGCTGATTACACTTACCGAATCCTTAATTATTCCGAATATCATATAAACTGAATCTAACATATATTGTTTTTGTTGTGAAGTACCCAGTAATTGTTTAAGGTTATGTTCATGCTATACCGGTTAGCTTTTCATGCCGACACAAAACGTTATCAGATATAGTATAAACACCTATCCGATATGTGACTCTCCACCTTAGAGATCGGTGCGGCACAGCCGCAGAAGCTGAACACAAGCTCTATCTTGCCTGCCGGCGTAAGAGTTATCTGGTAAAGTATGAAAGTAGCCTAAGAAAGCTTTTTGGGGCGGTATCCAGCCTTCCTTTCAATACCAGACAGTTGAATCCAAACAATTCCTTGACTAACTAATAGACCATTTTACAGTTGTGTGCTCAGTGCCTTGGCCTTTGAATAGAAGGGACGATGGCGGTGACCTTGTTTTGGTACAAACCTTCTTACAACTGTAAAATGGCTGATGAGGGAGCTTAAACAACGACGACGGTGGAGGAAACGTCCCATCATCTCTCTTATTCAATCTCGTTCAATTGATCAAATGTTGGTGAATTTTTCTGGAGATAAATTCTAAAAGACTGCATCTGAGTTCTAAAAAAAATTAGAAAATCGTTGTATTGTGTTCACGCCCTCCACAAAACGTGAAGTTAGGCAGTTTGACGTCTTGGTCATTCAACGCCGGCGAAGAAATGTACAAGAAAGCGTGACGCACGTGCAAAGGTGTTGTTTTGCTAATCTAAACCTATTGCTGTTTTGCCGTTTTCGTTAACGTCGTCGTAATGGTTGCTTAAGCTCCCTAATACCGTAAAATTCCGAAAATAAGCCCCGGGGCTTATATTTTTCGAAGGCCCTTTTTGAGGGGCTTATATTCGGAGGGACTTTTCCACGGAGGGAAATTTGCGTTTCGAAATCGATTGTGCTAGCCTTATAGTTGGAAGTAAATTTACCGTTTTTGCTTTGTTTTACTTTGTATTTGAGGGCAATTTTCCAAGTACAATCCCCCGGGGGGCTTATATTTGGAGGAGCGATTTAACGGAGGGTTTTTTGCGTTACCGGATTGGTGGGCTTATATTTGGAGGAGCTTATACATGGAGGGGCTTATTTTCGGAATTTTACGGTATTTCCTTAGGAAAATACCAGACCTACTGGAGAGGAGTATCGCTCATAAAAGATCCGTTGGACCTAACGATACTTCAGCAGTTGCTATGGGAACTAAAGCCCCGAACTGTTATTGAGTTTGGCGCCTATAAGGGAGGTTCAGCTCTGTGGCTAGCGGACATGTTGAAGATGTACGGTTGTCAGTCTCGTATCATATCTACTGACATCGATCTTTCCTTACTTGATGCTGAAGCTAAAAAGTCTAAGGATGTCGAGTTTATTCAAGGCGACTCGTCTAATATTGAACAGTTTTTCCCCGAAGAATTTCTCAAGGTAAGGTAATAAAAAATTTAATAAAAGGGCATTTAAAACGCAGGATTGTTTTACGTTTTGCTAAATGTTTTACTGTTATCATCTGCACTCACTCAAAATTTCTGATCAATTTTTTTTTCCGGTTGTCTTATTTTAGAACGTTTGGAAAAAGTCAAGGGGCGCTATTTCTAGAAACAAATAACAACAGCAAAAAAATTAAACGTTATTTAGAGAAAAAGATACTTATCCGTTTCAGTAATTGACAAACCTGTGGCCCTATTGTTGTCCCCAGCTAATTAGTCACGCTTTCCAGAGCGAATTATAATGTATGATGTTGCTTTTAAGGAGGAATGGCAGTAACCAGAGTAGCTGGATAATATTCCTTGGGAGCAGAGAAGAGAATTAACGACAACGCCCACCCACATATGACGTCGACTCGAACCCTAGCCTCCCACGCAGACGTTCTTAGTGGTTCGTCACGCGTTCCTTCCCCACGCGTGACGAACCCCTAAGAAAGTCTGCGTGGGAGGCTACTCGAACCCTGGCTTCATTAGTCAGAGAAGTGAGAGTTCTCAACACTTCGCCATCTCTACTCCCCGACAAAAATCCTTCCTAGTTTTTCTCTGAAGTATGCGATAATAGTAAAATACAGTCACTCAAGTACAAAATGGCCCTGAGGTACAATAGAAAGACATCAACTAATTCTACATTGTGGTAACAAGCCATAAACAATATGTTTATGTTTTTTCCAAAATAGACGTTTCCGGCAGCAATGCTTTACAGTGTTGAAATGATTAGGTTGGATAAGTGCTCAGGAAGCCATGAAGAAAAATTGGGGAACTTGAACAGTTTGCGATCTTGCAACCAAACAAAGCTTTACCACATAATTCATAAATTTGTTATATTTCAAAATGAAATTAGAAGAAAATTTAACACATTGATCGTGCTTTGAAATCTAAGTTATGGGTTTGACACAGCTGAGGACCTTTTTGGCTGATGGGGAAAAAGGGAGCCTTGTTATGTTGCATTCGGATATACGAGAACAGAAATACATTCCCTGATTACGGTGTAACAATTGTGTGGTATCAAGTTAAACTTTGTAAAATAGTTCTTTGGTTCGATCTGTGTATAAGGTAAAGCTTTATGTAGATGCATGGAAAAGAGATTAGCTTACTCGCTTTTTTGATTGTGTCAATGGGATGTGTGTTCCACAAACGTTTGAAACTTACTTTTATGCCAACAGAACAGCCTTGTACCTTTTCTTTCCTGTGAAGCCTGGAGCGAGGTCCTGGAGAGTGTTCACCAGTGACAACAACGCTCAATGTACACCTTTACTGTAATTTATAATTATTACGTAGTACCGGCTAAACTTCATTTTCCGGTTTATGCTGTAATCAATGACGTTATTTAATATAACAGTAAGTAATAAATAAATAAACTGTCATTATTATCATTATTATTATTATTATTATTATTATTATTATTATTATTATTATTATTAATTAGTAACTATTTGCAAAACCATCGAATATCTTAAAGTTACACTAAAAGGTTGCACGCAATGTTCAATCACTGCTTTTCTTCAGTGGTAAGCGCTTCGTCGAAAAGATATTGCATTGGTAAAGCTACAAGCAAACGGACGCAGCAAATCCCAATATTGTTGGCCTAGAATGTTGAGAGTTGTCTCGTCAGTGTTGGTAGTGGTGTTCAAACGGAGCAACAACTCCCAACAACATGCAACAGGGTCAGCAAACGGATCCAGCATGTAACATCCAACAACGTTGTGTCCGTTTTACGGGGCTTAAGGCTGTCTTTTATCATAGGAACTTTATCCAAGTAAAGTTTTGGCCAGGATGGTTTAGAGTCGCCTCTCCTATTCTCATGCATGTCGAACTATTTTCATAA
>OZ037994.1:32458339-32648339 GCA_964035705.1 Porites rus
CGATCTTAACTTCGTCCTGTGAATATTGGCTCATTTGGGGATCATCCCTGCGGAGTTTCAAACAATTGGTCAGTTACTTTTAAGGTGAATGAAATAACAATGTAAGGGTGTCGCCCAGGACCTAAAGTTGCACTGAGAAACACTTATAGGTGCGCGAGCAGGTCCGGTTGCGGGTGCGGGTTGCGGGTGCGTATGAAGGTGACAGGAATTGAGGGTTCGAGTTACAAGACCTTTATCCAGTCACACCTGCAGAGAGGAACAAGTGCAAATCATACAGTCGGCAATAAGCATTCATTAGGACTGAGATAACATCGAAGTCCAATATCTGTGCTTCCCCTGATTACACTTAGTATCTTGTTAAAGATATCAAGGGCACAAGCAAGCTTCGGCCTTCGACTAAGTAAGATTAAATTAAGTTTTTAGCAGATTTGCCAGTAAATTCACTGTAATACGAAATATAAGAAAATAATGACATTTTCATTCTGTTGTTGCATAATCGTCATGATTCTCTTTCGTGTTAGGTTGATGACCCCTGGCAATGATAACATCTCCGATCAAGTTCTTTTTACCTCTTAATACTGTCATCTATCATGTTCACTGACCGATCCTTTTGACAGACAGAGTAGTATACAGTCAACTCCCTCTAAGACAGACACCTTTGGGACCGGCAACAAGTGTCCGTCTTAGAGAGATGTCCGTCTTATAGAGAGTCAAATAAAGGGAGTAAAGAAAGGCAGGGACCAACTCTAGGTGTCCGTTTTAGGGAGGTGTCCGTCTTATAGAGGTGTCCGTTAAGAGAGGGTCGATTGTTTATACTCACTATTAACATAGAAAATTAACGCCCCACTGAAGTGTTGCCCCTTAAGGGATCTATTGAAGTGTAGTCTTGACTTCCCTTTTAAGACACCCGAACAAGATTCTGTGGCCTTTTAAAAGGATTATTTCGAAGAGTCTTCACCTTGTACACCAAGTTAGGCAAGTTGATCAGCATATTTCGATTGCGTGTCTTACCAAAATCACCGGACTCCTTTTATGAATTGTCTCTATTGAATTAAAAAGGGCGTTGTCAATCGACCGCTTTACTTTGAGGGATAGAAATCTATTGTAATGGTTATGTTGTGCATCATATAATTTGAAGAACTTTTGGTATCATCAAGTAAAATAGAAATTCAGTGGAATTGTATTGAGGATGACTAGAATAGAGAGTCCTAGAGTCACTTGGCAAGGTCTCGGCAGAAAAAACAATTACGTTAGATTTTTCGACACCCACAAGGTTACTTAACAGACTTTGCCGAGTGACTCTAGAACTCTATTCTAGTTATCCTCAAAACAATTCCATTGAATATCTATTTTACTTGATGATACCAAAAATTCTTCAAACTATATAATACTTAATGCACCTTTCGATTGTTTTGAACAGGTTATTATTTTCAGTAAATGGAAGGGCAGGTCACTGACATGGAACAGAGGTCATTATTACGAATAATAACCTACTGCTCCATTTCAATGACCACAATGATGACCTGCTGGTTCTCAAACAATGGAAAGGTGCATTAAATCGGACCCCCCCCCCCCCCCCCTGAGATGACCTGCGGTTTTCTAATACAACTGGTATTCTGCCAACAAAAAAAAAACTACGTGGTTTATTGGTGTTGAAGTAGAGCAAGAGACGAGTGCACCCCCTCCTGAAAAAATCCTGGATCCGCCCCTGGGATAATGCCCTCACTCGGAGCTCAGGCATTATCCTATATATAACATAACCATTAGAATAATTGTCTATCCCAAAACATAAAGCGGTCGATGACAACGCCCTTTTTAATTCAACTGAGACAATTCATAAACTGGTCCGGAGATTTTGGTAAGACACGCAATCGAAATGTGCTGACCAACTTGCCTAACTTGGTTTACAAGGTGAAGACTCTTCAAAATAATACTTTTAAAAGGCGGGGAAACGTTTATAAACCAGTTCAGAGACTTACAGAATCTTGGTAGGGTGTCTTGAAAGGGAAGACAAGTCCCTTAAGGGGCAACACTTCAGTGGAGCGGTAACGTTCTGTGTTAAAAGTAATTAAATGAAATTCATTTAGCCTACATTGTGTAATCAACCCTTCCAAACACTTATTAACTACAGAAGCAATTAATAAAGATCATTCCTAACTTGTCTCACTCGAGGAAGGAGGGCATTTCCAAGTATTGAAGATATGAGGTAAGAATGATTACAACAAAACTCGAAGTCCTTGAGCAACCTCCACATACTGTTATATAAATGAGTTTGTTCATGGTTTGAAACAAACATTTTTGTAAGTTTTTTTTGGTTTGTTTTTTAAAGAAACGGCTAAGCTACGTCGTGAAGTAAGACAGACTGAGTTAAAAGAGTTCCGCACCCTAACTAAAGTGATGGAGTAATCGTACAGTGTGGTCAATGCTGACCAAGAACATGCAGGAGCATATTATCTTTTCTTTTCTTTTACCTTCTTGTTTTTTTGTACAGAACAACATTTACTGCTGTGCCAGTTTCTTTTTTATCCAGTCAGTTTATGTTAACTGTTTAATGGTTACTCAGACCCCAGTTATATTGCCCAGTTAGTGCCCTGGAGCACCTCATTTTGTAGATAAGAAAACGTATGACTTTAGGAATTGTGTGTATTAAAATAATGTGGTTTTTTTCTCAACATCGTTTTTGTGCTTTACGACAGGTCGAGATGAACGTTTGCGTTGCACTAGCACTTTTACTCATGGTTTCAATGGCGATGGCCATGGGTTGAGGAAACCATAAAAGTACAGATATGATCCAGAGCGAATGAATTACCAGGATAACGAGGTATTATTGATAAAGTAATTTTGATGGAAGGAGGTTATTATGAGGTTCCGAAAATGAACATGGTGGTATTTCACCAAGAGAGAATAATGGAACATTCACCTCTATTGATTTCACTGATTTATTTCTGTTTTAACGTCATCTTCCTCCTGCCTATAGCACAGCTCCACTATTACATACTTAAATCACACAATCCGGCCGGCTTCAAAGAGTCGTAAAAGTTGATCGAAGGATGAGGTTCAACCAGATCAGCCCACACAGAGATTATATTCCTTTCTAATGTACATTGCATTTCTTTTTTAACAGCTATCGCCATGGGAAAGGCAGAAAGAAGAAAAAGATCAAGCATACTTCAAGAGAAACCCACTGCCGTACCCTGTTTGCCGTAATCAGATGTACGGGTCGTGTTGCTCGCCAAGAACATGGTAAGTACTGATGTAAGCTTCAATTTTTATGGTTGTCATCTTTCCTGGACAATCCCCAGGACTAGTATACACTTTCAGGACCCTGTGAGGGGGTTATTGCCTCGTGCGGTCTTTCCTGGGGAACTGACAACAAAAATTGATTGATTAATAGGGTTCTGATTATATCTGTTTCTGTCTCTTTGTTACAGCTCAATATTGAACCAGAAGAACATGGAACTTTTCTGCTCAAGATCTCCAAGCATGTTTCTAGTTCCATTGAATATGTCATCATAAACATCTGCACCGTCTGAAGCAAACAAGTTTCTTTTTTCTTAGGGATATTTAGGTACAAAGTAAAACACAATCAAACGAATGCTGCATGAATCAGATATCTTGAAATGAATTTTGTCGAAGTAGCAACCGCAAGCCGCAAGTGCTCAGATATCTTTAAATTTCTCCCGCGACTAGTTTCTCATGCAACGTTGTCAGCCGGTTCAAAGCGATCGCGCATTGTTTAAACCTCATATTTTCAAACGCAAAAGTCTGCAACTTATTTGGCTCAAAATCTCGAGGAAAAGAGATCCTCGGGCATCTGTCTTAAATAATCCGCTCTATAATGGGAAGATTTGTGCTTATGTTTGAAGAAATTCCATGTCTAACTCTGACAATGGTCGTTTGCCATACTGTAGATACTACAAAAACCGTGATTTTCAATGTTAAGCGTCTTCACCTAATTCTCATTTATTTCATCTAAAATTAAGCAGAAATGATATATTAATCCTTCAACTTTAAGACTTCGCTCTATGATATTAAAGAAATCATCTTTTTATGTTCCGAAATGACGATTTTAGTCACTCAGCTGCACCAAAGTCGCCCGTTTTCCCTAATATTATGCCGCTTTCAAGGTGCATTCCTGCTCGAATAGTACGCCACGATGGCTTATTCACATACGTAAAAGTCCGACCATTTCTTCCGATGCGGGCACGGTCTACCCTGACACAATTGTACTGATTATTGAAACAATTTTCCTCATACGTAGAAAAAGAGATGTAAGGAAAACATTTTGGAAAATAATGGGTAAACAAATTATTTCCTTGCCTATTGCGACACTAGAAGTCAGTTTGTAGCAGCAGGTGATTATTGGTGTTCAAAGGTCAGTTGTGTTTCACTTTGCGCTTGACTATCTCTGCGAAAATGGGGTAGCTTTTATCAATGTAACGGCGTGAGTTTATATTTTCTTTAAGAATCAATAAACAGCACAAGTTAAAAGATATTCCATCTCTAACTATTTTGATTTTTTTTTAAGCTGAGCCGTGTTACACGATCTAGTCTGTACTCTAATAGTATCACATAGCAAGAGGACCCATAAGCATGCGCCCATAAGTCGAGCAACCAAAGCGGCGCCTGAAAAATGGGGGTATAAAGACTGAAAAACTGAGGGCGAACTTGTGCAAGCTGGCGAGTTGCTTCAATTGAGTCAAACCCCAACAAATGACTCCATTTAGCGTTGTAAAAAATGAACCACCAAGATTTTTGCTTCTTTTCCAGCTTCCCAGCAGGCTCACTTGCGCGAGTTCGAGGAAAACTTTTGGCGCCCCGAGCCGACGAAGCGAGATAAATAGAGCGATGGGAAAATCCTCTTTTCCTAAACCTATTCGACCAAACTCGCCGATGGAGTAGAAAGCTATTTTACAACCATGGAGATGGTTTAGTGCATCCTAAATGTTTTGAGATTGAAATATTTGAAATAAACGTTACACAGAAAAAGTTCCAGACCTTCTGAAGTTGTTTTAATAGTTTTAGTAATCAAGAACATGCAGATAGTCAATAGGCAGGTTTGTTTGAGAGAACTTAAGAATCAAGGAATAATGTTCAGGAAATCAGGTAATATTGTTCTCCTGGGAGTATTCAAAGGCAAAAAAACGCTATAAAAAGGATAAAATGGTACAATTTTTCGCCGTTTTAAAGCTAATGTCTATTCCGACTGTCTCTTGGAAATTATTTTCGATCCATGAAAATAGCAACAACAACAAAAAAATGATAAATCATCGAGGACACATTGCTAAACTCTCTTCAGATAACCATTCATATTCCAAGTGGCGTTGTACCTGTGAGTTAAAAAAAATACAAAGTAAGGTGGACGAAAGATAAACTACAACGACATAGATTGTGAATGGTTAACTAATCCAAGCGAATATGAAATCTGTTTATCGGGTCAAACTGTTTCAACATTGACTCATTTAATTGACCTTACCGCTGCACGACTCTATATACAGGCAGCTCTTTGATCTCTCTTAATGGACGCTTCTATAAGACGGACGCGTGATATTAATCCCTGCCGTTTTGTCGTCATTTTACTGCAACTGAACTCTCTATCAGACGGAAACCTCTCTAAAACGGACAACAGATACTTTGGAAACCGTCAAAGGACACTTGTGCTTTATGTAGTGAAAAATACCTCAGTTAAATTGGAAATGTAGGTGCTCGATAAGACCGTACCTAACTTACGATTTGAGGAAGCATACAAGTCGAAGTATGTGACTCCCATATTAATGGCGTTTTATTCGATACTGTTATAATGATTTTTTCCAACCAATCTTCTGTGATTAGAACCATAATTTTCGTTCTCAACCACAAACGCCTACCGGAGACACCACTCATAATGCATGGGGAGATCACTTCTAAGCCTTTAACATTTGGTTGTAATAAGCTTTTGATTCTACTCTGATTGAGAAAATAATCCCCTATATAACCCAGACAGCTCTCTACGACGGGCAATCAAAGCTGGTCCCGACCGTGTCCATTTTAGAGTGAGTTGAATATAGTATAAATACTCAACAAAGGTTAATTAGGTTATGCTCTGCCCCCAGGTTTAAACCCTTATCCTTTTAAATATACCATCTCTGATAGAAAAGGTACCTCTTTCGTATATCTTTCACTGACAACGGGGATCCCGCCCACATATCTACTTAAGAGCACTGCATCTCTTTTAATTGCTGTAGCTTGCTGGTCTTTTTATGTAATAAATTGCGAAAAAAGAAAGTCTGCTTTCGTAATCTTCAGACAGCACCTGAGCTTAATGACGAACGGGACTTAATCGTGGGGCAGCAGGTCGAACTCCCAAATATCTCTAAACGCGCACTACACAAATACCGCTCTGCTTGCAGCACTCTTAGGTAAAACAATTTCATTTTACTGGAGGAAAAATGGGGTTTAAGTGGGCCTGTTTTCTTCTACAAAAACCACACAAGCTTCCAGCGATTAGTTAAAGAAAACCACCAATGCAGACAATTTTGTTTCTTACCCGAAGAAATCGGTGTATTTCTGATCAACAAGATATCTATCGGAACGACCAGTCAAAAATTTCCTGAGTTCATTCATCTTGCTTGGACCAATCGTTTTATAACCGCGCTTCTTCACAAGACCTTGCCCTGCCCCAGGAGCCAGAGGATTCGTATCTTCAACACAGATATAGTCGCCAGGTTCAGTGAACTTATCCAAATACTCCAACACTCCAACCAAGTTCTCGTGCGCGTCTTCTATCACGAGCCAAGGATGATGCAAATTCTGTTAAATAATACGACATCTTTGGAAAAACTATTGTTAACAATATCATCATCAAGGAAAGCAAATTTGGCCATTTTTTAAAATGTGTATGCCGTGGTTTAATAGACCATTTTACAGTTGCAGGGGGAAACGAGGCTCGAGTTGACCTTTTTTTTCTGCAACCCTTCCCGCTTTATCGTGTAACTCGTGATGTTCTTATGCTAACAGGCATTTTTTAAGCATAATTTCCATAAGAAAACTGGAAAGAGGTTTGTATCAAAACAAGGTCAACCTCAGCCTCACGTTCACTCAAAGACTGGCATACTAAGTTCACAACTGTAAAATGGTCTATTGTCTCCTTATTCCATTTTGTGGACTTGATTATGTATGAAAATGAATGTAAAACAAAAGGAATTATAATTTGATTTACCGGTTTAGTAAGGATGTTATTTCACCGCAACAGTTACATTCAAAATCAGATGACAAAGGAAAACGTCCCTTTCGATATGTTGAAATGATATAGACGAGGAATAATTCCAGCTGCTGTAGAATGAATTTTAATGTTTGTCAACACTACAAAAGACGCCAAAATGTGGTAAAACATCAGTGACACACGAGCCGCAGGCGAGTGTGTCACTTTTTTGGTTTTTACCACATTTTGAAGTCATCTGTGATCTATTACTGAACAGATGCAGGGCAACGTGATATCTATTTGTCAAACAGAAACAATTTACCAATTCTGTTAGAATTATCCTTGTTTCTCAGATTAGAAAAGCCGATTTTTCGTGATAACTTAGGTTGGCAACATTGGGACCGAATGACACTGTTTACAAGAACACGTTTCTACAGTTAGCGTATCCATGAGTTAAAAACCAACCATGATTAGTTTAAAGTAGTACACATGGCAGAGCAAAAGATAGCGCACCGTTTCGTTAACTTACTTCCAGAAACGTGCTTGATAAAACTTTCTCTACTTGAAATGAGTCGCCTTGAATGAACTCCACATCCGAAGACTTGCGAGCTTCAGCATCGAGTAAGGACAGGTCGATGTCAATAGATACAACTCGAGACTGACAACCGAACAGCTTTAACAGATCCGCTATCCACAAAGCGGAGCCTCCTTTATAGGCGCCAAACTCAATAACAGTTCGAGGCTTCAGTTCCCATAGCAACTGTTGGAGAATCGTTTGATCCAAGGGATCTTTCATTAGTGATACTCCACGCCAAAAGGTTTGATATTTTCCTGAAAAAAATACGCGAGATTGATCAGTTTAAGTGTAAAGCACACTAAGGAAGGCAAGAAAGTTAAATTCCAGGCCCAAACGGTGTTTCTTAGAGATCAGCTACTTGAGGTCACAGTTAAAATGTGAACTTTATTGGTAAGCAAACACATGATGACCAATGTAACTATTTCGCATTTTCTTAAATTTCTAGATCAAAATGAAAATTTTTAACGCCTCAACGGGTAATAAGAAATTTCGTTCAACTTAAACCGACCTACTTGATTTCAACGATAAAATCTAAAAGAACATGGATGACAAAAAGATATCCGTGATCGTCCTTCTGGACATGTGTCTGGAGAATTGGCGAGTCCATTCTGCGTGCGACTTGTCTGAAAATGAACTTCCTTTAACAACGGAGCCAAGCTAATTGTGTCTCTGAACTGCACCCGTTGACTGTGGGTGTACCACAAGGTTCCATCCATGGCCTAGTTTTATTTATTGTCAAGGGAATGGGTTATGTGGACGACAATAAATCTAACGTTTTCATATCTTTGTCAATATATAGTAAATTAGAAAAAATGCTAGTTATAGAGGAGTTACAGATCTCATAATTGTTAATCAAAAAGGGTAGTGGGCCAGTAGTAGTATTACACAAAATAAAATATAGTGGTTTACCGTATCAAATGCTTTGCTCAGATCTAAACAAACTCCGCAGGAAAATAGTTTTCTGAGCCATTGTATTTTTCATTTTATTTTAATAGGCTTTTGTAACGAATCAAACAAAGGGGAGAAAAACACAAAGACACTGGGTTAGCGAAATAAACCACATCAATGCTGCCTGATTTGCCTCAAATGACTAGACGGACCTGAGCAATGGGACTCTTCGCCTCGCCGGGTCTCGAACGACGCTGTACTCTGTGGCCGAATATTTAAAACTAGTTTGGGGTCCCCCCTCCCCCCCCCCGCCGGCCCCCTACTCCCTTGAAAATGAATTCACAATTTGATGATTCTGAAATAATTTAGCCGCTGCTTGCTCTTTGGAAAGACACCACATATTTCTCAAGTAACCAATTTATTTTCATAGACGTCAGCTGTATCCCAAAAGACGTATGCCTGATAAGACCAGCGTCTGGCGAGCTTTCAAATAAGATAACGTTTCCCAAATTTAGTCAGAAATCATTGTAGGAAGAAAGAAAATGGAAGAAATGTAAATAGAAACTGAAAGTAAAGTCAGATACAAATGAATGACATACTGATGGGTAAAGAATGAAAACAGAAAAACAAATTAAGAAAAAGCAAGGGACGAAGCTTAAAAGTTTAAATTTAAGGCAAATGATCTATAAAAAAAATATTTCTGATCACTAATTTGCATTTGGACAGCTCGCAAGGCATACATCCTCTACTGTAGCCTGCGTAGAAGGCGCTTGGAAGTAGTGGGCACAAGAAGAAATGGGCGCGCGAGAGGGAGACACGCGTGTCTCCCTCGCACGCGCCCGTTTTCTCTTTCGCCCACTACTTCCAACCGGTGTTACGCAGGCTACCTCTACTTGTGAAGTTTTTGTCAAATCAGGCAACCCAAATATACATGGCATTTGTTCCCTTTTCATAAGGTATTACCATGACTTATTGTAGAAATGACATCAAGAGCTAACACTCCAGTATCCTGCCTTTCTTCTATTGGGGCAAATCTGTCTCTAGTGCTTAATTCAGCTATAACCTCCGCTTCAAGTGTGTGGTAGTTTATCGGTACCTTTGAATCAGCCTCCATAATGACCTGCAAGGATTACAATAAAAAACAACTTAAGTAAAAAAATACTCCTACCATGAAGGAGCCGTAAGTGAAGTTGAGGTGGCTCGATACAGCTTTTTTGTACCCGACACCTTGAATTGAGTGTAGCTAAATGTCGTGGGTCGTGGGTAGTGGGTAGAGGTTGTGGGTCGTGGGTGTGGGTCGTGGGTCGTAGGTGTGGATAAAAAAAAGTTTTAAAAAAAGATAAAGTAAACTAGTTGAAAAAAAGAAATAAATAGAAAAAAAGTTGTAAAATATTTATAAAACAAAAATCTCCAACTCCCTGATTGCCTTTTTCGTCACTGCTTCTTCTTCGTCCTCTTCCTGATATTTCCTTAGCTACATAGGACTTGGCTCCCTTTTCACAATATCAATGTATAAAAGACATGTTGCCAATGAAGATTTATCCATACCTGAGCTATCGCTGCGAAATAAACGAAACATACGTAAATTATACCTGAAATTTGCAAAAAGTATGGGACAGCTCAGACTCGCTTAATGGAAATAGCTGCTCACTATTAATCTTTATTCGGTCTACAAATGAATGATCAGCGGAGATTTTCCACACGATCATGAATGCAATCAACGTGAGAAAGGGTAGGGAAAAAGGACAATTTTGAGGTATTTCATATTTTTGGATAGAAGTCTTTCTTAAAGAAGTTTTAGGTCTTAGCTCTTACCTTACGAAAGGAACCAGCTTCATTCCCAACCTTTCAAGTTAAGGAGAGACTGTATGTAAATTTTATTGTGGTACGGAAATACAATTTTCTCAATTCTTTATTTGGTTTGTTTTGTACTGTTTTGTGTACAAATTTTTTGCTCTAACGATTCAAAATATCATTCCTTAAAATGAAAGGAGGTTTCAGTCGCGAATGTTGACATCTTTGAGAAAGAGCAGTTCAGACTCCAGTTTTTCTAGAGCCTGCTTCAGGTTTACATAGTGTACACAGTTTCTTTTATTTTTCCCCTTAATGCCTTTGCCCGCTAAAGGATTCGCTTATTTGTTTTGCTGACTGCGGCGAAGAGGAATAGGACTGGTATGTAAGCGGAGATTTTCATTTCACAAATTTACAACTTCTTGCTTTTTAAATTTTAAATTTTAATATTTTTTTGGAAGACTTTTTTTTACCCACGACATTTACCCACACCGCACACCCACGACCCACACCCACGACCTCTACCCACTACCCACGATATTTAGCAACACTCCCTTCAATTTGTTTCACAAAGTTGAGGTGGCTCGATACAGTTTATTTGTAGCGACACCTTGAATTTATTATACTGAACAAATTAAACTTTATTATGATACTATTTTTTGGGCGATAGTGGCAATGACGTCACAATAGTTTTAGCTCTAAATCAAATTTCAGCCCTTATCGGCAATTTCTCTTTAAAAAAAGGCTACGTATACTTTGAGTGCTTCCATTGTGCAAAGTTTCAAAAAAATATATGGGAGGAATTTCGCCGGATATCTTGGAATTTCTACAAAATGTATTAATTATGCATGAACTGAAGACTGGACTTAATGCAGACAAATTTGCTACTTTTTGGATGCTTCCAGAAAGTTTTTATCGCTTATTCGCTGGATTGCCCCATCTGCGAGCATGCCAAGCACTGCATTTTTTTGCGAACACGAGCAGAAATAAAAAATTTGCTTTGCGAGCAGCGAGCAGTTTAGAGAGTACAACTCGCGATTAGCGAGCACTTCTTATATTTTCCGCTTACAGCAATCCATATGGAAATCCGTTTCTTTAAAATAAAACAGAAAATATTTTTAAACGGGGTTTTAATTTAGAGCGCACCAAGTTCTCTGAAGCTAGTTTGAGTGACACCTTATCGAGATCTAACCAATTACAGACAAATGACGTCACATGTCCGCTTTACTTCATCATAATAAAGGATTAAATTAGCTGCAAAAACCGTGGACGAAGATCCTGCTAGTTGTAAACGTTGGATCTCTAGAAAAGAGATCAAATCAGCCAAAATATAACAAACTAAGAACAAGAAGTCCAAAGACTACTGCAAAGCTGATTTAAAACAACGTATATCTGTAAACCTGAAGAAGGCTGGTATGGCCAGCCGAAATATTGTTATCAAAAACAATATACGTTGTTTTAAATCAGCTTTGCAGTAGTCTTTGGACTTCTTGTTCTTGGTTTACTTCATCATGCACGTGTTCATACGGATCAGAATGCAAAGGTCACAAGAAGAACAACCATATATAACCATATATAGCTAGATTAGCTAATTTATTATTTATCGTTGTCATTTATCGCGTGCATTTCCACTGAACTTGATAGCCAAATTTATAGGAATTATTAAAGCATCTATACCCAAAGAAGGAGCAATACTGACAAGAAAGCGAGCTTGCGAGAAACTGCGAAAACTTTGGGAGCACAAGCAAGCGAGCACTCCTTTAAATTTTGCGAGCAAATCGAGCAAAGGTAAAATTTTGCAAGCAGTTAAAAATTTTAACGCACCATTCATCCCCCCCATCAGTGCCAAATCCTCGACCACTTCGCGCTCAGGCGGTCAGTGCATGAAATGGATGTAACTTTATCTGTTTCCATATTTTTACATATTCTTAGGTCTCAAGACTTTTTAAAAATCTTTTACGATAATTCATATTTTATTTATTTTGTTGTGTATCATAATATATTGTCGAGCGTTTTTAACCAGACAGAACAAAAGATTCTTCTCCTCGTGCTAACGCCCTCGTTTATCGCGGCTTCGCCGCTCGCGTGATTGGGTTTCGCGTGCAGTAACTTTGCAAAGAAAAATAAGAGAATGCTTGCAGCCTATGACCAGCTCATCAGTGCCAAATCCTCGACAACTTCTCGCTCATGTGAACAATGTTAAGAGCGAATGTCTGTAAAAATCGAGCAAAATCGAAATTTCGCGGCCACAGTCAAAAAATCATTTTCGCTCATATCTTGTCCATAGATAGGCAGAAGTAAGTAACTAAACGTGGTGTAGTTTGTTTTTCAAAAGGCCGCTTGGATTTGGAGAAAATCGACAAAATCAATTTTCGCGGTCGGCGACTTGAAAACAACCAAAATTTGAGGCAAAATGAGGCGGTCTCAAAACTTCGCTCGCACGCACACAGGAAGAAAGCGGGGTAAAATATTTCCCAATAAATCAATTTATAAAGGGTTCTTCTTCTGGTCTGGTGATGAATTCTTATCTTAACGATAATCTGGAAGATAAACAATGTTATTTTAGTTTGGGTTCTTTTTCGACTAAACGAAATTTAATTTAGGCTGAAAGTTGCGTTTTATATTTTAGGCATGTGCTACACCTTGGTTTTGCCTGAAACTCAAGCCATTTTTTATTTAAACATTGTGCTAAAACATAAGTAAGAATTGGCCTGGGTAATTAAATTCGTACTTCACACGAACCTTCTGAAGTTGAATAAATTTTGCTTGAAATATGAGACTTTTCAAGATAGTTGGTTGGTTGTTGCTCGACAAGTCACGATGGCTGGGCTCTCCAAACGAAACTTAACTCACAGTCGCACTTGTATTAAAGACATTTGTACTGAAACGATAATTTTTGTTACCTTAAATGCGTTTTCCCCGTTCTTGTCAACTGGCATTGCGCCTTGTCCCATGCTAATCAACCGAAGATCCGAAAACTCGAGGGAACGTGGTGCGTGAAAATAACCTCAAACGGAACATGCCCTATCTTTTCCGCAGTCACACTTTTACATCCATTGCCATTTAAAAATTCTAGGTCTCACAAAAACTGCGATTTTGATAGTGAAACTTTCGGGCTGCCGATACCTCTTTGGTCATAAAAGTCTGGTCAAAAGTGTTGCGTGACAGTTTTCACAGGCTTCCCAATCTAACCATTTGAGCGACGCCTTTTTTTAATGTTCTTGCCAGAACCAGCATATTATGCTACTAACAATCCAAATCATGTTTTTTTTTCTTTTTTTCCTAAGTTTTCTTAAAGTGTGCTTCCATACAATACTAAATAAGTCCAAAAACATCGTTTTTCATGTCAACTTTCCCCCGTGTTGCCTTGTATGTGCCTTTGATTGACTTCAGGCTTCAACCTCTAGCTATTTCACCGCGTTATTACCTATCAGGCGGCCGTCTTTCCTCTCATATATGCAAGTTCCATTTTTTTGGATAACAGTTTCCGTAAACATTCTGCAATGATCTTTTAGTATATATGTTTTTTCTAATCTGAACATGGTTATTCGATCGTCAAACTCTTGTTTCAGTCTGTTTATATACAGAGGAACCCCGCCTTGCGACCACCCCGTTTATACGATCACCTCTTGCCTCAGCTCACCTCCCATAGTCTTTCACCCAGACGTGAAAATCTCCGAGTCATTTTATTATTTTGAAGACCTCTTTAATGCGACCACCTCGGTATCACGACCAGGATTTTATGGCCCAACGCTGGTCGCATCAACGGGGTTCCACTGTATTGAAATTAATAATAATAATAATAATAATAATAATAAATAATTGAAATTAATGTAAAGAATTAAAATTTAGGCCCCGCTTATCTGAAGAAAATTTGTCTCAAGCAGAAGGGTCACCCGCCTATCCCAGCTTCCCTAATAGGGAGAGGGCATGATCTCAGCCTAAGCTTCCCTGGAAGCTAGAAGGGTGACCCACTTTGTCCAGTCACCCTTTTGTAATGGTAGGGTCAGCCTCCTAGCCGGGCCAACATTTCTCCGTAGGCACTTTACGCGCTTTCCATTGAACAAAAATTCCCGTTTGAAATTTCGGAAAAACCACGTGCCCAGTGGAAGGTACATTCCAGTTGCAAAGACCAAACCAAAGCCACCGCGAGTTTGGTTATCGTGCTTGTAAGCAGGATACAGATCATTGGTCATAGCGAAAATAATTTCGTCAAATGGAAGGAGACATTTCGGTCCGACCGTCTAGATCAAATCCGATCCGTATCGGTAAAGGCTCGCATAGCCAAGGCAAGACAATTAGAGCATGCGCGAAGGCCGGTTGGGTCAATGTTTTTTTTTTCTCTCGGCTAGGAGGGTGACTCTCCTACACGAGACAGGTTTCCTCCATATAAAGGGAATTAAAACTTTCGGATACAAAACTTGTAATAGAGATGGAATCAGAAAAAATTTCAAAATTCTCAAAAAAATTATATTGAAGCCCTTGTAATTTCGATCGAAAAGACCACTCAAGTTGCCCTGTGGATGACCGAACAGTTGTTATAATTATATGGCGCCGCAAAGAACTTAGTGATTTAGATAGCCTAGAAGAGGGAGGAAACTGTCTTTGGGTGCCCCTGTCAACTATCGCCTAACGCTACCACTACTTTCTCTACCCACATAGTTTTTTTTTCAGTTTTACTCTCGGTCATTTGCCATTTTCTGAGTGTGCTCTTTGGTACCGATCTTGAGACTGAAACTTGGTGGCTCGTCAGAAATTCATGATCAGAACTCTTGAAAAGAAAGTCTCCGACCATAACTTCCTCTGGCAGTCATCAATGAAACGGAGATATTGAGGATGCATCCGCTTCTGGGTCCGTTCAATTCTCGAAAGTCCCGATAATTAACGGGTCCCTAAAGCTGTTGTTATTTACATGCAAGATAGAAATTTCAATAGTTTTGCATCTAACATGATAAAACTATCAGTTAATGAAAAAATGAAGTATTTTGCTAGTCAGGACCCGCGCTCCTCTTATTCCTTTTATTTCGATTTGAATATTTGATTTCGGGCCCGAAAAGTTATAGGGACTTTGGACAAACGGGCCCCAGGGACCCGTTTCTCGAAAGTCCCGATAATTAACGGGCCCGGTAAGCTGTCTCCGTTTACATTAAAGATCGAGGTTTTAATAGTTTTGCATCTAACATGATAAAACTATCACTTAATGAAACAAAATGGAGTAGTTTGCTAGCCAGGAGCAGCGCTCTTATTCTTTATATTTCGATTTGAGTATTTGATTTCGGGCCCGAAAAGTTACCGGGACTTTCGAGAAACGGGAAACCTGGTCCATTGCCAAAGGCCGCAAGACGGAATTTACTGGAAAAGTAAACTTAATGCTTTTGCCTTAAGAGTGTCCTTTTATCGTGAATTTGAAGACGTCAGGGCCTAACCCATTGGTAAACACGTTTCATTCCAGCTTTCTAACTTGCTGTATCTGCGGTATATCTTCTTAGTGTCAGATTTTAAAGCTTGTTTGAGTAGCCGAGCATGCAATAAGGAGGAAATTTATGATATACTTTGACATATCTTTTGGTAAAGGAATGAGAGACGAACAGGTCAGCGTTCTAGACCCCAGGTTTCTTTCATTGTATATATTCGATACTAAAAACTGAAACTCATGCCTTAAGTCTTCACACTCAAGGAGAGGTTAAAAATAGCGCTACGTCATCTACCACTCCACAAGGCCGCCCTGCCTGGGTAGCATTTCCCCAATTACTTTGCAATATTTTCTTAGTTGCGTGTGCTAAGGGAAAGTTCATTTAATATGACAAGGGGGGGGGATGAAGATATTGAGGGGGGGCTCCGAAAATTTTTAGACACCCGAAGGGGGGGCTCTGAAAAAATTATTGCGCTAGGAGGGGGGGCTCCGAAAATTTGTATACTTCAAAACCAACACATGACATCATCATACAGATCGGATGGTTTTCAACTCAGCAATTTAATGCCTGTGCAACTCAGCTATATCACGTGGTTTACAGATATAACAAATGTAGTCTTAGTAATTATTACAATTTTTAGACACCCGAAGGGGGGGCTCTGAAAAAATTATTGCGCTAGGAGGGGGGGCTCCGAAAATTTGTATACTTCAAAACCAACACATGACATCATCATACAGATCGGATGGTTTTCAACTCAGCAATTTAATGCCTGTGCAACTCAGCTATATCACGTGGTTTACAGATATAACAAATGTAGTCTTAGTAATTATTACACTCTTGTTCATCCCAAAAATGCTTTAGAAAATTTCAAAAATAAGAAATGCTCAAACTTTTTATAATAAAACCACATTGATTCAACAAGATTTCAAAATCTGCTAACGGGAACTATAAAAACGATGACTCTGTAACAAGAAATGTTAAGAAATGAAGGAGGGGGGGGGGGCTCTGAAATTTTTTCGACTACCGAGGGGGCTCCTAAAAAATTGAACCGCTAGTGAGGGGGGCTGCTAAAATTTCAAGCTTCGAGTTTCAATATCTTCATCCCCCCCCCCCCCCCTTGTCATATTAAATGAACTTTCCCTAATGTAAGTTTTACATGCTGGTTAGCCTGTGCAAGCATTTGAAAAGGGGGAGACAGTGTTTAGAGCGAATTTCTTACCTAACATCCTTGAGCAAGAGTTACAGCGCAACCCCTTCGACGGATTCTTCTATCCCCTTAACGGCCTTTCCATCGGAGTCTTACTAGGTAGTACCCAAGTAAGATTCAGAGCCACCCTTCCCCAAAATATACATATGAAATAACGTGATTTTTTTATTGATTCTTCACTCAAAACAAAAAACGCTTCCGAGATCATTTATCCAGGTTGTCCAAAGTTTAAAACCTACTCAGTGTTCGTGTGTACTGGCAGGGTGTATGATTTTGATGTTTTCCAAATTCCTTAATAGTCATTGCTTTTATCACACGCGCAGGTGTCCGAAAAACTGACCACCACTTTACACTTTTAAATCAAGTACTGTTGGCAGCCAGACTATGCAACCTTTCAGTTGTTCTATAATTGAACAAATAACTTTGGAAACATCAAAGAAATGTATAAACAATTTTGTTTTCTGTTCGAAGGATGGTGATCGTTGTCACGCAACACCACTCTTTGTCTTCTCACGCTTCCTCCCTGTATGTTGTAACTGATTCTATTAAATGGTAAGAACATCTTTCAAATCGCCGAAAATGTCTTAAAAACATATTTTTCTCGTGAAATATTTTGTTCAACCACCTGAAGAATTTAGATCATAACGCTCATTCGGTTTGAGTGATATTTTAATAACCTGGCCCATCTCCAATGACCTCTCGTTAGAGGTCAAATTACAAAATGCCTTAGCACCAGCAGAATTTTGGAGCTCGAGAGTAGAAAAAGTAAAACAAGTGCCCAAAACTATAAAGGTAAGTTAATTTCTATTGCATGTTAGCAAATTAACTATCGTACTATAGAGATACATCAGGATTCTTCTGAAGAAGTGCCAATGATCCCTTTCGGCAACAGCAAGCCGTTGGTGAATTATGCAAATGTGTCATATTTCACTCAAAATTTGTTCAAGTTCAGAAGGTTCGTCTGAAGCGCAAATTAAATTACCCAAGCCAGTTCTTACATATGTTTTAGTACAATGTTTAACTAACTTATAGCTTGAGTTTCAGGAAAAACCAAGGTGTAGCACACGCCTAAAAATTAAATCGCGACTTTAGGTCTAAATTTAAACTTCGTTGAGTTGAAAAAGAACCAAAACTAAAATAAAATTGCTTACCTTCCACATTATCGTTAAGATAAGGATTAACCGCCATACTAGGGCTAAAACCCTTTATAAATTGATTTATCGGGGAATATTTTACCACGCTTTCTTCCTTTTTGCGTGCGAGTGAAGTTTTGAGACCGCCTCATTTTGCCTCAAATTTTGGTTGTTGTCAAGTCGCCGACCACGAAAATTGATTTTGTCGATTTTCTCCAAATCCAAGCGGCCTTTTGAAAAACAAACTACACCACGTTTAGTTACTTACTAATAAGTATGTATGGACAAGATATGAGCGAAATTTAATTTTTGATCGTGGCCGCCGGTTGCTCGATTTTTACAGACATTCGCTCTTAAGCTCTCAGGCTGTCAGTGCATGAAATGGATATAACTTTATCTTGCAAACGCTGGGCTTACTACGAAGAATCAAGTGTTTTCTTCCATTAGATATCAGACAACTTTTTGTTAAATAAACTATAATACCCTTGACTATCCGGATGTCACCTGTGGCCTGTTTCTTGAAAGTCCTGGTAGTTTTTCGGACCTGGAAAGCTTTGTGTTTGCTGTATTCACATTCAGGATCAAAGTCAGTTCAATAGTTTTGACAATGATACAGTTCCCTTTCTGAGCGTCAAATTTCACGTGTAATTTCACGTGATTTTTGATGACAGGACAGCGTGCATTTGAAAGAATTCTAAGCCCGGGGGGGACTCCCATATGAAAGGGGCGGGGATGCTCATTGGAAATTTTGAATTGAACTCCTAAAGGAGACCAAACTTTGATTACATGAACCGAGTAAATAACACGAACTGAAATTTTTTAATATTTCTTCGAGCACAACTCTAAAAGAGACCTTTACGGCTAAATATAATGGTGTTTTGCCCAGAACACCCTAAGCGAGACCAAAATCTGAAATTTACACCCCCTAAGCGAGACGACGAGCATCCCCGCCCCTTTCATGTGGGAGTCCCCCCCCGGATCCCAAGGCAAGATACTTTTCTCTCTTCCCCCGAAAGAAATTGAAAACAATGCTTATTCAATTTTTTTGTGAGGGGGGGGTGGGGGGCAAACAAGGTGCGTTTTGGAAGAGGTGGAAGTGGCGGATAGACCATGGCGGAAAACTTGTGCCATTTTATTTGAATGTGGAAGTGTTTGCCCATCAAAGAACACTGTTCCGTACCTATGTTTTTGATAGAATGAGAATTCAGCCGTTGGGACATGATATACACCGTATTCGCCTTGCTTTCATGACTAGGCACCAGTTTTTTCCCGCGTGTCCGCCATTTGTGAATACGGTGTATTACACATAAATTCTTCAACAGCAACAAATTTCTTGAAAACTACGGGAAGCTTTCGGGACCCATCAGGATCCTTTCATTAGTGACACCTGCTGTAGCTCAGCCCATTTTGATGAGGCTGCAAACTTGTTCCTTAAAATTGTGGGTGGTGGGGGGGAGTGGTAACTCTGATTACGGTTCATTGCCGGCGAACATTAATTGTTTTAAGATCTTGCGGATCTTTGGCCTGTTTCAAACGTCGTGCTACTGCCGTGTTAAACTTACTCGACTGTAGCTCGACTGCAGCACGACACCAGCGCGACTTGGTTTCAGACGTCGAATTCAATTCAGTCGAAAAGAACGGCTGTTGCCGAAAAAAAAACACAAAATAACGAAACGGTTTAGCAAACTTTTAAATGTACTCTAATGTATTTATAATTTATGAACTGAGTTCGGCACGGCAGTAGCACCACGCTTGAAACGGGCCTTACGTGAAGGAAAGTGGTTTCCCAGGACCCAGTTTCTGAGAGGCCGATAAGCGCTAATCCAGGATCAAAATTTTGTTCTACTTTTTGTATTTACCTTCCTATGCATTGCTTGGAGTAACATTTTGTGTTCGGCGAGCCGCAAGCCTTGGCGACCGAAATATGGGGGAAAATTTGTCCCCCTTCTGACCAGAAGGCCATTGTTTAAATTCAGCCAAGCACAGACCGTTGACAGCTTGAAACCATACTTGAGCAGAAATGCGAATCTCCTTTCGTGGCCTCCTGTGAAGCTTTATCCGACATATCTTTCAACCGCTCATTTTAGCAGACACTACTAAAACGCTGATGAGACGAACACAACTAAAAAAAAAGAACCTGATAGAATGAAAATGGCTCCAAAACAGAGCATCAGTTGGAAAACTTGTGGCGGTGTAGAGGAGTTTTGCACAAATTGTCAAACGGGGGATACCTCAGAATCAATATGCATTTATTTAGCGAAGATGAACGAGGTGCAGCGATTTAAATTTAATAGAATTTCCATTAACTCTAAATTCAAATAGTTTTTACAGTAGCTTTCTCTGGGGAGCAGAATTTAAATAGGAGACTTCACCGGCCTTTTCTCAAAAAAGGCAATAGTCTCGCTTTAAATGCTGCTCCCCCGAAATTTCTATTTCTAAATCTAAGTAGCTTTATTTTTCTTTTAAAAATTTTTTACGGGGGAATCAAAATGAATCTTGGTTGATTGGTTGCGTCCATCGCGGTTCCCCCCTATTTGTTTTTTAATAAAATACCTTTGCACGAACGGTCTCTATTATTTTTCACGAGCCATAACCAACCAAGTTCCCTTGCACTAAGCCAAGGCGACACACCCGATCGCTTGCTTTTTCAGGCGACTCACCCAGAAGAGCACGCGCAGACGGAACTTTGGTCGATGTTTAGCTTTGTTTTGAATCACCCAAAGAATAAGTTCAATTACAAATTCTAAGCGTCTAGTTGAAATACAATCTTAGCAGGTCCCAAACAAAAGAACAATATATTTTGCAAACCGTTTTCCAAGACTATTTTACCTTATAAACTTTCCTAAGGTCTCGTTTTTTTACAGAAAGATTCATTTAATATACGCGTTTTACAAAGTCTTCTTGCACTAAGCGAAGGCGACTCACCCGATCGCTCGCTTTTAATCAGGCGACACACCCAACATAAAAGCACGTACAGAATACTCTGAACCATGTTCATGAATTTGTTTTCGGTGAATTATATCAAAGCTGTCTCACTGCTCGTGAAAAATAATAGAGACCGTTCGCGCAGTCGTATTTTATTAAAAAAACAAATAGGGGTGAACCGCGATGGACACAACCAATCAACCAAAACTCCTTTCGATTCCTCCGTAAAAAAGAAAAAGAAAGCTACTTAGATTTAGGAACTTACAAATAACGAGCAAACTTAACACTCAACCCCCTCTCTGTGAAGTACAATAGGTAGGTCGGTAGGGGTATGGGTAACACGAGCGTCTGATATTTTTAACGCGTTTTATCTCATTTTTGATCAAAATAAAAAGCTTTAATGAGGTTTATACTTGGAATAGTCCTTATTTATGGCTTTGTAGCACAATTTGCTACCATTTTCGCCTATTCGATACTAGGAAAACGATTATTTTCATAGGCAGAGCTCCGTCCGGCTGTGTTGAGAGCGCATGCAACAACTCAATATTACGCAATAATTAGAGTGTTTTAACTGTAAGATAATTTTCTTATTAATTGAAACAAAGATCTGAGAATGAAGTGACAACTATAAATCGCACTGGATCATGATGAAGCATTTAAACATCGGCAACAAGCAAAACAGTTGAAAAAAGATCAGATATATGGCAATTTGGCCGCTACGTGTGTATGTGTATTATAAAACACGGACGTCTATAATTTTCAACACATTCCTTATTTTATCAAGAAAATGTCGCACGAAATTAATAGAGCTTTTCGACTTCTTTATTAGGGTACTTTTTGTAACACAAAATTGCCTCCAGTGGAAGTTGTGCTGGGCCTGTTTCTTCCTAAACACGAGCTGTACGATCGGGAGCGCCACATTAAATTTGGCGGGCATTTAGAAGGTTTTGGCGCGGATATGTTCGAAGCAGAAATAAATAAATTAAAGGAAAGAAATCGAACACTGTGCTTACCTTCAAGGAGTCTTACCATTAATCAAGTCATTATACAAACCAGAATTAATGTGTCGAAAGGTAAACCTACTGATCTAAGGCTGAATTGGCCTCGCATTTGAACCAATGTAAAGAAGGAAGGCTGGCCATCTCCGGTTTTCAGAAGAGAAGCTTGAATTCTCCTAAGCTGTCCGATCTGTTTAAATGTTCTTCCAAATACCAACCGCTTCTAAGGGAAACGTTTTTTATCGCGAATCGACACAGAAATTCTCGACCAGGAAACGGCAAAAAGTAACTCACATATACTCCATACAATGGTGGTTTGATCGGGCTGATCCGATCCCGGAGAATAGTTGAAAAGACCGCGCTCGACTTTATTTACATGTTTTTACCCCGCCTAGTATTGTTTTAACCATATTAACAGACAGTTGCGAAATTTAGAATTGTTTCATCGCCTCTGTGAAGATCACTACCGATGACAGCTAATCTGACCCCTGCTAACATGCACGAGATCGGAGGTAAAATTATAACAGGAAATTGAGCATAGCAACCGTCACTCAAGATAATTAGTAAAGGGACTTTACGCGGCTTCTCAGAGTGCAGGCTCAACAGTATTTTGTAAGCTGGAGTTACATGTTCTTACACAAGAAAACCGTGCTTAAAATTTGGCTTAATCTTGGATAAATCCTTAAACTTAACCTTCTATCGAGGAACCAGGCCCTGGCCAATTATTTTTACTCGTAGAATAACCATTCAGTGGATAAATCTCAGCGTTCTTGGAATAAAATTGCTAATCTATTTTTAAAATTTACTTTTAAGCCCTATATGAAAAATACTTAAACATGCTAACGAAACCAGAAAGGAAAACAAAAACACTACCAAAAATACTTCAGACATTTACCTGCAATATTAAACGTTAAGGTAAAATATATCTTGTTTCAGTGTTCAGCAAATAGGAATTTTAAACATAAAAAAAAATAAGAAGACGATTTTACAATGTACAATCGTTCGTTTCCTCGATTTCAAGTAAAAATACATACTTCTGCACAAAAAGAAAAAACAGGAAATGAACTTTACGTTGGCATCCCCTGCTCCATTGGTTCCTTCATTGTTGTTTCTCTTCGTTGACAACCCTTATCCTTAACACGGGTGGCTGCAATTCCTTTTCTGCAAATCTAAAGTTTAATATTTGTCATTGCAAGTTGAAAGACGGTTTCTCCAGTGCCGTAAATAATCCAAAGCATTGATCCACCTAGAAAAACAAGTGACGTTAGAGAACGGTTCAAAAACAAAGTAGAATGATATCAGCTTGGTCCCAAGGTGCTCCGCTGTGCTTGGTCAAACCTGGGTCCTACTGTGAGCCGTGGTGTCTAATGTTGACCAATTAAAACAAGTACGGACAATATGATGGACCAATCAGAATCATTATTATTATTATTAATTTTTTGTAAAATCTTTTTTTGACTAATTTACTCTACTTGTCAATTGTTTGCATTAATATTAGATCTATGTAGGGGAGAGATATAATTTTGGGAAATTAGACGTGGTGTCTATCAAACACAACTTATTTTGCATCTTAGTCATTTTCCTATTTCTTACATTTCCTTTTTTATTTGAATATTCGTTCAGTCTTTTTTTCTATTTCCTATATTTTCTTTTTTCCTGGAATCGACACGGGAATGACGGGCATATGACCTGGTACCGGGTTAGAAACATCCCTGCTCAGTTGTGCTATAGCCCTGATGATTCACAACCATTAGGAGCCTTAGTGTTGATGCATCCACTGTCCCAATATACCCGGGTCCCTTAAATCTTTTCTTTCCTATTTTTCCATGTTCTCTTGTCTCTGCAAATGATCTTTTTCTACTTTCTGGAATTTTACACTGAAACTTTTTGAGGACGAAGTAATTCAGGATGGGTGTTTTGTTTCTCTCCCTCTCTCTGTCTCTCTGTCTTCCTATGGTACTTATTTTTATGACTTGAATCCCCTGTTCCTCTATTAAGAACAGCAACTGGTTTTTTTCCTACTTTCAAAGTTTTAAAGAGGGAAATAATATTATGGGTGATTCTATTTTCTGGTTGGCAGTTTATTTGTTAAGTAGGGTAACTCCCCTTTTCCCTGCCATTTTCTTTTTCATACAGCTGGGATAAATTCGCACCCAGACTCTTCTCATTTTGTACATCATCATGCTGACGATTACCTATATGGTGTGAGCACCCAAAAGTTTTTTTTTTTTGCTACCTTTTGCGGGCCCACCCATACCTAGAGAAACTTTTGTCTACTAGCTGAGGAGTTTCCATTTATTTTGCTCGCTAATTTGTCTGTTGCAGAGGTTATCTGATGTATTTTAGAGTAAGAGTTTGAGAAAGACCCGGGGGTTTTGGTTGGCCACAATTTAAGCTGGAATAATCACGTTGATCTTATCTCCTCGAAAGCTCAAGGAAAGCTTAATGTCCTTTATCGAACATGCAGGAACATAAATGATATTAGTACAAAGAAATTACTTTATATTGCTTCGGTTCGTTCGCGCCTTGAATGCGTTAGCATCAACAATTTGGAACAAGTTCAACGCAAGGCTACAAAATTCATTCGTGGAAGGGATTATTCTGAGTATGAGCGCCTTAGAGCGGTTTTCACTTGACTGTCGTAAAACCAAAACCAAAGTAAATACACTAGCCAACCAAAGGACGTAGTAAGACCAAAACCAAAACCAAAACCAATCCCAATTCGACAGTCAAGTGAAAACCGCTCTAATAAGTTAAATTTATTACGTTTGAAGTATCGCAGGGAAATTAACGATTTAGTTTCCTTTTTAAGTTTCTTAAGAATATATATAAGTTAAACATTTTCGATTATGTACCGTTTCGCCCTTGTACCAAACCGCTTAGGAATGTTGATCATGTAACGCTTGATGTCCCTTTCAGCAGGACGTCTTTAAGAATTCTTTTTTTGGTCGGATCTGTCGCCTGTGGAATTACTTCTCAGTATCACAGAGTCACACACCTTTTCAATCTTTCGTAACAATTTGATGGCTTTTTATCATGATAAGTTTAATGTAAATTTTCCCTAATTTACATTGTACTTTACTCGATCATTTGTCCATTTATGGTCATTTTTTATTGAATTTTCATTTTTTATCTCATGTCTTCTGTAATTTTTTAATAATGCTTTTTAAAATAACGTTTTATATAATTTTATTACTTAATTAATTCTCTAGATCTATTTATGATGTAATAATAGGTGGCTTATTTTTAAGGAGTCTTGCACTCTGTTTTAAGCCTACCTCGGATTGAGTGATTGATGGATTTAATTGTCATTGTAATTGTAAATCTGAAACTTGATTAAATAAAATAAATAAATAAGTATTCAAGTACTTTTTATTTCCAAGACCTTTCAGTACTTTCATGTGTCAATACCGCAGGCATTTTGTTACGGTTATAGCTAGTGGATCTATTTGATCTAGAAACCTGTTAAAAACTAAGTGATAGCTATATACTATATTAACCCTTCAGTTCATTTTATTTTATTTTATTTTGCACTGTATATTGTGTTGGACGTGGCTGCATTGCAGTTTGTTGGTCACTCAATATCAGTGTTTTTGACTTTTAACATTATATTTTGCACTTTATATTTGTGCTGGACGTGGCTGCATTGCAGTTTGTTGGTCACTCATTATCAGTGCTTTTTCTAACAACTAGCTACTTATGTTTTAACCATTTTTATTTTGTTTTTATGCCTACAACGCTCCCATTAACACACACCCTCCGTCCCTTCTATCTTGCTCACTGGTTCAGTGGAGACTGGGAAGCCTTTCATTAGGGATCCCATACTTTAAACACCCATAATGCCACAAAGGTTGCCAGGTGAATCCACTGTTATAATTTTTTTTTTTTATATAAAGAGAGGCCCCGGAAAGAACTGTATCCGAGGCACGTTTTTAAATAAGCCATAAAAGGAAGTCCTCCGGTTCAAGTTGCATTAATGTAAATTGCGAAAATAAAAAATGACAATAACAATGACATTTTCCAGCAAACAAACCCATGCTTTAAATCACGTATTTTAATGTTCCAGTCTAGAAGTAAGTAAATAACACACAAATTGGCTTGAAGATTAAACTCTTTTCAGATAACCATTCATGTTCCAAGAGGCATTATACCTGAAGTAAATAAACAAAACAACAGTTAAATAAAAATATAAGGTGATATAAACTTTCTGGTGACTTTTACACCTAAATTTGTTGTATCGCGCTGCTACTTATCAAACTTCGAAGGGTTTTTCGGTTTTCTCTTTCTTCAATCATATAAGTGAGGGCGGACCTTATACAAATTTCAACTCAGCTTCGCTCACAGATGAATTCCCGGATATCGTACCGATTCTACCAGTATTTTAAGCCCCTTGTAAACGGTCGCAACATTGTTGGCAAACTACTCCGAACATTGCCTGTTGGAAGTTACATGTTTCGTCCGTTTGCACACCCTGTTGCATGTTGTTGTGTGTTGTAGGGAGTTGTTACGCAAAGTTTGAAACCGGTCAAAATTTTAGCTACGTGCAAACCGACGCAACAAGGGGAGTTTTTACGTCCGTTTGCACGTAGCTTTAGTTCCCAGAGTTGTATCTGCAATCAATTTCACTTCATGGATTTACTTTAATTTGGGTATGCTCCGGAAGGAGGAATTAAGTTTGTTACCACAAGTTTTATAATTTGCGAAATTCTTCAGAAGGTTTTATGGTAATGCCCATGATATGATATTTCCGTGATCACGTGGCGCAATGTTTGATCTTTGCACAGCTCTTCCAACATTGTTGCGGCCACGCACGCAAATTACGCATGGTCTTTAAAGTCTTATGGGTTGTATCCTTCCTACGAAGCACTGCAGGTCCCAATATTGTTGGGGGTTGTTGCGTCCGTTTCCACACTACTGCCGACGAGGACGCAGCAATTCCCAACATTGTTGGGCCAACAATGTTGGGAGTTGTTGCGCCGGTCCGTTTGCACCTAGCTTGAAGCCGACATTTTAAGCACCCAGACGAAGAACTAGCACTTGAATCGTCAGCTTTTGAATCACTCCTAGACGCTGGCTAAATTTACTTTATTAATTCAGTTGATTCCTCTCGAAGCAAGGTTTATACGGAATTCGCATCGCGCCTGGAACGTTCGTGATCGCCTAGGGAGGCCAAAACGCAAGTTGGCTGCTTCGTGTCCGCCGTTCCCTAGCAACGAAGTCGTAACCATAACCGCCAGAAACTTCCCCCGCGGGTTTCTGCGGTCGTTTCAGCGGTAAAGAAACGCCAGAGGTTCTTCAAAGATCACATGGAAGCGATCTGTACCATAAGCTTGAAAATAACAGCGAAATTCGAGGTAAACGAACATTTATTTTGAGTATCACTTCGCAGACGAGTTTTATTCGCCCCGTCCGTATGTTCAAATGCAATGTTCGGCTTTCTACCGCCAAAAATCTCTTATTTTCCTGAAATATAGTCTTGCATTCATTTTTAATGCCGCTCGAACAGCTTCAAAGATGCGTTTTCCGGCAGAGGTTCCAAGGGAAAATGGCTTTGAATATAATATTTTCGAGTTCATGGGGTAATAGAGATATTTAGCACCCAGATTTCTCGCGATAACGGCAAATAGCAAACGGCAGGTTCGCAACTTTGCAGTGAAGCCACTTGCCTGTGCTTCGTAGACCCCACTTCACTTCTGAACACCATTAAGTCGATTCTATAGGCTATTAGAATATAGGCAAAGCGAGATGCCTGTTCTTCAAATATCTTAGTGCAAAAGTGACCTTTAAAATGTTAAACCGCGGAAGGATTAGCTCTAAGTCGGTAGAGCGCTTAACTGCAGAGCGTGAGGTCGTGGGTTTGATTCCATCCAGGGACCGGACCAATACTCAGGGTTTTAAAAACAACTGAGACATAAAGGTACTGCCCCCAATAACAGACACTCAAAGCGATTTTTGGTTTGCACTGTCTTTGAAAGGAATGATCTCTTCTTACCCAAACATGTCGGTGTATCTTGTATCCACCAAGTATTTGCCCGGGTGATCCATCAAGAAGTTCCTGAGGGTGTTCATCTTGGTGGGACCATAGAGTTCATAGCCGAGTTCTTTTACAAGTCCTTGTCCACCCATCATGGGAGTTAGTGGATTTGTATCTTCGACGCAAATGTAGTCCCCAGGTTGCAAGAATTTGTTCAAGTACTCCAATACGCCAATCATATTTACGTGCGCGTCTTCTACTAGAAGCCACGGATGACTTAGATTCTGTGAAGGAAACTATAATAACGCGTTTGAAGTTTGAACGGTTGTACTGGCGTCCTATAGTGAAAGCAAGTTTCATAACTGGATAGAAGAAAATCTAAAAGTAATTCGCACTCACTAAACCATGTATATTTTGTTTACTTATTGAACTTGATTTCTGGTTAAGATACATTATTACTCATTCAAAAATTTCTCCGTTTCCGACTGGCTCAAACCCCACGGCGTATTCTTCATAACGAGCTAGCGTTGACCAAATTTTGAAGACGCTTACAATATTTGAAAAATGGTTTCAAGAGTACAGCATAAATGCCAGAAAAATGGACAGCAACCAAAACACCGTGGGGAGTGAGGTTGCTCAGAATCACTCGATAGACCTTCAGAGCTGCTCAGAATCAGCTCCAAATTTCACGCGAAAAAACAAACACACTTACATTTTGCACAGCGGAATCCACAATGTGATGCCTTAAGATCATCTTTCTGCAATCCGTTCCGGTAGATCTTGCGTCTGGGTCGCATAACTCGATCGAAAAGATCAAGTACAGTTGCAAAAACTCCGAGTTTTCAAACAGCTGATGCAAAACATTTTTTTTAAATTTTCCTCCTTGCTGGGAGGTGGGTGCATAGACATTTGTCTAAACGAAGAAATGTCACCCTCTCCCGGTGGGTTATTATTTGACGCCGAGCAACAAAACGGTTAAAATGTTACACTTTTTTTAGACACGGATAAATGGCACAGGCTTTTGAACTGTGGTTGAACTTTTCGAACGAGTTATGCGATCGAGACGCAAAATCTACCGGAACGGATTGCAGAAAGATGATCTTAAGGCATCACATCTTAAGGCATCTTAGGGCATCTTAATTAAGATCGGCGTCTGAATCAATTCAGCCCGTCTAAATAATTTGGGTCGGTCTTAATTCGAATTAGGTTCGGCTCATGGAAAGTACGGCGTCTGAACCGGGCCTTTGCAAATCGTACATTTCGCTTTAGTTTTCTATTGCAGCGTTTGTTCGCTTCCGGTTTGTGCTTTCTTCCTTTCTTGATGTTCTCTAGTTTGTACTTATTACTTATCTCGATGGCCCTTTTCTTTCTCTTAATTCACGTTTAATTTTTCCACATATCTCTGTTCAGTGTGCAGTTTGCAGTTTTAATATATTATATTAAGTCCGTTATAGATTTATTCTGATAGTGTTTATAGCTTCTGTGATATGAATTGTAAGTTACTTATTTGTAATTTTAGGTTATTTAAATCACACTGTTAGTTATGCCGCCCGCTTTGCTGCATTTGTAGTTTTTGTTTTTTTGTTTTGTTTTTTTTTTGCAATTGCTATCAAATAAACGAGCTGCCTATTCCTGAGCTAATAGATTGAAAACCAATTAGCATTAGGAATGTGAGAACAATAAAATTCAATGCTCTAAAATTTCAACACAAATTAATAATTGATCCTATATGTTGATAGAAGAAAGAAAGGATCCAAGCCAAGGCAGCTCGAGACAAAGCAATGAACACATGGTCAAAGGGAAAGGAAGTTAAAGATCAAGTGAGTGATGACGAAGAATCAGGAAAAGATGAAGAGATATCTAAGGCATCAAAAGTTAGAAGGAAGAAGAGAAGAACAAGTGAGGCTCTACAATTTCTTTTAGTCAGATCTGAAAAAGAGGCAGAAGATAGGAAAAAGAAATAAGTTTTTAAAAAGAAATGGCTGAAAAGGAAGCAGAAGCCAGGAGGGAGGCAACTGCCCATAAACGAGAGACTCAGTGGCTTCCCTTGAAGCAAAGCGCCAGGATCTTATGCAGCAAAAGTTACAAATGTAGCAAATGCAAACATTAATGCTTGCAGTTGTATCTAAACTAAACCAAAATGATAAGCAGCTTTGTTCATACCGTGCACCTGTTGGATTTTCATTAGTGGACATTGAAATAACACTTTATGGACAGTGAAATTTAATATTTTCAAACATGGGTTTGTTGTTTGTTTATAAAGTGTCTTCACATTCAAGTTGTGTCTAATTGAACCAGTGAGTCTCAATTCCCCCGAAATCTTCCTTATCAAAGTTCTCTGGTACCTTTTAGGATACTTTTGTGACATTTCTATGCCAAGTATTGCAACAGTGAGAGGGGCTCTACCTCAAAAAAGTTAGAAGTTGTATTTTCATACAAACATGTGGGGATGTTCCTGAAAAGAACACTTATAATGTATTGTTTACCTTTTGCACTCATCTCAAGTTTGAGATTTTTTTATAATCTATGAATTTAAAGCTTTTATCTATATCCCTAAAAAGCTACTCTACGGATACCCTGACTTCACTCATGGCGTTATTCAATGCCCTCATCTGTGGGTTCAGTGGGTTGTCACGGTAGGGACCCATCAAATGTGGTCGGAGAGGATAGGCAGGATCTCCATAAATGTAAAGAATATCTCCAGTAGGTGTTACTGCCCTTCTTTGTAAGATGTTGATTAATATATAAACTATAGTATTTTTGTGCACTTTGTCTTTCTTTTTCTTTTTATTTCTTTTTTGTAAATGATAACAGTTACCTGTAATGAATTGTAAATGTAATGTATTGTAATTGTTTGTGTGTGCGAGATAAAATAAAAATAAAATAATGATAAAAAATGATAATAAAAAAAGATGTTAAGAAGCCCTGATTCTTCAAGCATCCCAGCATCATGACGCCGTCCTTCAACGGGTCCATATAAGATAGCAACTAAACCACTGGGGATCACAACTGCCTGAAACTTAAGGGCGGGCACACGTTTGTGACCATTATACACCAAGTGCTGGTTATCACCAGGTCTTGAAATTTGACGTACAGTTCCGTCCACAAAACCAAAACAATTTTTCAGAGGACTCCCTTTTCTTGATATAGCTTGTGCATAAAGCTGAAGATTAGCAGGCGATAAAAAGGGCTGGTTTTTCCACGAAGTTAGTCGGTGAAAATGGTTTTCATAAATCCAGTATGGTAACGGCAAGGGCAGACTAGTCGCTTTAAGAGTAAACATAGTCCTTCTACACCTGAACAAAGTAGATTGAAAGAAACATATTTATTTCATTGCTGTCAAATATGTTTTAGTTTTGACATTTAGTGCATTAGTATTATCTCAGTTATGAAAAAAAAACGAAATGAGACAAGTGAAGTTGTGGACAGCTTTACCTGTTCCTTGAGGGCATCGAAAACTTTCTGTGACCTGCAAAGCGTTAACCAATAAAGGATATCTTCTTTGTCTACTCTAAATTCAGCTTTAGCTTCACTGCTGTCAAAGTTATCAAGGCTGAAAGGCTCGTATGCCAAGGGAGGAAAATTTAAATTCGTAAAGAATAAGAAACTCTTCTTCAGTGATGATGCCTTCAGAAAAAGTGCAAACTAAGGCTTAAAGAGGGTCATGAAATGACATTTTTCACACGATGACCGTCGACCTTTTTCGTTTGTTAAACTATTTTTGAAAAAATGATTGATGAGTTGTAACTGTATTAAAAAATATTTAGTCGGCACCAGGTAAACCATTTTAAAAGTCCACAACCCCACAGCCCCCTTCCCGCCCCCCACTACACTTAAAAAGAGGTGGATCGGCCCCCGCACTTTAAAAACTGCTCCGCGGTTCCTGAAAACCATTAACGCCTTTTGGATATCACGCTGAGTACTAAGTTTTTACAGTTTAAATTTTGGAACAGCTGCGATGCATCTGCGTCATATCTTGAGAAAGTTAGAGCTCGCGCTGCACGATTTTGGAGTTTTTGAAGTTTGTCTGCTAGTTTTATTCCACAGCTTCCCCAAACAACATTGCAATAGTCGAAATGCGGCTGAATCAAGGCTTTGTAGATAAGATGCAATGTTGCTGGGGAACAAATTGCCTGACCCGTTTGATAGCTGCAATACCAGAGGCAATTTTTTCAGCCAACTTCTCGATATGACTGCCCCAGGTAAGGTTTGCATCAATGAGTACACCTAGAGATTTTGACGCCGATACCTGGTTTACGGGAGTACCATTGATGCTCAGAACGGGACAGGCAGTTAGGGTGTTTAGCTTTTGTCTCTAGCCGATTAGGATAAACTCAGTCTTAGTCATGTTAAGTGTGAGTTTGTTGGCGATCAACCAGTTGCTGATATTTAGCAAGTCTTCATTCAAACAGGGCTGAATGATATTCACATAGTTATCAGCGTAGGTAAGATGCGTATCATGGGCATACATTCTAGGATAAGAGTTAGTTAAGCAATTCGGTAAGTCGTTTATGTATGGCAAAAACAACAGAGGACCCAGTATAGTCCCTTGAGGGATACCACATTGAAGAGAGCAGGTTTTGGAAAGTGAACCACTAACAGAACATATTCGACTTCGGTTTTCTAAGTTTGATTTAAACCAATTGAATATAACCTTCATAAATGGCGTTTTATTAATAATAGTACCTTTAAAAATTCTTCAGGCAAGCATTTTTCAACTTGAAACAAATCTCCCTCAATAAACTCCACATGTGGGGAACTTCTGGCTGTAGCATCCAATAAAGACAAATCGATATCAATTGAAATGACACGTGACTGACACTCAAATATCTTTAACATGTCAGCTGTCCACAAAGCCGAGCCACCCTTGTAGGCACCAAACTCAATCACAGTTTGAGGCTTTAGTTCCCATAGCAACTGCTGGTTTATCGTCAGACTTAAAGGATCTTTCAAAACTATTGTTCCTCGCCAATTCATCATATATTTTCCTTTAAAAATATCAGGAAATCATATTGTTTAGTTTATTGGCCGATTAGTTTATTAGTTGTAGAATATGTGAATAAATAAATTAACAATTATTTTATGAGGCTACAATCTCAGGCAAAAACCTTAAAATACTTTAGAAATTTCGCTCCCTTTCCATTTCCCCCCCCCCCTCCCTTTTGCAATGTTGTTGTAGCCAAGTAACTTTGCAATCACATCTCAACATTGCAAAGGGAAAGGAAGAGCATGGGTGTTTCAGGGATTTTTGGAGAGGAATCTGCATTATTATTTACATAATACAAAAGCCAAATTCGACACTCAGACCAACTCTGGCCCTGTTACGACAGCGACTACACCGTACATCAGAGGCACCTCTGACACTATTGCACGTATATTACAACCTTACAATACACCTGTTGCACACAAACCGATAACCACTCTACGGCGACTGCTTACTAATGTCAAGGACAAAGACAAACCGGAAGACAGACAGGGAGCAGTTTACAAGATCAAATGCTGCGACTGCCAGGCTTCTTACATTGGTGAAACCGGCAGAAACCTAAGCACGCGACTGACCGAACACAAACGAGCGACGAGAAATGGTGACGTCAACAATCACGTTGCTGAGCACCATTTAAAGACGAAACATCAAACTGACTGGGACTTTGCGTCATGTATAACGTATTCTACAGACTGCTATCAACGTCTTACTTTAGAAAGCTGGTTTAGTAACTTAAAACAAACGCCACTGAATCGTAGCCAACAGTTACGAGCGCCGTACAAACGACTTATTGACGAGATCAAGCAGAACTAACTGCGAGAGAACGACTGGAGAACAGACAATTTGACTAACAATAGACGACTGTTTAACTGTGACAACAGACGGATCGAAACGCACCAATTACGGATTACGAGTCTTCATAGCCAATAACATCACGGCTTAACTGACAGACGACCAATAACATGGCGACGTAACTGACCAATCAGATCAATAACCAGAGTATAATACCATCAACTGACGTGATACAACTCACTTTGACTCTGAAGATGACTACCGCACAGGTTGTCAAAACGTCAGTCACTGTCAACAACAACAGTCCTATTCAGGACTACGTTCTCCCAGACGATCAAACTCAACCTACTTTTGAATTGTTTTATTATTTATTCAAAATATTTCCTAAGTTTTCACAACCTTACCTCCTCGTAGACTTTCCTCGAACATTGGCCTGTTTCTCGGCACGGCTTCAGGGTATTTTTTTTGCAGATACTCCTTTAAAAGTGGATGATGACATCCATGGAGCAATTTTTGCATTTCTTTCGTTCAGTTTTAGACAGAAATTAGACTATTTTGTCGTAGGATAGCCATGAAAGCATTTTTTCTTTAGTTCTACCAGGCTTAAACAGCTAGGCTGCCGCCCTCTAAGGCTCTGCACAACTGAAGCGGTTATTGCCTAAAAACGAGGCTGCTAGCAATATACTATCGAATCGATGGGTTATTGCCTACATCACTTCCATATATGATAAGCGTCGGCTAGTTATGAAGAACTAGCCGGGGGATTGGAGCCAATCGGAAACGGCAAAATCTTTCGAATGAATAATAAGCTTTCAAGAATATGTATAAGAATCCGTGAGGGAATAAGGATTTCTTTGTTTATTACCTATTTTAGTTCAATATCCGAGAAAGCATCCACGGCTCGAAGATCTTTCCTATGAAATTACCATTTACAAGCCTCTTGGTTTAACGCTAGAATACTAATACGGCCCTAAAGTATCTCTTTCAACACCTACAACTGTCATCTTAAAAAATATATGTCGACTAAATAAATGCATCTCGTGCATAGGAAAACTTCAGGAAACTTTAGCAGCGCTTCAAGCACTATGTACGGCTCTCTACGTCAATTTGTTCTGATATCGTGCCGCCTGCCGGTCGGGAGTCGTGGAAATCATTAGACTGCCTCATTGGGTGTGCACCAGAGACCAGACGACTGTCGGGGTATTAATGTTATGAAGGAAAAACAACTCAAATTTGATTTTTTTGTTATATCCTGATTCAATAAAGGTCGCTTCGGGCATTGGGCAATTTGCTCATATGGAACCAATTTTTTGGTAGTGGCAAGCAGATCATTGCTATGGGTATCGTATGCCCAAATGTAAATGCCCAATGACCAATTGCGAAAGCAACCCTAATTGAATTAGGTAAATGTATCTATTACCATGTGATAACGAAGAAATGATCTGATCTGTCAACACTCCGCTGTCTTGTCGATCTTCTATTCGAACAAACCTGCCTTCGTCAGTTATTTCCTTCCTGAGTTGCTCTTCCAATTCTTTGTAATCTGTCAAGTCTTCCACAACCTCCATAATAACCTAGGGCTAGTGACAAAAAGTAAGGCAAGCAAATTTCATCATCTATATGAAAGAGAGGCTGTAGGGTTTTACTATGTATATCAAGGCATCTCTGGTCACTAAGAAGCAATTTGCCACCCCTGTGATTTCCTGGTTATTTTTTGGAATATTCAACAGTTCGATTACATCGATAATTTTTTCCTAGAGATTGGAATATAGTTTAAGTTACGCCCCTTCATGGATTGACAACTAAAGGCTAGTTTCAATATTACCTGTGATCAGTAAATTTTATGAGAAGATTTTATACAGAAAGCTAATGGAATACTTAGAAACTGAAAATATTTTGACAATCACCATGCAGTTTACAGGCGGTTTCATTCCGGTGACTTCGTCTGCTCTGGATTGCACAAATGATTGATATGTGAACATGGATCGTGGCGTTTGTAATCTGTTTTTTTTTCCTAGATGTTCAAAAAGCGTTCGGTACCGTGGAACATGAGACTTTTTTCAAACAATTCATAGTCTATGGCACCACAGGTAGTGTGCTTAACATATCATTTACAAGGTCGTGAGCAAAATGTGAGGTGAATGATTCTTTGATTTATTCTTTCAGGGGAAAGAAATAATTGTCATTTCTGGCTTGCCCAGGGTTTGAACCGGCTTACGTTACGAGTGACCCGTCAGACCCGGGGGGGGGGTGGGGGGCTACTTGGGTCAATTTTTGCTGGGTATGTGCCGCTGGCCTCTTAGAGCCCCTACCTCATTATAGTCTATTCTGTGGCCAATTATAGACCCCATCTCAGTCACTTTGGGGCAAAAATGTAATTTTTGCGATCCCAACTTAGTCACTATCTATTTATGTATCTGCCTTATATTGTATGAAAAATACCAACAGTACAAACATCCTGGTACGTTTGCTAACTGCTAATATGAAGAACTGTCTTACCCCAAAAATCAGAAAATGTGCGACCCCATTCTAGTAAACTCTATTGAAAATGGGACCCCATTATAGTCAATCCAGTCGTGAAATTGTACCCCACCCAGCGGCACATCCCCATTAGCCTCTCATAAGGGAGTACCCTCCCCGGGCCGTCAGATCATGTGAGGCTCTAAATTGAGGGATTAGCTAGCCTGCGAACAGCAGACGCATTTCCGGTCGTCGCTTTTCTCCCTCCGAAAAATAGGGAGAGAAGCGACGACCGGAAATGCGTCTGCTGTTCGCAGGCTAGGGATTAGCCGATTGCGCCACTGCGACGCAAGGTAATTTGAGATGTGAAAAACAGCCATTAGTTGTGCACGAGGTACGGTTTAATAAAGATTCGGTCCGCAAGTTTGTTACTTTTCGGCTTGTTTTGGGTATTTGACGTAGAGACATCGGAATGAGTTGGAGATATAGCGAGTTGTAGTTCCACCTGAGGTACTGGACTGGGTTCTTGGATGACTTCCATTAGTGGATTTGGCAGTTTCTTGAAGAAGGAGCTGTAATGAGTAACTAACTTCTGATCAGTTGTTCTCTTAGCAGTGATCATAGATCCTTTAACATCTAGGATCGTGTACGGTACTGGTTCGAAATGAGGGCTTGCCTTGTTTTGAATTCTCTGCTTAACGAGAGTGTGATCTCCGACGTTTGAGGTCGGCGTAGGCGTTCATACGCGCCATCGTTTCTTGGTCCTTCTGCATGGCTTCAGCATCAGGATTAACTTTAGTGTCACTCTCAATGAGAGGGATCACGTGCCTTGAAAGGTAGTCAGCTGCGTTCTTGCTTCCGGGGCAGTATTTCAATTCAAAGTCAAACTGCTGCACGTATAAGAGCCAGGGTTCAATTCTTATGGGAGGTCTGCTATGGGAATTGTTAAAGAGCTGTAGCAGGGGCTGGTGATCAGTTTCAATGACAAATGAACTTCCAGTAAAGTACAGGCAGCGGCGTTCGCAGGCCCAACGGATGGCAAGGTTTTCACGGTCGATTGAGGATACCGTTCCTCAACCTCTGTAAGGCTTCAGCTTGCACACTCAACTGCTTTCCACCCTTCTGGTTTCCTTTGCAGGAGAACTAATCCAAGACCATTGGGGCCGGAGCCTTGTTTCCAAGCCTACCTCATAGTATCCGAGGACAGTGTCAGTGTCAGTGTGTCCTTGAGTTTGTCAAATGCTGCTTGCTCTGTGCTGGACCAACACCATTTGACCCCTTGGTGGGTGAGCTTGCGCAGGGGCGTAGTCATCGCTGCGAAGTTGGGGATAAATCTTGCGGAGTACTGGACTACACCCAAAAGAAAGCGAACCTCTGATACATTTTTGGGTGGGTCCATTTTTTTCATGGCTTCATGCCTTCTTTTTAGAACACAAAACCGAAGAATTCAATCTGAGGCAGACGAAACTTGCATTTCTTTGGGTTGAAGGTGAGACCGCATTCTCGGAATCGTTGGAGGAGGTTTTCAAGGGCTCTGTCATGTTCTGTGTTGTCTCTAACAAGGACTATGAAATCATCTCGGATGTAGAGCTCACCTTGTAGCCCTGAGATGGTGTCGTCCATTGCTTTGTCAAAAATATCTTGTGCAGAGATTGTTACATAATTCAGCCTTGTGTACCTCATTTTACACTCAGTCCGTAAAAGGTGGTCATGTGCCTGCTGCTTTCATCGAGCTCAAGCTGATAGTAGCCCTCATTCATACAGACCCTGTAGTGTCAACGTTGATGTCAGAGTATCGTGACGTATTCTCTGGCCTGGGAAAGCACAAGCACGTCAAGGCAAAGTTGATTGTGGATGAAAGAATCCAACCTGTCGCACACAGACAGAGACGAATCCCTTACAATTTAGGCCAAAAAGCTGCACATGAGGAACTGAGTTAAGGGAGCAAGGAGTCATTAAAACAGTACCCAACAAGCAACCTACTACTTGGTGTACAAATCCTGTGATAGCTCCTAAACTTCACAATCCTGAGGCCATTCGTTTTTGTTCAGACATGAGAGTACCACACACTGCAATTCTGCGCCCTGTTACAAAAGCACTTACCTTGGAAGACATAAAGTTCAAACTCGAGGGTGCCACTGTCTTCAGTGTCCTTGATAGGGCGAGGTACCAGTACAGCTTTCTGTGAGCTGTTTGGCTTCCTCTTGGGTGGCGTTAATCACATGGAATAGTCCTAGCTTTACGCTAGTATCAAGAATCAAGAGCGGTGGAGACTTGGTAATTCCCTTAGCAACAAGGAAACGGGTCATAGTTTTCTTTCCGGTGCTAGCACCTTCAATTTCTGCATCGAAACAACCAATGAGGGGGACAGGTTCCTTTTGAGCGAATGCATACAACTTGATTTCAGTGGGTTGCAAAGATATCTTCTCCTCGAGGGCGCACTAGAGCTTCTCGAATTTGTGCTCATCCATAATGTTTGCTGTGGAGCAGGAGTCTGCTTCCATCTTTCCTGTCACCCCGCTAATGCGAACCTGAACCGTAGCATGGTTAAGTGTGTGAGTGTGTTTGACTTGCCTGCTCGGAGCTGAAATGCAAAATCAGTGTCTGATGACTCTTCTTGTTCCTCCTGCCTAACATACTTGGCTGAAGATTGCTGACTGTGCTGTGAGTCCTTTGGTTTCTTCTTACTTTTGCAAATTCGGGGGAAATGACTCTTCTTCGAGCAGGAACCGCATGTTTTCCCAGAGGCTGGGCACTGTGATCGGGGCCCTTTGTGGGTCCAACCCACAAAATTGTCAGGAATTTCTCTTCTTGTCATCATGTGTCGGTTTAGGTTTTAGTGTGTCCTTGGGTTTCTTATGTCTCTTCTGATACACTCAGTTGACCTGATTTCGTGCTGGGGGTGCCGAAGGGAGAGTTCTCTCCATATGCTGGGCTTGGCGCGCGGTCAATGTCTTTCTCATTTGCAGCATGTGCCGATAATTGCTGTATCGTATACCTTTTCATCATTGCATCCTGGCGGAGTTTTTTGTCACGCATGGTATGCAGAATTTTGCCTCGGGTGACGTCATCAGGGTCCAAGAAACCACACTTTGCAACTTGAAGCCGTAAACAAACTTGATATTGAGCGGCCGATTCGGCTTCGCTTTGGCACATTTTCTTCAATTTACTACGCGTACAGTCGGGGTTAACCATGGCAATGAAATGGTTGTCAAGTTTGGCGATGAGTTTCTCGTACTCGTTTAGACTCTCGGCGGATGACGGTGAGAGAGCGTTTTCAAGCGATTCGATCAATTCCCGTATTCGTTCTCCCCCGTAAATGTGAAGAGCGTCGACACGATCCTGAGTGCTTGAGATACGAAAACATCGTCTTCTTCCATCGACGACCAGTTTCATCAGGGTCCGAGTCAGCGATAAGTGCTTGCATTCTGATGTCCTTTGGTCCGGACGTCGAATGTTGAACAGCTTGTGTTGGCAACGTAAGTGTTGGAGATGCTGCCGTAGGAGCCGTAGAGGTTTGCGAAGCTAGAACCGCTTGCGTTCCTTCCTGGATGGTAGACATCCTCGTCGCCAAATATAATGTCCACGACAGAAAACAGACTAGAATTATCCAACAAAAACAGCTTTCATCTCGGATAACTAGAAGAGTAACCGCTGACCTAGTATGAACATTACAGGGCGAAATCGATGAGCCAATGAGGGAAGAGTTGGATGTTTTTGATCCGAGTGATTTGGAAAGTTGGGATGAAGTAGGCGACTATTGAAGAAGAGGAAGCAGTCAATTTTTTGCTGAAATACGTATGTTAAGTTTATATATGGCGACTTCACATACAAATACACACACTGTTCGCGGTAGGCCCACACTAAAAAAGGAAATAAGGCGTTTTCGGAATGAGCTGATCCGCGAACTTAAAGTCAATGAAAGGAAATTATTGAGACAGTCAAAGACATTACCAGAGTTCGAAATTAACGGGCGTCCAGTCGTCAGGGACGGCCAGAATTTGACACTGACGACCAAATCACAGATCATGGTTGCCCCTTAGACGACTAGAAATTAGCTGTCCGTTACCTAAAGATATGAACAGTTATCATAATGACGGAAAATTTATAATCCTGAGTCAGTTTTTCTGCTGATAAATGGTACAGTGTAAAAATTATCAATTCTATTTCATTTTTTTGTTTTTGCCTTTAATTCGTACGTACGTAAACACGATCGTTCATATTGTCGCCACCTTGTTTTGCGTTTACCACTGTGCAGTAACACCAAAGGTCCAAAAAAATTCCCGGATGTTCATGCCATGCGCTTCTTTTATAAAAGTCATGGCGGAACAGTTTGTTTCGCAATTTTAGCGTATCGGACAAAACGAAAGAGATTCCAAGGAAACGAAAAGAAGAATCAAACGTTTCTGAAAAAGAGACTGAAGAAGAACTTTCAGCCGTTGCCTTAGCAAATAAGAAAACTCGAACAGAAGCAGAATACTCTGAACCTGAGAAAAACGTGCGGATTCGAAAATTTCAAACTGGTCGTCCGTGTCTTAACTTAATTCTGAAGATACCAACTCTATGACCTGCTCATATTGCATAGATTATAACATTAGAAATTTCATTTTATTTACCTCTTAAATTAAATACTACACTTTGCCATGTATTAGTGAACCACAAGCATTTTTAATAACGTCTATTTCAAGTTTAGGCTTTTAGTTCACCTTGGTTTTATTTGGCGCCTAGATTTAACCTTGGACGCCTGAATGTAGAAAAATGGTTGTCTCATGGGCGACCTAGTTCAAAAGTTACTTTCGAACCCTGATTATGCTCAAATAGACGAAATCAGTTTTTAGGAAGTGAAGATTACACAAGTTACATGGAGAAAAGCTTGGCGAAAGAAATGTGTATAAAGTTTAAGAGTGAAGAGATTTCGACGACTGGAGAATTGAAGATTGCAGCAAGAGAAAGAGGTGCAGTCGTTTGTGTTGCATGTAGACGACGCGATTCGGAAAGTGATAAATAGATTGTCAACAAAGGGAAGCAAAACGCAATCAGGACCACCGTGTGCCACCGTGGTGCAGTGGTCAGGGAGTTTCTTGCTCATGCAGATAAACCGGATTCGACTCCCGGCGACGCTGCTTCCTGTTTCTTTGTACCATTTTTTTTTCCTGTTTGGTCTATTTTTTTTTTTAACATTATTTTTTCTTTTGGCCTTTTTTTCTTTATTCTTACTGCAGACCCTGCTGGTCACGCACTTGGATCAATATATATTTCAAGCTTAAGTCCGGAGTTTTATTTTGGAAAAGGGATACAAAAGCTCTTGATCTGCATACTGGCCAAGCTTACGACCAGATAAAAACCATAAGCTGTCGAGACATCTTCCTCCTCTGAAACGGCTGAATTTTTTTCAATGTTAGTTGACATCATGACAAACACACACAGTACACCACAAACTGTACTAATTTACACCCAACACCCACCAGTGACCCACTGGCGAAAGTTAAACTTGCCTTTCGTACATCGTCTTAATCATCAATATCTCCACTGGATTTGCTCCCAAAAAAAAATTAAGCGAAACCTTTTATTCGTTTTCGGGATTTAATTACAGAATTACAGGCGTATGCCCAATACAGTATTAAAATACGCAAAGCAACAAGATTCAATGGTCACAGTCTCTCACAAATACCTGTCATTTAGATTCCCCTTTCAACGTTACAGCTAAGCGAACTTTGAGAGGAATGATACGGGGTTTCACTAGCTCTGAAGAGCTGAAAATACGTACAATGTATGGTGTAATACATCCTTTGATGAACCTCCTATTGCTGTGTCTAAACTCCTCAATCTTGCTGTACACTGGCCCTCAAAAGTGTGACCGGTTGGTATGATTGCCCGTAAAATTTGCTCGACGATAGAAAGGAATCTTTAAAATTCATTACACCAATGGACATTTCATTCCAAAGATGTACTTAAATCTAGTTTTTTTTGACAATAGAAACCTTAAAATCTCTAAATCCAAGAAATCGGAACGGTATTTCCGCGATAAAATCGAAACTTTTTATCGGCCTCTTCGATGAACACTTTGCTCGCCATTTTGAAAGTCACTGACGCGAGACGTGACGTCATACTGGCAGGCGGACTGTACCACAGATTTCCTTGGAGACACCTTCCCCCCTCCTTGTTACGTTGCTGGAGAAGGTGTGGAGTTAACTGTGCATAAGGAAAGTGTTGTTGTAGAGGAATTAAAGGCAATGGAACTCATGAGATCTCTTCGTGCGCAATTTATTTGTGACAGAAATTAAAATCTGATTGGATTACAGCCACGGGGTCATAAGACTGCAAAACAACCCTTATTTTTGCGTATTCAAGTACGCGCGAGCGGTCAAACAAAAGGTCTGGAACGAGGCTGAAAACAGTGAGCGAGACTAAGGAGAGACGCTAAAAATACGTTTTTTTTTCTCGCGCGTCACACGCCCTGGCGTGTGAGGCTCGAGCGCTTCGCGCGCGTAAGACTCTCACGCCACACTTAACCTTTTTTTTTTTTACTGATTTTGAGAAAAAAAACCGACTGTTTTGCAGTCTAGGGGTCATGCACCTAGCAGACTTGTTTCCCGTGAAGAACTTAAGACGTCTGTAACACAAAAGGAGAAAAGTAGGGTATTTGTATGGAAGGGTATTCGGAAAAATATCATTTCTTACTATTCCCCTACTTTCACAATTAATCCAGACGTGAAAGGACGCAATTTTTAAAGCTCACTTCAAGATAGAAACTATATAAAGTAGCTGTGTCACGGCCGGTTAGTTCTGTTCATCTAGTCTATAATGCCAATTACACATTCTTATGTAATAGGCATTGTTTGTGTTCTAGTTTGTGCTACATTTGTTTGAAGGCAGCGGTGGCATTTCTGAGGTGAAAGACACTATGAAAGCCTTGAAAAAATGGCGCTACTCGAGGCGAAACACGGGGATAGAGTTAAGTGCGGCTGATGCAAGCAACAGCTCATCACCGACCACTTCGCTAGAAAGCTGGCTTGGCATCAAACCGAAAAGCTTCTCCGCGACGTCCTGCGAAAGGTGGGTGTTTTGGATACGCAAATTTAAAGGTATTGCAGCCTTTAACATTAAAATAAAATGTAACAACTGAAGATTAGACTTACTGTTTGTCTGGATAGACCACAGTCGCCTCGGCGAAATTATTACGCTCCGCAAGATTAAACAGATGATGGACCAAATTCGGGAGCTAAATTTGACACTCCTAAACTATGAGGGGTCATCTCCGCCAATATTCTGTTTCAAATTCTGTTAGGAAAAACCTGTATCCTATTATTTTTTTTCAAAATTTTTCTCATAAAAATACAACCGAAGTTAGAGCAATTAACGGAATAGAATTTAGGAAATCAAAACAGAAATTGAGTGAACAAAACGGAATTTAGAGCATCCCAGCAAAACGAAACAGAAATTGGCCGAACCGAGGGGAACCTGATTAAGAGCCAGTTGAACTTTATAATTTGTTCTCCCGATTCCCGCTCAAAGAAAATTTTATTACATTTTCAAAATGGCCTCGCGTAGAGAAGATCTTCCATCCAGGTGTCTTTCTTTACTTAAAGAGATCAAAGACCTCATCGAGACTCATAACAGCGAACAAAGTGGCTCAGAGAACGTTAACTCCAGTGAAACAGCGCAAAGAGTTAGTCGTCCGTCGTCGTCCTTGCCGCAGACACAGGCGAGTAACCAACAGAGGGTGATGCAAAATTTTCGTACCCTTTCCGCACCATTTTCCGCCGGCGCTTCTTCTTGTAGGCGGCCACCGGCGAAGAAGCCATGGGGCTATTTTCAAGTAAAAGAAACGTGGACGCATGACTTTTTTTTGTCTTGCGTCCACATCTGCAGATTGCGTTCCGCGACGTCCCCAGAAAGTAGCTTTACAAAACGTCGGGCTGGGGCGAAGAAAAGTTGTTTTTCCAAGCAGAGGATCTTTTGTCGATGTAAAGGAAAAACTGGAGATTGCCTACCCAAAATTGAAAGATGGTGGCGGTTTTGAATTGCTGAGGATGGGCTCTCCAAGTTCAAAGCTTGCTCTAATATATCCCCCGGCTGGAGGATATTCAGTGCCCTTCCTGCGGGATGCTGCGGGACTTGGCCAGGCACTGGCCTATATCAGGCCACTCCAAATGGACCTCGACACGTCAGCGGTTGAAAGGGCTGAGCAGCCTGAGCAGGTATGTGTTTCCAACTGTAGCAACTAATAAGATCAGTTGAACTCTTCAACCAAACCCCACATGCAAGAGTATCAATAAATTGACTATCCTGTGGGGAAGGGGGGCACTCCCTGTAATGACCTGTACGGGGCAGCCCCTTTTTCAATCTTGGGTATATAAAAGAGGAGGAATTTCGTGAGTTGAAGTATATGAAAGGGTAGGGAAATCTGTCCTTCAGGTATTTTTAAAGAAGGGTTTATAGTTTAGATATTAAGTGTTTATAGATATTTCGAACAGATGTACCTTGTGGCGGTAACATTTCATTTATTAAATGTTGCAAGACTATTTTTCATGAACTTCATATCAGGGTTTAGAAAAGGGATGTGGTTTTCTTAAGTAGGTATGTGAAAGGGGTACCATTTTTCAACGGAAGGTATACGAAAGGGGTACGTTTTTTGTCAAAAATGGTATATAAAAGGGTAAAGGGTTGGACCTTGGGGCGCAGCCTCCGCAAATAAAACTTTGTTGAGTGCCTCCCCCATCTCCCTGTGTTGACTGCTGACTATGTCTAGCTGTTGTTCTTAAAGCCAGTTAAAGTAGACTTTGAATAATAATTTAATTGCAATCCCTTAGGTAGTTTTAAGCCATCTAATGAGCAGTTAGCTAATACATTAAAATGGAAGTAGTATTAAACCACCCAGACACAAATATAATTTTGTTGTCGATTGTTAAGCTTCACAGCCAGGGCAAAATCTTTACAATAACCTGTACCAATTTCTGTGGAAATCATATTTGGGATATGATAGTCTGCATTGTTGGTTGCATATATGAGCAAGCAGTTGAAAGTATAGTGAAAATGAGATACATCACCACCGCGGTCAAACGTCTAAATCGTTATTTTTGTTTTTCATTGCTGGGATTTCATTTACCAGTTAGTGAAAAATGGGTAAAGGTATATAAATCAGTTAGTCAACATAACTATCTTTCCATTTTTCTCAAAATTTTGAGCTTTTTTCGCTGAAAACGCTCCGCGCTAAAAGAAATCATGTTGGAAAATGGCGCCGATAATAACGTCAGCATCGGTTTCCAATCACTTAGAACTTTTTTAGTAAACTTTAAAAAAGTTTAGTAAACTAACAGGATGTTGGTAATACCTTAAACTTTCGATAGTGAAAGTAGCAACCTTAACTTTGAGGTATTTCGCTTAACTTTTGCAAATTTCACTCGTTTGACCATGGTGAAAGATACATCTGGGTGTAATCTCGTACTCAGATCTCCCACGGCCAAGGGAAAGGGAGGATCTCACTTTTCAGTGTAAAACAGAGTGAGATCTGGGTAAGAGATTAATCTGGGTGTTGTCCTCACACTTGAGGCTCACTTTACGATGAGGCGCCTGTCAACACATTTTTCCAGTTTTACTGGAGGGGGAGGGGGGGTTGGGTTTTTGAAGTAAACGGACTTATGTCATGAACCACTTTTTTCAAGGTCCAAGACAATGTACCTACAGTGACTGTGAAGTGCCTGGAGTGCTAGGAAGATGTTGCAATGACAAAATTCCGGCAGCACAAAGCACATTGCAATATCAAATGGTAATTTCACTTGGATCTTTCAAATTCACTTTTGTTTTTTTTATTTGAAGCTTCCTATTGTTTTACTCTATACCATGAACAGTTATCAAAATCTCTATGTTTCATTTTGCGGTATGCACCATTTGGTGCATAACAATTTAGCATTCTTTGCTGTATTACCCAGCATTTTTGATTACCTACTTTCCTTTCAGACTGGTTGTAATTATCATTTTTGTTTGTCACTAGCCCATCTAGTGTCCTTGGCCTAGATAACCAGGGAACCAAAGCAGTTCCAGATAAAACATCTGTCTCCATGTTGTCCCAGATCTTCTCTGATAAACGAAAAGAGGTGATTGAAGAGGCAGTAAGGAGGGCAAATGGAAGTGTCGGTTTGGCGGCAGAAGAGTTTCTGGAAGGTGAATAATACCCAAATAGTATAGTCCATATCACACAGAGAGGGTATAAAGTAGAAGTGGTAGTCATTTCTTCAGTTTTTATATCCAAGTTCCTCCAAACCATTCGTTCCTAATACATTGTGTATGTCTCATTGTAAATGCAGAGAAGGATATGTCCTCTGACACTCCTGGCCTAAGTACTAGCTCCTTGTATTCTTCTTGTTTTGTACCAGAAGCATCAGGTAATTTTAACTCATTATCATGTTATTCATTTCAGGTTAGAAAGGCATGTTTCTCAGAAACGAGTCTGTTTATTTGTGAGGTTTGTTATTTGTTTGTTTTTTTGTTTGTTTGTTTTCCCCCTGGATGGTAAGCACCGACTAGCGTGCTTTCTGCGGAAGTCTTTTTAATCTTTAATTCTTGGTGAAACCGAGGAAAATGATAACAGGAATTAAGCGATTGTAAACATACCTTCTTTGAGTATTAAAATAATGTGCTCATTATGAAAAGCCTGTTCCTGGCGTTCAGGGTCTTAGAGGCGGGATTCCAAGGCAGGGGAGGGGAGGGGAGGTTTGGCTGTCTATACCCTCTCCCTCTTGTAAAGTTGAAAAATAATTGAATCAGTTAGGCACTTGATATATAAAAATATGTGTAACGCCAATAATCTTTACCATCATTTGCATTCACAGTGTAAAAATAAAAATATCAAAACATATCAACGCTAAAAACGGTAACTCAAACTTAACTCTAACTCAACTCTAACTCGTAACTCGATCGTTATCCTATCTCCAAATTTTCAGGCCCTAGGTGATGCATTCTAGACTACATGGATTGAGTTCGTCGAACGTAATCGAACTCACACAAAAATCGATCGGTCAATCGAACCCAACCACACAATCGAACGCTCAAATTCCCAACTCTTTATAGAGAGACGAGATGACAGAGGAGACTTGCGAAGTTACTTCCTGATCAATTGCTCGTTCTCTGTGATTTTGACCTTAGGAAAAAGAAAACAGTCTTACCACTTCATTTACTGTTTATACTTTTCGCTATGACAGTGATTTCTTCTCGGATATCCAGTAAGCCAGAAAGCAGACCGCCGGGAACTTTGTAGCTTCAAAAGGATTGAGGCTACGACAATGAAAATCAGGGAGTCAATAGTAGACACGGAAGCCTGTAAATTGAAAATGAGTCGAATGATATAATATAATGCGGTAATAACATTAATTTCGGACCGCCGCCGTCTTGGATCCGCCATTTTGATCAGTGGCAAGAAGGTTTCAACGTTGCTGAAAAGAAGTTAAGCTGTATAAAATAATGGGAAAATAATTTACCTGGTCATTAGACAGCTAACTTTGTTAAATCTAAACATTTATGTGGTCCCTCTAGCTAAACAATACTCAAATTCCTTGAAGATTCATATAGAAATAACAGAATCAACCGTGCCAAACACCATAAAACAAAGAAACATGGCAATGACATTAAATTGGGAAAGTATATCCTATCCGCGGATCTTGTCCACTGTAAATGAACTGGATATGAAAGGTTTACACCCTTAAAACCCTTTAAGCTTCATCGTTAACAGTTAACTAGTTTCTCATTTCCGCGAAAGCAGCAACACTCTGTTATATGCTAAATTCACACGCGACGATGATCGTTCAATAGGCCCTATTATTTAATACTTCCCCAGGTAGGTAATCAGTTAAAGCTAATAAAACGTTAAAGTAACTTCCATATTTCCCCTAAGTTTATCGTTTTTAGTGATTATGTTAAAACTAGTAATAGTTGACACTACAGCTGCCCCCGCTCTGTATATTGTCGGTCAATAGTATTCTTGCTCGTTGTGTAGCTCTTTGAAATATACCGATTTATAATGAAGATTTTCATACATATTCCATACAGTAGGTGACATAAATACAGGAAACGCAAGATTCCATGTACAGTTTCAGTTCGATTTACACAGCTTTGATCAAAACATTCTCAGTTTCGAGTCGGAATAGTTTATTCTAAACCATAAGAAAAGATTTAATTAGAAGTTGAATTTTTCGCTATTTCTCTTTCACTTTTTCCATTTGCTGGGACTTTTTGGAACTTTTGATAGGTTATTAAGGATAGTTTTCTGAATCTAAAACAGCTGAAATATCTTCTGTTGCAGTTAGTTCCAGGTTAATCTACTTTTTTCCACAAAATGACTGGACTACCGTCGAACTGATAGAAAAAAGAACTCAATCGAGCTTAATAAATGAATTGAGTTCGATTAAGTTCGATTGAGTTCGATAGCCGAACGTTCGATTGACTACGCCGGAGATTTTTAATAAGATAAATAAGGCTTTAATTTGTAGCTTCCGTATATTCCCCCTGCTTTACGATCCGTTTCTAATATTGTATGGAGTTTTGGACCGAAATTTCCCGGACATTTTGGTTGAATGGATCGCGCCCATAGAGTGACTAATTTGACCACTGCTTTATAATCTGTTTCTAATATTGTACTAAAAAGACCGTTTATAAACAAAATTGTGGTGTCCTGTCCTTTTGGCATGAACTATCTCATATTGCTAACGAAATAGTTCATCCCAGGAAGACAGCAGTGTGTTTACATGTAATAGAATTTCAAGGCAAGATACTTTCCTGTGTTTCACAGCCCGATACATATCATAGTCTTCTGCATTGTTGTTAGGTTTAAGATATACTATTAGTACCCAGAAGGGATAGCGCCCCGGGGTCCCAAAACAGTCCAATAGTGCAGTTCGACAGAGCACTGACCCAGTCTCTCGAGCAACATCAAAATGCGGCCTGGGATCAAGGCTTGGCAGCACAGCACCAGGCGGAGTTTCCTAATCAGAATTCGCCATTTGCACATCTCCCATAATACACCTTGTTTGCCCCCCAAATTTTGTATTTTTCATTTCTCCTCGGTATTACAGCCGTCACAAAATTTTGGGGGGCAGGCAAACAAGGTGAATTTTGGGTGCAGTGCAAGTGGCGAATGCACCATGGCGGAAACCTTAATCCTATGTGCCTTTTATATTGGAAAGTTGGAGAAATTGCCCAACAAACAACACTGCTCCATACCTATGATTTTGAAAGAATGAAAATTCAGCCGTTGGGACATGATATTACAGACAAACATTCTCCAACAAATTTCTTGAAAATTACGGGAAGCTTGCGGGACTCATCGGGATCCTTTCATCAGTGACGCCTGTTGTTGTTCACAGCCATGTTTTGATGAGGCTGCAAACTTGTCCTATAAATTGGGTGGGGAAGGGGGGGGGGGGGGGGGGGACTCTGATTACGGTTCATTGCCGGTCGGCGAACATGAATGTTTAAGATCTTGCGGATCTTGGGTGAAGGAAGGTGGTTTCCGAGGGCCCGGCCCCTGAAAGGCCGATGAGCGCTAATGAGGATTAAAATTTTGTTCCACTTCTTGTATTCACCTTCCCATGCATTGCTTAGAGTAACATTTTTGTTATCATAACTGTATCTCAGAGTTAAGGCTCAACAGTATTTCGTAAGCTGGAGTTACATACGTGTTGCATGTTCTCAGACAAGAAAACCGTGCACAAAATTTGGCTTTATCTTGGGTTAAACTTAACCATCTTTCGAGGAACCAGGCCCTGGCCAATAATTTTTACTCGTAGAATAAACATTCAGTGGAAAAATCTTCAATTTCCTTTTTATTCGCTTTCTGCATAAAGTTCTCAGAGTTCTTGGAATACAATTGCTAATCTATTTTTTAAATCTCCTTTTAAGCCCTATATAACAAATACTTAAACATGTTAACGATACCAGACTGAAAGAATAACAAGAACAATACGAAAAATACTTCTCAAACTCATTAATAATTCATAAAGAAAATTCAAAGGAAATTAATGTTTAATGAGTGTTTGGATATCAGATGAAAAACTGCTCATTTTTGCATCCTTAATTTCTCCTTCAAAAATGATTTTGTTTGAGAAGAAATATCAAACATTCGACACAGTGTTTCATCATCAGATGAAACACCTCGAAGTTCGTCAAAAATACTCCGCTGCGCGTCGTATTTTCAACTCTCTTCTCGGTGTTTCATCTGGTGATGAAACACTGCATCTCATGTTTGATATATTACTTCAAACATTTACCTGCAATATTAAAAGTTAAGGTAAAATATATCTTGTTTCAGTGTTCAGCAATTTGGAATTTTAAACCAAAAAAAAAATAAGAATAAGATTTTACAATGTACAATCCTTCCTTTCCTCGAACAATAAAGGAACTTCACGTTGGCATCCCCTGCTTCAACGCTTCTTTCCTCTTGTTTCTTTTCTTTACCGACTGTGATAACTCAATTATATCTGTTAACCATTCTTATCCTCGGCACGGGTGGCTACAATTCCTTTCCTAGGACTTAAGTTTAATATTTTTCATTGCAAGTCGACAGACGATTTCTCCAGTGCCGTAAATAATCCAAAGCATTGATCCACCTAGAAAAACAACTGACGTTAGAGAACTGTTCAAAAACGAAGTATAATGATATCAGCTTTAGTCACAAGATGCTCTGTGCTTGGTCAAACCTGGGTCCCACTGTGAGCCGTGGTGTCATCGAGAGAGACTCCAGGCTTAATGTTAATGCTGACCAATTGTAACAAGTGCGGACATTATGATGAGCCAATCAGAATCAAGCGCGGGAAAACGCATGTTGCAGTATAGATGGCTTGAGAGTTTAACCAATAGGCCATTTCCCAGTTCCCTCGGGCCTCTGTATCAAAACGAGGTTAGGTGCTCAACCTTTCTTGTGGAAATGAGTTTTATTTGCATGAGAATGAAAAATCATTTCCATATCAAAGGTTGAGCACCTAACCTCGTTTTGATACAGAGGCCCGGGGGAGCTCGGAAATGGCCTATTACTAACTGTGGCAATACAAACCAAGGCAATTGCAAAATCACCTTAGGGGCCCAATTAAGAACACCTCTAACGCAACGTTTAAGGCAAAAACATACATTCCATGAATACTGTGCAATCGCGGAGCTATGGTTTGATTATTTATCTCTTGCATACTGTCAAGGAATAGACCCTTTTAGCTTGTATATTTTATTTCCTAATTCAGACCACGTGATATTTTCAAGGGAATTTGCCTTTCCCTATGCATGCATATGCACATGGATAGTGCGGCATTCCAAACAATAGTTTATATGAACGTTACCTTAGCTTTTCCTCTTCATCGTGCGCCATTAACTGGTAAGTTCGGGTGGGCGTCACCACATTAAAACATGCCTTGTTAATGTCTTGCTGTGAAGGCGGTTGGTCCTGAACAGCGATCACTACATCAAGATCAATGAATCTGAGACAAAACCACGAAAAAAGAATTTAGTCGTTTAGTCTTATGGTATTGATGGAACATTCAACAATTTACTGAAGTCTAAAAGGAAAGATTAATATGTTATCATTATTGCTTCAACTATTATGCACGATTGCGCAATGCATGATTTCTAAGAGTAACATCAAGTGACGGGTGTAGAGTGGCATCTTTGCACACAGCCAAAAACATGACTCGTCGGTTTGCCACCTCGACTGAATAGGAAATCAATAAATTATTTGAAGATAAAGACTCTGAAAGTTTAAAAGATACACCAAAACTGCACAGGAAGTCTTCCATGGACGGTGTAAAATTTCTTTAAGCGCATATTCGTACCTTCTTTTTTGGAAAATAATATAGTGAGTTGCGTAAGACTGAGCAATGGTCGTTACTTTCTTTGATGAGTGTTTATTAAAACAATCATTAGATGATTGTAATATGCGGAATTATCAACGCATTGGTAAGTATTATAAGTTTCGGCTGATAATAACATCTTCCACGTATCACCAAAACCTCATCCAATAATACTTTAGTATTAGACTGAAGGAGGTAAAACAGAGCGTAGCGTAAACTGGGTTCACACGGAAGACGCAACTCAGCGCCGATTAGCACAAATTACACAAGATAAGTTGTAAGAAAAATGCGTCTTACGTTTAAATTAGGACTTTCTTTGTACCCTTCATCAAATCAGCAAACGAAGGAAATTCTGAATCAAAATAGGTTGAATATTGGTTTAACCTAGATTTCGTCTACAACAGATACAGTGTTAGCCTCCCACGCAGGCGTTTTTAGGGGAGCTCGTATTTCTTCCCTCCCCACAAACAGTTTGTGGGGAGGGAAGAAATACGAGCTCCCCTAAAAACGCCTGCGTGGGAGGCTAATACAGTGTATGCAGTAGAAGGAACTGTCCCTTTGTACAAAACATGACATTTTCTGTCCATGAAAATGATGTGGCCATTGTATACAGTCTCACTATTCACCACTCCAGTAAACTACAGGGCGAATGGATACAAGCTGTCGGGGAAACGATTTCTAGAATCGTTTGCATGGACACGCGTAAGTTATGAATTATCGATAGTACCCAAGGAATAGCCTGCGAAAAGCAGACGCAATTCCGGTCGTCGCTTCTCTCCCTCCGAAAAATAGGAGAGAAGCGACGACCGGAAATGCGTCTGCTGTTCGCAGGCTACCAAGGGAACCAACCAACCAATCATGGCTTACATTGTCCAAACACACGATCCCAACAATCTTTGTGCTAAAGGCTTGGTACCCATTTTCGATATAAATTATGGAGTGAAGAATTATAATTGACTGCAAAAGGACCTTGTTCGACGAGTTTTTCCCAAGAGACAATTGTCACAGGATACTCAGCTACGTACCCTCTAGGCAACGTGTTGTTGTTTTTCTGATAATAATAGAGCCTGCCATTTTTATCGGTAGAAAACCAGCGGCGTCTCCATCTTCTTCCAGTGAGTCCTTTCACACCTCTCTTACATAGCCAGCCTCTAACTTGACAAAGCTGAGAAAAAATCAGTTAACAGCTTAAAGGCAACGGGTTTTATATACTCCTCCCGGTCTCTGCCCTTTCAACGCCGCCGTCAATATTACTGGCAGAGTCTAACTTCCCTTCTTAAGTGGTTTCAACGTCCGTGTATGAATGTCGCTTAAAGCTCTAAAACATTAATAATAATAATAATAATAATAATAATAATAATAATAATAATAATAATAATAATAATAATAATGATAACAATAATAATAATAATAATAATCAACTTTATTTAACGAGGGTAACACGGGAAAGTACTTCAACTGAATAACTAGTGGCGCGAGTTTTCAAATTTAAAAAAAAAAAAACAGAAAAGGGAAGATATTTCGACCTGCGCGGTTAGGTATTTAATTAGAATTGCAGAAAAGAGTATGGCCAATAAATAGCTGCCGATAGGCCTCTCCAAAAAATACTATAATATTCTTTAAAAGGGCAGGTTAAGCCTCGCATTCAGGAGGAGTCAAAGTCCCACGTCCCATTTTCGACACGAAGTATGCGTGCCCTTCAGCTACTTCTTGGCAATTTACATAATACTTGAAGCGCGTCTGAAAACGAACCCACCATTGCAACGTTGGCATAAAGGCACCTTCAAAATCTCAGAACACAATACCAACGTTTCACTGGTACGTAAGTATCAAAGGGGCATATCATGCAAATGGAAATCGAAATAAGGACGTTGTACTCCTACTTAATAGGAGAGTAAGCCTGCACTTAAGATAACATGGTATTTTTCTAAATATCTATTAAGGCGTGAGTAGTAAAGATTTCACTTGCAAAAACATTTCTTACCTCAAATTTCTTAGCATTCAATTTACCTCCCTGCATTTTAAGAACATTAGCAGTGCGTTAAAAAAGAAAAACCTTACAATTATATTTGCCATGAGCTGAGTTTTAATTAAAGCGCTTGCCTTACAAAGAAAGCGAGAATATGTATTTTAGGCCAAAGCATCAATTTAGATTATTTAGATTAATATTGCTGTAGTCTGTGTTACCAGAGTTGCGTAAACAAGGCAATGATATAAGGCTGAATAATGGGTTAGAACGCTGAGGTTACATGTACCATTTTACTTCGGCCAAAATTCCATGTTCAACTGAAAATAAGACACCCTCATCTTCATATTATTCAGTATTTAAGCCTTATTGTATCGAAGTAATTTTATAGTAAATACAACTGAAGAGAAGCTGCTGATCATGATAATATGGCGACGCGCTTAAAGAGAAATAAATGTGGAGAAGCCGGGCTGTGGGAGAGAATAAATCCTATACTCCACCCCAAGGAGCATGCGCAGTGGCGGATTTAGGGGAGTGGCCCGAAAACCTGGGCCCCAGCTTATTTTTAGCCCAAACTGAGGCACTCAGGGTTTAGAACAATTATTCTGGAGACCGCCCCCAACATTATCATAGGAAAAAGATGAGAGCGCCTCCCATTAACTTAAAGACCTGAATCCGCCATTAAAAGTGAGCAGCACACGATAGAAAGAGGTCGAGGTTGAGGTAGACAATTTCACAAAAAGCACTGTATTTTTTGTCTTAGTTCATAGCAGAAACTCTTGCAAAAAAAAATATGTAAAGGATTGCTTAACTCATTGGTTATCGACACAGCAATAACTGGGGAAAACAAACAACTTGGCAAGCAATTAAGTTACGCCAAGAGAGGATAAAAGGGACAGAGAAGGCATCCCCCATACACACCCTATTCCATAGGTAATTCGTCTCGAGTTATTTTTAGAATCGGGATAAAGTTACCTCGCGCGCTGCGTGGATGCTTCGTGGAGGTTTCGCATGACTAAACGCCGTGCAAAACATGTCGGGCGAAAGGCAATGAAAGCGTAAAGAGATCGAGAGCATTCCTCAATATTGACGCGAAATGAGTCGGCGCTCACCTGGGAAAAGAGAATCGCTGGACTCTTTGACAACTCATGAAATCAGTTTAACTCGAAGCTGTCGTAACCTCAGTGCTTTAATAAAATGAGAAACCGGTCGTTTGTACAATAAAGCAAGTAGGACGCCAAGTGTTATTTTTGTTGAATAATAAAAGACTAATAAAAGAATAAATATCAAACCAGAAATTGCTCTCTTCAAACTGTAAATTATAAAATCAATGATCCTGAGAGAATATTCAGTGTGTTAAGGATTTCCCTGCTGTGCTGTTAGCTCTATACAAGAAAGGAAGGGTGATTCCTTTTTAATTTCCATTTCGCTGACACCGCTTTAGTAGAAATCTCTCTTTAGTCGTTTTCGTCGACAAAAAGAATAGCAATATCTGATCGCTGTCCGCGTCTTCCGCCTCTTTTTTCAGCGTCAATTCGTGAAGGACGCGTGGCTCTGAGCGTAGGTCATCCACGCGGAACACATTCGCGCCATGTGATTGGCTGTTGTCTAATCCCCCTTGGGATCTGTGGTCTTAAAATTAACTCGAGACGAATTACCTTTGGAATAGGGTGTGTACGGAGGATGCCTTCTCTGTCCCCTTTATCCTCTCTTGGTTACGCAAGACATCCTTACCTCAATACTAGAAGAAATGTTTTCCTTTTCCTTTGAGTTGTCCAGCTCTGTTTCCGCTCGCTGGAGCTGTAAGGCGTTCAAAGGATGATTAAAAAAGACTCACAAAGACCGTCAACATCAAGCAATCTACAAACATCCCAGGAATTTAAACGGAAAACATCGTCATAATTTTGACATGGTAGATATGGAGGACAGACGGTTGTGCTTTAAAACAGTCCTCGGGTCCAAATAAAAAAGAACGACCCAATTACAGCAACCCTTGACTCTTGCTCCAATCTCGTCCCCAGAGCCTCCGTTACTTTTGTACAGCGGATGTAAGTTATCCCCGTCGCTGTACAAAAGGATCGCGGCCTCTGGGAACGAGATTGGGAGGCTCCAATAAGCTCTAATAACGTTAATGCTCGAATTACTGCCCAGGCAGGCCGCTTTTCTGTTTTTGTATTTTTTTATTTATGTTTTGAGTGGAGAGGTGGCGACCCTTACGTCACTCTTCAAAATTTCAGCATGAAGGTAACATTTGCCTTTTTTTTTGTTTGGAAAAATCTGTAAACTGAATTAAAAATGAAAACTAGAACGTATCTTTCAGCATATACGCAATTTTGTGGGTGCGTTTGGTGCACATTCTTGGCTTTGAACGTTTTGTTGTAAATCATTCCTGTCGCTAACCTCAAGCACTATAGTCAAGGGAGCGCTTCTTGAACATCTATCAGTCTGATGTCCTCCAATGGTCATTCTGCAGTGATTGAGCATTCTATACCACATTCATTAAAAATAAACGTAGCATGCACCGTATATTCAGTAAGGAAAAATACCTACTCCTACTCCTACTCAAAGGAGGGGACTTTTCGGAAGAAAGGCGCCAATTTGAGCATTTACACTAAGTCTCCTAAACGAAGTAGTATAAATAATGCATTCGTTCCATAATTCAGGAAAGTACGCCAAAGAAGACTTTCGCCGGTCGCCTGTTTTTCTAACCTGTGCTTTCAAATCTTCGACTAGTAATTGTAACTCTGAAATCTCCCCTTGTAATTCATCTCTTTCTTTGATAAAGTCCGTGTTTTTGAACTTGTTAAGTATCTGCATCTGTTCAAGTTCGGACTGGAGCTCCGCCTTCTCATTTTCCAGGTCAGTAACTTTGGTAACGAGTTTCTGGTTCCAAGCCTTAAGATCCATGTTCTCTTTCTCCAGTTTTCTACAAGCAAAAATCCGTGAAATAGAAAATGAACACAAAGGATCTCGATGTAAGCGTGCTTTAAAGCTACATACGGAAAACCTCTGACATGGCCTAACGCCCCCACCCCACCCCAGCCACGAGCAAGAAAAACAACGGATTCCACAAGTTTCTAACTTGTGTAATTGGCGGTGTTGTTGGAACACGATGGAAACTTCGCGCGAAAAAACCACCTGAACGGGTATCCGAAAGGAGAAAAACCAACTTTATTCAATTCTTCACGCAACTTCAGTGGTAATTTTCCTTGATCGAGCTTCGGTAAAACCGTCAGCTACAAAGCCTAAACAAGTTTCACGATATGAGGTCGTTCAGTTTTACACTTACTCGGCTCTCATTTGACTGTCAGTATCTTCCATCACATTTTCCTTCAGCCATTCTGAAACGCGGCTTCTAGGGCTCTCCGGAGGTACTACCTGTAATACACAATAACCAAACCAAAATCAAACAGAATTTTGCATCTTTTACAGCAGGTTGACCGGTAGCTGCTATGTCTTGAGTAGCAGGTACGCATCCGACATACACTGCACACCTCTAGGGTGTAATCTTTGTAACTGTAAAGTGTAAATATCATTTGTAAACGCACGAAAAACGTAAAGAGCGCTCTTACGGGATTTGCAAATGTCGGGTCAGTTTGGGAGAGAAGGGAAAACTGAAGCACCCGCAAAATTAACCTCTTGGATCAAAGAAGCTAGAGAACCAACAACAATCTCAACCCACGGTCGTCACTTCGCTGGGAGGAGCAATACAACAAGAAGGATCTTTATACTTGAAACAAAGTTTGTCTACGTTACATTCTGTAAACCGACGTTACTTTCAGGACGTCTTCTTAAACGCCTCGTGTCTAGTATGTTTATTCATTCCAAAGAAATCTACACTTATAAAATGCAGGTCCACCCGCAAATAACAAGGGCTTACTACAAGGTGTACACTGTATAGCCAAATGCTTATTAAAACGTTCGTTGTTACAATAAAGGAACAGTAAACAGATACATTTAAACAGGTGTACACATGAAACAAATTAAAAATTAATTAAATCTGGCAAAAAGAGAGGATAAACGTCCTTGTATCGGAGTTCCATCCAGGGTTTCTTGACTGATTTTAATACGGGTTAACAACAGAGTATCCGTAGTAAATACCTGGATATCTCCGGGGGTATCTTCGGACTTGGACTGCAGAAGAAAAAGGAGCACGAAAAATACATGGATGAGAAACCATTAGAGGATGGGAGTAATATAATTGTATTTCAGCACATCGATATTATGTTGCGGAAGTAACTCATAATTGCGGGCAACAAACATCGTGGCAGTCGCTATGCAGCCTGTCACAAACCTCTACGTTGACTTAACGAAAAAATAATCGTGGAATATTTTTAGGCCCACTGAACGTTCAACCTTAATAGCGAGCAACGTGAGAACCTTATTTCTTCTTTCAACAGCACTTTTTACTCAACATGTACATGTTAATCTCGAGAGTAAAGAAAATGAAGAAAATGAACTCAAATTCCCGTGACTGGTAGTAAAAAAATAAACGGAAAACATTGTGGAGAATATACTTGTTGATACTACTGCTTAAAGAGTTGAAGGCGCGTCTCTCCTCACCTTACTTCTTCCTTTAAACGAAAACTTGTTTTTGAAAGAACTTAACGGAGACACTGCCGAAGTGGATAGGTTTAGAAACGGGTTCTGCTCCTCTTCTTCATCACATTCTGTTAGATCTTCCAGTGCGGCACTGACGACTTTTCTTCTCTCTCTGTTCCTTTCCAAGAGTTTACGGCTGTAGTTATCGGATTGAGCCTGTAAATCTGTTTCTAAGTCTGCATTTTGGTCAGTTTCACCTATAACAAAGGGAGATAATATCATTCCAAAATAGTGTGTAAGGCTTCAAACCTATGATGGCTTAACTAAATAACACAGTCCAACGTCCCGTAAGCGGACACCCTCACTTGTATGCAGACACAGTATGAATTCACAACACTGAGTTCCCTTTCCTAATCTAGTCATACGCGCAAAAACAAATTCTAGTTGTAAAACACGAATTCTTTCACTTAATATATCATCTAAGCATGGGTAAAGTACTAGGCTAGCATCAAAGTCAACTTATTATATTGATCAGGTCAGAACTAATTACGGTATTTTATACACACTTCTCTGGTTCTTCTGTTTGGAATATTCTGGATGAAAATTTAAAAAGTAGTTCTTTGCATTTATTCAAGCAAACGATGAAGGCAGATCTTTTACACTTACTGTTGATGCTGGCTAGCATGTATGCCAGTTACCCTTATTAATGTAAACTTCATAATTCCCTGGTACCGTTTTGTTTCTGTTTGTTTGTTTTTTTGTTTTATGTTGTTCTGCAGTATTTTATGTTATTTTAATTAAATTAATTAATTTACCTATTTTTCATTACTATTTTTTTTTTCCTTCTACATTTAAGATAATTCAAGATCTTTCGTGTGTCACGACCCCATAAAATGTAATTTAATCAGTATTGCAACTATTCAGCTCGTATAGTTTTTTACCGGATATATTTATAATTTATTCTTTTCTTTGTAAATGTTTTTAAGTTGGCAAATAAAATGCTTGGTTGTTGTTGTTTGTTGATTGTAGGGCCTTGGTAAAGTGATGGACGAGTTAAAGGGACCATGTCATGCTATTTGCTATCTTTTCAAAAAGCTAAAACGTTTTTCGCATTAATTGAATTCCAAAAAAATGGTCTAGTTTTTTTATTATTTAAGGCCATATTTAGGTATTGAAACTGTTTCCTGTTTTCTGTTGCAACGGATGGCAAGAATGCGCATGGATAATGGATGAACTGAACTTGAAATAGCAGTTCATGGCAAGGAACTTCATCAAAATCGCCAGGTTAGATGGACGGTTTAATATTTATTGTCTCACCTTGACTGACGTCGTTAGCTGGAGTATCAGCTAGAGGATTACCAATCACAACTAGATTTTTATATTCCAGCGTTTTCATTTCATCGATGAACTGAGACCAGGTACTGTAAGAGAATAAGGTGATAAACACGAAAAACATCCTTTTAATTTTATAGTTTCCTTAATGATCCTTCAACAAATTAACTGCACAAAACTTTGGGACCAAGTCCCAGTAATTGTATGACAAAAAAATTGTTGTACATTGATTAATTCATTGTCTGACTGACAAGTTGGATGTTTTGATTGACTGATTGATCGATTGATTGATAATTGACTGGTAGGACGGACACACGGAGGGAGAATAGGACAGACAGAGGGACGGGGGCCTGGGGGAGGGGGATTTCAATCTGAAAGTGTTGGGAACTCGTCGACTCACTTAGGGGTGTAAATTGCAAATTTTGGTCTCACTTAGGGCGTTTGGGACGAAAGGCCAATATTTCTGGCTATAAGCATATCACTTAGGGTGGTGTGTAGAGAAATATCCATACAAAAAAGGCAAGAGATGGATATCAGTAGTCCCTCAACACACTTACTGTTTTGAACGATCTGCAAGTTTATTTGAGCTGTTTTCCTTCTTCTCTTCTTCGTTCTCCTCCTCCTCCTCGTCACTGTATTCTGCCAGCTCAGAAAGTCTTGATGTGAACTCAGCTTCACTGAGATGGCTGAAGTTACTCTGCATATCATCCTCACTTTGGTAGAAAATATCGAACAGTAGAATCAGAAAAATTCTTCTCAATAGTACATAAAAGTCTAGTAGTTAATAAGATGTAGAAAACAGGAAAAAAAACGGCGTGCATAATCAAGTGAAATTAGTTAAGGCCTTTGCTGGATGAAGCGTAGATTTAAGTAAAGAAAAAGATATGACGCGAAAAAGTTTACGGTCGTACGGTGGAACCCCGCTATGTGGAAAATCTTCGTTTTCTCGACGAACAGCTCATTATATATATCTGCTATTGCTTCAAACGGGGCACCTTTACACTATCTATCCGTCTGATTGGACTGATAGAACGCGTTTGTCTATGCAAACTCAGTAAAACGAACTTAATCTGAGACAAATGTCGAACTTATCATGAATTTACAAGAAGTTAACTCACTCAGTTTGATTTGTTGCATGAAAAATTCGACCTTTGGCCCTAGCCCTAGTTACTTTTGTGCAATTTCTGCCAATGCCAGGCATATTATATATCATATAACATCGGGACAGGACGAAAAAAAGACGCAACGCTACACTCTAAACATTTGTCGATTGTACTTCTCAAAAATGTTCTTTTGTAGCAAAATGTTTAAAACACTCCCCTGAAATGAAAGGTATTGTAAAACTAAGGTCACAAAGCAAGCCAAAAAAGCCAAACCTAAGAGCGGAGATCCCGCTGAAACCTGATCGCTTGCAAGAGTCTAATACACAAATTTTCACGCAAGTTCAAGATAAAAAATAACAAAAAGAATGTACAAAACATGAATACAAAAACATGGTCGATCTGCACTGTCGCTTTTTCCACGGAAAAGATCATCTTTGAAAGCAAATAATTTCATTTTGCGAGCATGAAATGCAGTGTGACTACTCGGATCACTGAAAACGTACATGAAAAAATATGATAAGAACATTAGTGACCAACTACTTTGGTCGATCTTAATATAATTTTGATGTCATCTTTAATCTAAAAGGACACACGAAAAAGTTGAATCAATTTGTTAAATTGCACAAGCGCCATTATTTATTTTTGCATCAATCTACATACTCCACTTTTCCTTCCTTTATGAATTCACACTTCACTTTTGCTCCCAGCCTTGCTGAGGAAATTTTCTTCGAGAGAGCTTTAAATTCCATTTCTAAGTCAAATCTACATAGACAATATAAAACCAAATATAAGACAAGATCTTAATGACAATAATAAGAAGTAGAAGAAGAAAATTATAGAAGAATTATATTATAAAATAATACAGTACTGATAATAATAATGATAACCGATTTAACACATCATTTCGATAAGTATTGCTATTTAAGGGGTCAAGTGAAAAAACGAATCACAAATGTGTCTAAGGGAGATTTACTCAGATTTATTTGATTTTTACTGCTTTACTAATTAAACTTTGCAAAGATCTTGACTGTCATCAATGGCCACTGTCATCTTGTTAGAAACCTTCAAGACTTGTTTAAGCAAATATTTGTTGTTAACATGATGTTTCCATTTTTACTTTTCCATTCTAGCATACAAGTTAACCCATAGAGGGTATACAGACAAATTTACAAATTACTTTCAAAACTCAAAATGGCTGGTTATCTTGCAATTTTCAGCTGTTCACAAGCAATATTTAAGAAAATAGCAGCCATCTATATAATGACTGGCAAAAGGTCTGCATAAGCTAAATTACATTCTTTCAGTAAAAATTTGAGATCATTTTAATAGGTGGAATAGAAGATGGTGAGGATATGATAAATGTACATGGATGAATTAAAAAATTGTCTTACTAAGCAAAAGTTTGCTGAGAACAAAATTATTGCCTTATATTTGTTTGCATTTTTGTGTAAAATCTGTGCAGTATAATCAACCGCCAATCTAAAGGAGGCTTAACAGTAAGTACCCTTATTCACTCTTTCAGCTTAGGGAAGGAGGAGCAGTTATTAGAAGGGGGTCTTTACTTCCTACATTTTGGACATAAAGGGGTGTTTATTTGAAGATGGGCATAATTTAAGCATTTAAGTAATCATCTTACACTTCACTCTGAGCTGAAGCATATTCTGCCATGTTACACGGAAATAAAGCAAGCTTCTTTCTTGCATCAGGAGTAACCTATGAAACATAATAGATTTCTATGAAGTCAAACTCATAGACAAGTCTACACACCAAAAGCTATATCTAGTATCAGGAGCTTGCACACCACTCCCTCAACCCCTTCTATTCCCTTTTCTCACAGTACATAGCCAGTAAGCTGCTAGGAGCTGGTTTTCAGTAAACAGAAGTCTACACCAAAGTACATGTAGTGCTAGAGAAAACGTTACAGTAGTAAATGTAAGCTGCATGACCAGCTATCTTGCACTAAGAAAACTATAGGACTTCACTCATCTGACCTCCACTGCCATGTGAAAACTCAGTTTCACCCCCCCCCCCCTCCTTAATTTAGTACTGAAACTTCTAAAACAAGGCACTGAAAATGCTATGTTTGAAATTTTAATTAACAGGTAGTGGTTGAATTTTTCTTTTTCCAAGTAGAGGTGTGAAAGAATTTGGAAAAGAATTAGAACCACTTTTAGCTTCTGATCAATGATTAAATTTCACGAAAGACCAATTAACTGAGACTTTTAAGCTGCGATATTCCTACACATCCCACCTCCCTGCAAGGCCCAAAAAGCGTACTGCATGTGCAAAATTATTGTTTTGTTAATCTGACCCTACTGCTTTTTTGACCTCCTTGTTGCCATTGCATCCTGACATCAGAGGCCACAACTGAGTGTGTTGTTAGAGAACACTCTATGTGGGGAGGATCACTTACATTTTCAAGGACAAACATGTAGTCCTTCTTTTTGAACATGATACCGGTAAAGTCCTGTTAAAAAAAAAGAAATTCACATCAAGACTCGGAATTAATTTTTCCTGGTATAGTCTGTTGTATCGACATTCATTAGACGGGCATGATGATCTACCAGCATACATGATGCAAAGATTCTCATTCATATCAAATTACCGGTATGTGCACATCTAACAAAAATATTAACTTGTGAAATATAGACAATAAATTTTTTTGTCAGTATGTTCTAGGTCCATGTTAAGTGCTACTTATATCGTACAAGACTAAATAAGAACACTGCTAATTAAGTGTTAAGTGCATGGCCGTTTCTCTTGAGTGTATCAAGAGGTTCTAAAGTGATGCAGACATCTAAAAATTAAATTTGTGAACTTATATGGGATTTGTCAAGATATTCTGAAAGAACAACATGCAAGATGCCTACTTGCCAAAAATAAGCATTTTGGGGCGAAATGTCTCTGAGATATATATATTGGTCCAGTTATAAAATGCTCTGATGACTCCATACAAATCCTTCTAAACTGTAATGTGTACAAAACATCGGGCAACCTCTTCGCCAGTACTTTGTGGTAGTGTTTTGTTTTTCAGCATTTTACAAAAGGAAATTTATAAATTAAGTGTTATTTTGAGCATGCCCTGTTTGGGCAGTGAAATGCCCTTGGGTGCAGGACAGACTTTTACTGTAGTGTATTACATAATTATGTAAAGGTGCGAGGAAAAAGAAGGAAACAAAAATTAAAAGCTTAAATTTGTACCTTATAAAGTGTAACAACCAACTCCACAGAGTTGGGTGGGAACCAGTTGGCAGCATAGCTGACTACTCCTGTCTTTTCATCCACTATTGACACTTTTGATGTCGGCTATGAAAATTAATCATCACAAGGACAATTTTGTAAAATTGTAAACTGTGAACTGAAATTTTTTACGTACATTGAGCACTAAGGCTTTCTCAAAAACTCGTGTAAATGTGCGTAAATTCAGAATTTGGAAGTGGTGGCTTTTCAGGAGAGGGGAAAGCTGGGGTGCCTGGAGAAAAACCCCTCAGAGCAAGGGAGAGAACCAACAACAAAGTCAACCCAAATACACTGTATATGTATGTTGTCACTAGGTGGGAGACCAGTGCTTTCACCATGGTGCACCACCCTTGCTCCCTGCAAAGGGTGGAACAATGAAAGACACTCAGGGGCCACTACCAGTAACTCAACTGAATAAGAAGGGAAGTGAAGAAAAAAGTTGAAATGAAATTGTTTTTCTTATTTCTATCAATTATGCAGTGTCACCAACAATGACATTTACAGGAAACACCATTAACACCAAAACAGTTTAAAACAAAATACATTTTTTCAATGACAAAGATTGGAACTGTCTCTTTTAATAAATTATGCTAAAATATTGGATTGGAGCTAAAATATCATCCTTGTTTTAATACTGGTTCCATGTTTTAACACAGTATATTTAGAATATTTCATAGATACTAAGTAATGTTGACTTCATTATAAAATACATGAACAAGATAAAAGTTGCAGTTACCTTCTCAGATACTTTAGATCGGTGGCCTCGGAACCAAACAATACTCAGACAAGTTGGTTGCCTAGTAGAGATTAATTATGGACAGTAGATTAGCTATGTACAATCTATCGGGGTACCATGTTCGCATCCCACACGATGCAGCTAACCTTGTTTGTGCTATCATGCACTGTTCATATCGTTTGAATTCCCTCCCTTCCTTCCTGGGGGGTGCAAACGATACTGGTGAATCAATAAACAAATTTTTACGCCCAAACGTGTCTTGTGTTCATTCAACGTGTTATTATCGTAGGTCAGTAAATTTCGAGTTTTGACTGTATCAAATTGTGTTATAAATCATAAAACATAATATTAACTGGATCAAGAAGCACTTTGAAAAATTAAAATATCTGAATATTTATTCAAATTAAAATCACCCCCAAGTGGAGGGGCAGTTTCTATGACAGCCTATATGGTTGAGGGTCTACCCAGAAAGGTGGACACCTTCGTCAGACTTCAGGTATATCGAAGTATGGGTAGGGAATTCATGGTTTGAGGCAAGGCTGTGCTCTAGCAGAGCCTGCTGGCCCCTGGCTCCTAACTTTTGCTCTTGGGGCAACTAGAAAATCTTTCTTCTTTCACACATATCATATGCTAGGCATCCCAGATTTTACAGGTACAGAGAACTGGGCTCCCTACAATTTTCCTTAGAACACAGCCTTGGGTTGAAGTATATGAAAGGTTAAGGAAATCTGTCATTGTGTTTTGTAAAAAGTCCCAAAAGGGCTAACATCCACATTTTATGGCTATCAAAGACCGTACATTTACAGCAGTTAATACGTATAGCTTTGTCGAAATATACCCCCCAACACCCCCCCCCCCCACCCCCACAAATGCACTTGAAAGAGAATAGGTATTGTAGGTACTTAATCAGTTCACGTAAAAGCTTCTAAACCTATGGATGACAAACTGTTAAAAACATTTTGATGATGTTGTACAGTGCAGAGTCTGAAGTTTCCCTAACATTACCGTAAGCAAAAGGCTATTTCACACTTGTTGGGGCTCATTAGCATGGCATAACCATCGGACCCATGAACAGACAAAACAGTGTGTATCATAGGCCCTTTACAGCCAAGGTAAGTGCAATAGTACTCTTTCAAGTGCCAGCTTCACACAACACAGCTGGGAGCTGTTGGCTGGGAACTGCACGGCAGTTCTCCCATGGCACGCACCGGGACAGCAGATCAGCATTTATGCTGATCTGTGTGCCAGTAAATCAAAATTAAGACAAATTGTAAGCAAGGAAAACACACACCAAGGGTGAAACAGCTGTCCATGGCCACCACTGCCGGGTGATATGGCTGTGCGCATGCATGAGGTACTGGCCAGGTCATGGGTTAGTGTATTTTGGGTTGGTTTATTATACTTAGAGATACTAGCTCTCTCGAGCTATTCTAAATCCGAGTTTAAATAAAGTTATATGAATGTGTGTATTTGTGCTCCTTGCTTACAGTTTGTCTTCCTCTTTTTCTTATTGTCTTATCGACTCCAAATAAATTTTTACCCAATAACTAAATTTACTGCTTTCCACAAATTACTTATCCATTGGTTACATAGTGGTTTATCCAGGGCATAGAGTTGCATGCATGGGGCTGATTAGGGAATCAGGGATAGACAAAAACAGGACAAAATAAAACTGGGGAAACTTTTTTGGGGGATGTTTCTGACCAACTGAAAGTGCATTTGCACTTATTTAATTCTGGGCTAAACCATATAATAAACCTTTTATAAAATTCTGTTCTCCCAAATCATATCTTTTTAGTGTCGTCACGCAATATATGTACCTTGCGTGACAACACTAAAGAAGCAGTGAGGAAGAAAAGAACTGCCACACTAGTTCTAGCTAACGAATATAGTAGGGATTCGATTGGAAAACTGTTTTCCAAAAAAAGGCAAGCTGGGTCTAATATCTGTCACCATGAAAAGGAAACAGGAAAAGTCGAAGGAGCGAGAAAGGATGGGGGCAGCCAGATGATGGAATGATCAAATTGAAAACATGCGAAGAATTCGACATGAATCTACAGGAAATATAAGCTCTTTAAGCTAGGCTATTACGCTTTCGAATTTTAGGTTTAAATTTGGTAGTAGAGCTAGAGCATTCATTACAATATCATTAATGTAAATAAAGGAATAACTAAATAATCAATAATTAAATTACTTGTTAAACAATCACACTAAAATTGCACTATTACTAGGCGTCGCTAGTTATACGAGGAAACAGCGAACGTAAGAGAAAAATACCTGATATTGATGCTAAACAAAATTTTTAAAGTTGTTTGGACCGTGTTTGTTGTCTAGAGTGCTCTCTCTTAATATGTTCAATATAGAAGAATCGTCACAATCACGTACAACAATCAAGAACAAGCAAAGGCTTCTGTCATGTTCTGTGTCTACATGTAGTTAACTTCCTCTCAGACATTGACGTTCTAATAAAGAGCCACCTCAATCACAAATAACTCGTTCTTTTAGAAACAAAACCCTTAACTTACCATCTATTATTGCATTTTAGGTCCACGTACTCATAAGTGATCGTAAATCGGAATTTGCAAGCATTTCCCTTGATGGATTTAGAAAGTGACTTACGAACGCGCTCACGGAGAGCCGTGCCACTCATGGCAAGCGAAACACAATTGAGGGCGAAAACTTCGCCCGTCTGCTGGTGTTGCTCTCCAAACAAGGGCCAAAGAAAAGGTCAGAACTAAAAAATCCTCGAAAAAAGGCAGGGTATTCCGATCCTTTACATTAACGTCTCAACTTCCTCAACGATAGACAAATAATGACATGTCAGTGAGGTGGAAATCTGGAGAGATTGGAATATCTCAAAAATTCCAACACAATCGAGAAAAATCCAAAATCCCGCTGCTATTCCTAGGTCCAGTCTCCCAGACCGATTCACATCGCGAGAGATCTGAGTAACAGTCTAAACTCGGGCAAAGAATCACCAATCCTTTTTATTATGTAGCTGTCTGACCTAGCCTGAATTTCATCCGATTGCTTCGAGTCGTTTTCTCCTCTCAGCAACTGAGGGAGTAATAACGACTCGAAGTAATCGGATGAAATTCAGGCTACTGTCCGACCAGCCTTGCCTTCAATTTTAAGAGGTACTTTTTTTAGGGTGTTCACACACATAAACAATGAAGGTTCTGTGTCAAAAAAAAGTGACAAGGTGTAAAGGCACAGTAAAAATAAAAACGGGCAACAACCGGAATAACTTATTTTGCCACTTTTTTGCAAAACGAGTTGAATGGTGACGTTGTGCGTTTTACCAATCACGAATCAAACCTGTCTGCAACAACTCAGTTGGTTTTTGCAAGTTGCGTTGACTTCTGATTGGATAAAATTATGCGGAAGTCAAGCCATACACGGGATTTATGCCATGTGTAGATCTCAAATCTTATGTTAACTGAGTTTAATAGAAGGCACTAACGTCATGAACTCGGCATTCATCACATGCAAATAGGAATGAATGCGTTACTTTACGACCAAACGCAAAAAAGAAAGCATTGTTCTTAAACGACAGAGCTTACAACAGAAGAAATTTGGGGGAAAAAGTTTAAACCCTGCAATGGAATAAGTGACAGACCATAAAGAATAGAAATGCCATAAGAGGACCGGGCGCTGATAGTTTGCTTTTATTCAAAACTATCATAGTAAACGGTAAAAGGTTACATACCTAATATATGCTGATTTTGAAGCCCTTGTGCAAAAACAGGGTTGTACACTTATGTCGTTTACGAGTATACCGGCACAGCACGAGAGCTATGATTGAAAATCCAAACTACAATTTAAAATCCATTGAAAAAAACCGACAAACAAATGTTCTAGTTCGTTTGAAAACCTACGGTTGGGCAATATTAGCAATGATCAAATGAAAATGATCACTTTTAAAACACCACTGAGCAAAGTTGGTAGGAAACATTGTAATCCTGTACTCGCCCTATCCTCACCGCATATAACACCATTTTCTTGTAGTGGCTAATATAAGCATTAAACGAATCATTGTGGCTTGGTTATCACCGCTCGATCAGTTTGAGTAAATTTACATTTTACTGACAGGGATAGTAGTGTTTCCTTCGACAGATATTTAACGGATGAGTAAACGCAATGTTTCCGCTGGCGTAAACATGTGGATACTTCCAATGCGAGCAGAGGCCCTTCGATCTTCCTAGGTAAGTCGGGAAGCTAGGAAGATCGAAGGGCCTCTGCTCGTAGGGTAAATATTTTGATGACAACAAGCTTCTTCAGCGTCTAAAACAAATGAATATGGGCCAACGATACACGGTTCAAATTCAAGTATGCAAATCCGGCATAGTATTTTACTACCTAATTCACATAATAGTTAATGTACTATATTTGACAAACTTGTACTAAATTTACACTTAAAAACAATCGTTTCCATCGTTTTTTTCTTCTCAAAATCGGTTTTACAAGGCGCGAAGCGCGAAGCGCCAGTATGATATTTTCGGTCTCTCACTCGCGTCCTAGACAAGAATATGGCCTGTTTTGCGGTCTATACTAAATTCTACGTTGTTCATTATTTTTGGAAGATGGGTGGTCTGTTTAGCCTTCATATCATGTTGAAATGTTGACCAATGTGTATTTTTCTAAGTTTTTCTTCAAACCAGACAAAACTGTCGCAAAAATTTTTATTTTCTCTACCTTAATCCAACAAATTAGTGCGTCAAAGAGATTCGCGGCCGGAGGCTAAAACTAGCCAATGTAATTGGCTAGAGGTGCTGTCTATTTCCTTTGTGCAAAATTTAATGACAATCGGAAGTAAGGTCGATTTTCACGATTTTTTTCCGAATGATCACCTCAGGCATCATTTTTGAGGTAATTAAGAGTTAGCCTCGACCAACGGCGACTCACTTCACAAACTGATTTGAGTGCCTTTGCAATTGGACTTCAACGACTTAAAAATGCAGTTCAAGATTTTACCCTTCGTTTCTTTCATTGCGTATTTGAGCATAAGGTAAGAAAACCTACAGAATTCGAACCCGCTACCTTCGTAACTTCTTGCTTTAACCACAGCTAAACATCTGAATATTACGGTCTTCCCAGTCACTGGTATTCTATGAGCCGTACGAATTACGACAAAAAACAATTTAAGTCTTCGCTCTGCAATAATAAAATATACGTGACAAATGTAACAAGTATTTGTAAAAATCTGAATTTCGGGGTCTTACTCGGGTAAAGGAAATTCCGGTCAGATTAAGTTTTGTTTCTGATATTTTTATATAGTCAATTTTTACTCTTTCAAAAGTAGAAGTGCGCATTCCTGTCCGATTCTTTACGAGACTAGTAATGGTTTGTCTGTGAAGCTAAGTGAAATCGAGAAAACGATAACTGTAGCATGCGCGAATTCGAATTGTGGCAGTATTAGTTGCCACCGAACAAATGCGATGACGGAATGAATATGGCCTTAGTTGACCACTTGGGTCACATCTGATGCGTCTAGCGTGCTCGCAGCAGCAAAACTGATGTATTTCAAAAAAAAAAAAAGGCAGTAGAAAAATCTTACAATGGCGAGTACCGGTATATTGACTTTATATATGGCCAGGAAAAACTTTTATCGTTCAGACAAAATATCATTCTGCTCCCCAACTATTTTGTTCTTTTTCACGCAGAACTACGATTTCCTGTCCGATTCTTTTTAAGAACAACCATGGAAAGAGTATCAAGATCGGCGAAATCGACGTCGAAAATTGCAGTGCACAGGGGAAGTGTCAGGTATATACCAGTCTACTGGGCTTTTTTGATTTAAAGAAAGCTGTCGTGAAGGGCTCTTGCATTGTTAGTGTTAAATAGTACGTTAGATCGTTTCTGTTTTTTCCCGCTTAGCGCCACCAGCATGTAATTGTTTTAAATGTTGATTGATTTTTTCAAAGTTTTCGTTTGTTATGATTGGGCAAATTTTTTACTTTGGTTCTAGTAAGGCAATAGAATGAAAATGAACGGTTTTAACAGCTGCAAATGCCACAGTCCTAAGAAAGACAAAGCAAAATTCACAGCCAGCTGTACAGTGTTTGGTTTAAGCATTTGATAGTTTCGCCATGGGTTGACAATGATTTTTTTTCTCTCTCTCTCTCCTTTCTTTATAGCAAGGTTTGATTTACCAACAGACCATGACTCCTACTTGGCTGGAAGCACATGCGTCCTACATCTACAGGGCTCGAAAATCAACCGCTGACCAAATAACATTCCACACAGGCTTCACAGCAAATGCTGTTCTTTTCAGAGTTGCCTTGATTCCTCCTGGTCTCTTTAAGAAACACACTCCACTGACCATCGAAATAACCCTCGCCATGGACATAAGTATTGGCCAATCCACGGACAGCGATATCATCTTTGGAGTCTCAGACGGAAGCAAGTTTGTTGGGTTCATGATCCCAGACAAATCAAATTACCGTGACCACGCACCCTGCTATGGGGCTGAAGGAATCCCTGGGAAAACTTTGAGATATTTGAAGACAATCAGGAAAAGAGAGCCCAGAACAAGAGACTCCTTCTATCCTGGCCAGTTTGTCTTCACCCTCAAGCTAGATGAAAAAAGAGGGTACTGCTACACTGCGCAAGACGGAGGTTACGTGAAGACTGATGGATACAGCAAGCAACTATCGCTAAACAATGGACTCACTCTGGAAGCGTACAAGGACGATGATGCAAGAGAGAGATATGGAATCAAGCTCATTAAAGTTGCTATCACAAAAGATGCAGTTTAGACAATGTAATCAACAAATCCTTCAATAAGTTTTGTATCGTCTTTTTTTTTTCTTCTACATTTCTCTATTGTAAAACGTAATGAAAGTAATCGGCGAAAAAAGTAAACGGTTATGTCAGTAGCACCTAAATACATTCAAGTCGATTAGACTAGCAAAGAAAAGACTGCACTTACCTGCAATAAATCACGTTCAGTTCTTCCATGACATAAGCTGTTTATCTATGTTCAAGGAAACAAATAAAGAAGGATGTCATGCTAATTTATGTATTGTATTGTTTGTTTAAATTCGCAATAGATGTGGTTTATTGGGCCGACTACTTCGAGTTAAAGCTAAGATATGCTAACTTCAACTTCACAAAGATGGCACGCAGTCTGGCCGACTAAAATCATTACTCAACAGATCCAGATAATCGTAAGAGCAAACATGGCAAAGAATATTCGTCAGCGCGCTACGTAATAAAAAGAAAGAGAACGTGTTAATTCCGAGACAAAGTTTTCTATACTTTCTTCCACGACTGTGGCATGAAAAATGGCGCATTTAACCTAAATTCAGTGTAAAATCTCTTAAATGAAACCATCGGAGAGCTTGAAAGGATGCTCTACTATCACAAAAGGGTGGCACGGCTTAAGCCTCATTTACGTGGAGAAAAAGGGTCCCGAGTAGAAGAGTCACCGTCTACTCGAGCCACCCTGGGCGGCGTGCCAACTTTTCATACATTTCCTTGTAAATCGAAGCAAACCATCAACAAGAGAAACAAAGGCTGGCTCGGCTAGAAGCAACCTCGTTCCCAGGGTTCTCTCGAGAACCAAGGGAACGAGGTTGGGCTAGAAGGTGACTTACCTAATCGGGTCATTCTTTTGTGATGGCAGGGTCATCTTCCTATCTGGACCAATTTTTCTCCATATAAACACTTTGGCGCGCCCAGCTAGGCCAACTGAATCAAGGCGAGAAAATATATGCACTTTATTTGAGTGTCAATGTATTCAGCACGAAAGTACTGATTGGGGACACTATTTCTACGTCTCCTGCTGGGGAAGGGACTGCCATTTTACGTGGTCCTCCGAGCCACGCGAAGGTCAAGCCGCTTGCAGTGCAAAGAGAGTACCTTCATTTCTCAGATATTTTAAGACCCTGAGTATTGGTCCGGGCTCCGAGAATCGAACCCGCGACCTCCCGCTCTACAGTCACACGCTCTACCGACTGAGCTAACACTGTCGCGGTCTAAATCAAAGCATGTGCGAACGCTGTTGGTTCGGCCTAAAGGGGAAACTTTTTTCTCATATAAACGCTCGCTAAAGTTTACTCGGCAGGGTGACCCTATACCCAGAACAGGTTTTCTCCATATGAAATAAAAGGCGCCTTAGCCGGAGTATGTTGAGTAAAAGCATTTTACCAGTATTTTAACATTACTAAACTTGCCAAAAGCCTTAATTACGAAAGAAGGTATCTTTAGTTCTGATTTCTGTTTATAATGACCAAGAATTCGAAGAAGTCGGTTTTAGATTAAATAATTCCGTCCAACTTAAGAGTAATGCTGTGGAAGATGTGGAGGTCCTGCATAAGCTTCTAATCGTGGTTATCGAGTTTATGTCACATCATGGTTTACATGCATAAATTGCAGCTACACCAAGTTAGCGTACCCCCATATGCCACTTGCACATCTCCCATAATGCACCTTATTTCCCCCCAAAATTTTGCATAAGCATTGTTTTCAATTTCTCTTGGGACGGCTGTAATACCCAGGAGAAATGAAAAACAAAGGTTATGCAAAATTTGGGGGGTTGGGGCAAATAAGGTGCATTATGAGAGATGTGCAAGTGGCGTATAGGGTCGTATAGGTTCTATTTGACTTTCTTTGCTGAACACGCCATTAGCACGATGACGTCATTCCACATTTCCACTGCACCTGCTAGAGAAGGTTTTTCTTTCGCGTTCACTCTGGGACTCCTGAAAGAATGCCCCTTTAGGACAAATAATAGAACCGAACGATTCCCTTTCGGGGATATATTTTTCAAACGGAATTATGATTTTATTGAGGCGGTAATAATAGAATTGTGAAAACCTCCGATTATTCCCTTTCTCTCTCCGAAGAGTGCATGGGTCTGATGGTAAGTATATATAGGTGTAGTAGATGCAAAAATTTTATCAAGAAAGTTATACTTAATTTATATTTATTACTTCTTTTTAAATTCATATTTGTTACAACTATACATTTCTAAACTTCTGCAAAATGATTTCAAATCTGCAATACATGTTTTCATCTCCAGTTTTGTTCTGGAAGCGTCGGCTTTGAACGTAATGGATTGATCTTTTCTTGTTCGTTACTTACCTGCGATTCGGCGGTCCTTCCTCCCTTTTCTTTGGGAAAAATGAACGCCTGATCGCAGGTTAGTTTGTTACGATTTTTTTAATGAAAGAATAGCAAAAATAACCAACAAAAATAGACATAAGGACAAATAGACAATTAATTGCTTGGACGTTTGTATAAAAATGCAAAGGCGACAAAGCTTAACATGACGCGATTTAAACAGAACCTTCTTTCCTCTTCCACGATTACTGAAGAGGAAAGCAAAAGGACGCACACATGGACGAGTAACACGCCCTTCACGATGAGACCTTTCAAAATACTAGAGTTTTCCTCAGGTTAATGTCGAATTAAAGTTTCGGATTACAGGAAAATTGGAAAGCGAGGCCTAGACCAAACGTTGAACTTTTCATGAGACGAACCACACTTAGTGAGAAGTTCACGGAAAGTTCGACGTCTGGCCTAGTTAAGTTCGTCTGAATGAGTTTGGATCGACGTCCAACACGTTCTATCCGTCTGCTTCAGACAGGCGGATAGAACGTCTGAAGATCGTCTCCGGGACAAACGTCGGTCTTGACATGCGACGAACTAAACTAATAATTAATAAATAAAAATTTGGAATGAGCCTCGTTCCGTTAAAATTGCTTTTTGGTCTGATTCAGTTGATTGGTTCAACGCATCCTCAGTTCGACGTGTCACACAGCAGACGATCTTAACTTAACTTAGATCGACCAGAATTAGAGTTTGGTTCATCTCATGAAAAGTTTGACGTTTGGTCTCGGCCTGAGAGGCGTTAAACTTATTCTAACTTGATATTCACGGTCTCACACGACATGGCTGGCAACAACTTCACAACTTTTGCTGAATCTCTCAAAACATTAAAGACAGTAAAAGTTTACGCAAAAAACAAGAGCACACTTCCCGAGTATGTTCCAAACATTGCAAACCTGTAGGTTCATACAGAAAATCGCTTGTAAAACACTCTAAATAAAATTTGAGAGTACTACCTGAAAGGTGGGGATTAAGAGTATGCCTATGCATTATTTCCTATCTCTTGAAATAGGTTCTCCTTAATATCCACTAATTTTCAAGTGCATAAATCCCTACCAAGTCCGCACAGAAGGCATGTATAGAGAGTAGTCCTAGTGCGGAGTGCCATGTTATCGTATGTTCCTCTGAACTTAGTGTTTACAGAATTCTGTAACACTGTTCTACAATGACTACAGTGGTATGTTGTAAAGGGTTTATACGATATTTGTTAATACAATCATCAAAATGATTCCACTCTAGTTAAAAAAAACCGATAAACAATCGAGATGCCATTGTTACTCACACCAGCTAACATTTCTATTTTTTTTTCCACGCTTTGAAACTATTTTCCTTCGTGGCGCTTGGCACTGGTGTCATCAGAACCTTTTAATTTATGTTGTAACAGATCTATTAAAATATATTTATCTATTATGTTTTAACTTTGGTCGGGGGGGGGGGGGTTACTTAACAAAATGTTATACAGGGAGGCTCAGTTCGAAGGTCCGACCCGTTCTCCTTTTATCTGTTGTGGTTCAATTTCATCCTTGGTTTAAATTTTACTTTCTTTAGTTCCAATTTAATTATCATGTATTATCACACATCACCATATACAAAAGCAAAAGAGAACGAAATTTAATCCGAGGATAAAATTGAACTGCAACATATATACCAAAAAGGTGCAAAAAGGCACCCCTTACATGTACCTTTTATTGACAAATGGTACCCCTTTCAAATACTAGTTTTACTGTAAAACGCTGCATCCCTTGTAAGTACTATGTATGAATAAATCACTAAGCCATTTTTACAGCCAAAATTGCGGCAGTTAGCCCGGCCCTTTAGGTCCGTCACAGACCGCAATCACAGATTTCCCTACTCTTTCAGAAACTTCAACTAGTCAAATCCCTATCCTTTCATAAACCTGAAGCCTGAAAAAAGATACCCCTTTCGGGCGGAGCCTCCCCGTATAGGCCATTATAGGGAGTACCCCCTCCCCCAGGCTTTGGTCCTGGCACAGTAATTAGAAAACCTATCTCTTTATCTATAAAATATAATTCAAATTAAAACATCATTCATCTTCTTCCTCGTCTGAAGACATAACAGACGGCGGCTCAGCAGATGGTAACAGGCCACACGACATCATATCTTCTTCAGTCATAAATTTGGGATCCATGGCACTGAAGCGTTTTCCAAGAAACTGTCGAAGGTGGATCTACAGAGACGCATAAAATTACATTATTCAGACCTGGCTTCCTTATAGTCAGTGTACAACCACTCTTCTCTTTGAGAAAAGGGCGGGTCTTTACACAGGCAAACGTTCACATGAAAATGGTCAAACAAGTACGAACCTATCAAACCCAAACGTTGACTAAAAAAAGGCTTCCCTTTAAATTCTCACGTGGATGCTCACTTAAAGACCAGTGGGCATTAACGTAGCGACTGAACTTTCATCCCACGAACGAATTAAACACTTACGAGTGTCTGTTCATTTCTATGTTTGTTGATTACAGAAACAGCGAAAAAAAGTCGTCCGGGTGACCCAATTGGCAGGAATGCAACGGATTAGTGTAGGATAAACCTTCCAAAATCGATCAACCTGACCGAATTTGAAAATTTATACTACTACATGAGAAATGTCTGTAATTTGATTGGCTTAGAACAGTGGTATTTCAGCTTAATTTGAAATACCTACATGTGAAAATTACAAACCTTTTGTGAGTAGTGGTATAAACAAATAATTGCATGATTTGTACGTGCTATTTTGCATAAATACCACTTGTGATATTTCAAAATTGTCTCAAATTTCACTATAACAATTTTGAAATATCACTCGTGGTATTACCTATACCAATACCGGAGATTTACCAGTAATTTAAAATCCAATCAATTAATCTCTTATCAAATGCCTCATGCCATCTATTGCCTAATTTATCACTTTGTAAAAAAGAAAAAAAATTTGCCAACAAAAGACCTACCTGAAGATAGAGATTCACATCTGCACTCCTGCAAATATATGGGAAGTTGCCGCCCTTCTTTAAATGAGCTCTCTTAGCATCTGGGTAACACTTGTACAGTTCATCCTTGACTGGCTGTGACAGCGCGCAGTCATCAAAAACCTAATAAATGCATTGTTAAATATCACTCTCTGAAAAGTTAAAATAGGCTGACCAATAAACTCCAACATCTACATATAAAACCAAATATTACTACGCTTTAAGCTTTATTTTTGGTCAAAACCTATTGTTTAATATGAAGGTAAGGTCAAAGAGAAGTGGACAACTTTGTCTTAATTATAATCCAATAGACTTACAGAAATATAGGTTGTAATAAGCTCACTTAGGATGTAAGAAGATTGTAAACCTTTGTCGTGCCCTTTAGATGCAAAACAGTTATATTCCCCCTTCAGTGGCTTTGTTTCCTAGTGGGGGGTCGGGGGGGGGTACTCCCTCTAATGGCTTGTACTAGGGGGTTCTGCCCAAAAGGGCTACCTTTTTCAGGCTTCGGGTATTTGAAATGGGAAGGAATTTCACTTGTGGAAATATATAAAAGGGCTGGGAAATCTGTCATTTCCGTCTGTAAAAAGACCTAAAAGGGTTAATGGAAGAATTTATGGCAGTTAAAAAGTCAAAAAAATTTCCTGGTTTTGTGATTTTTTTCATTCTTTAAAGACAGTGCCCTTGAAGCTGTTAAAAGGGATTCAACGTTCTAAACAAGGTATGTGAAAGGGGCACCATTTGTCAATAGACAGAGTGTCTTTGTAAAGGAAAGGGGTACATTTTATGTCAAAAATGGTATATAAAAGGGAAAGGGATTGGACCTTGGGGGGAGACTCCCTCTATAGAACTTTCTTTGGGACTCTCCCCCCCCTCCCCACCCCCCCTCCCCCCAAATAAACTATGCACTACTATAAACTATGAACTTACATCAATAAGGGTTGTAGGAATGCCATGCAGCTTTTGTGGCTCAACATAAGAGTCCAAACAGTTTAGAGTTAGTCGTGAAGCCAGCTCATTTCTTCCCAAGCTTTCAAGCTATTATTAAAAACCAAATTATAAGGTCACCCAAAAGGAACAACAGCTTACAATATGCTCAGTACTATAATATTCTACTTAACAAAAGGCAAACTCAAGATTTATAATGTTTTAGTTCAGGTCTGTCACTAAGACACTGGGAACTGGGGATTTCCTTGGCTACTAAAAGCATGAAACCAAGCTACTTCAACTGAAAAGCCGAGCTTCCCGAGAACAGTCATTATTTTAAGTATTTTGTTATATAACCCATAAAAATTTGTGTGTAACGGAGCACTGTTAGCCTCTAATGCTATAGATTTTGCAATGCCGCCCACTCAGAGTATTTTAGTGCGAAAAAGGCTTCTTTATAGATGTCATGTGACCTCAAATAGACCAATGAAAGTGCATGGGAAGATATTCTACATAGTCCTTGTAATTTCTACCAAGCTACCTGCATATGCTACCACCATAAGTTGTGTTCACCTTGCGCGAAAATGAATACACCAACTATGAACATTTGTCTGAGGGTTCTTGACCCCGAAGACAAAAGAAAATCATGATTTTTTCAATTGAAAGACATTCCTTGTTTCCACGTATGAACAGCCTATTGTCTCCGACTTTACTTTGCCAGTCACAAGAAATTTAGAAATATGGCGCTCAACTGTTCTTTCAGAAACGCCCAAGAAAAATGAAGCCTCTGCAACTGAATACTGAAGAACATGGACAAACCAAATAACCCGCTATCGAAGGTCTTCACTAAATGGAGCCGGCATCATTGACTAGCTTAGATAGGCGATTATTCACCATCAATATTCAAAACCTACAGATCCTTTCAGTCGTACAATCTTTTTTCGACAATTGCCGTTCCCCAATCTCTCCGACAACCTTTTTTGAAATAGGTCTATATGATATTTTGAACTGTGAATAAAGATAAGAAAGTGGTAATGATCCTTGCGGTTGAATAAACAACCTAAGCGGTTAAAAAAGAACCTAAAAGAATTCAGGCTTGACTGGGAAACGCACCCTAACCTTTACTAAGACCAGACACAACGCTCTATCCATTAAGCTAATCAAGCCAACTGGAGAGTATTTCCTCTTTCATAAAAGAATTACTTGTGGACATAATTCAAGCCTGTTATCATTTCTGCATGTTTCAACCACTTTGGGGTATGGTCAACCATAAGTTACTTTGGATAACAAAAAAGCACAAAAATCAGGATCAGTGAGGAGGGGGGGGGGGGGGGAGTGATGGCCACATGCAATTGACTAAAAAAAAAACAGATAACATACCATAACAACTTTATTTAAGTGATGATGTGTTTAGCTATTTTATACAAGCTAATTGAGGACAATAAGGGAATAGACAAATAGTCAAGACGTCTACAGTACTAAACAAAAATAATAGCAAAGAAAACATGTGCATATAGATTATTCTACAATTCCCTAACAATTTTAAAATTCATACACATTTACAAATCTACAAATAGACCATTTTTTAGTCACAGGTGGAAACGAGGCTGGAGTTGTGAGACCCCTCCTGCTTTATTACGTGAATTATGTTGTTCTTATGCCAAGTGGTATTTTCTTAGCATAATTTCCATAAGAAAAGGAAAGAGGTTTGTATGAAAACAAGGTCAACTTCAGCCTCACATTCAGCCAAGGGCTAGGATACTGAGCTCACAACTGTAAAATGGTCTATAAAACAGGAGCTACAATTCTTAATTTTTAAAATAAGTTACATTTCTATTGAAGCTGCTGTAAATTGACTTAAAAAACAAATGTTTCACTCACTCTCTCCACCATGAAATCAATTGAGTCAGCAATGTCTTCATCAACCTCTTGTGTTGTGAAATTGTTCATTATCATTTTCTTTAAAACAAAAGCAGGCATCACCCAGAACCTATTCAAAAGCACAAAAAAAAATACATAGAATTCCAAAGAAGTGTCAATGAATATAGCACAGAATACCAATAGATACTAGAGTGTCCTCAATTACTGAGGACACAGTGGTTTGTATGTTTCTGGAGTAAGGAACTCTCGGGGGTGGGGGGGGGGGGAGGTTGTACTTTGGAACTTTTGGGTGGGCATGTTCTACTGGGACCCTGGAACCCTCAGCCTATACCTGAGCTGGTTCAGCTGAATTTTGCTACACTGTACTAGACTGAACTCCCCAAAGTTTCCCTAGTCTAGACCAGTTGATCAGTTTCCTGGAATATGACACCTTATTCTAGACCCAACACACTCTCTGATTTATATACCCTATCCCAGTTTAAACTGCTTGAAACCCTATGTAACCCAAAAATTGCAGTACCCCTTCAGGAAGGACCTTCATTTCTGTGCGCACGGTCAAGAGAGCCGCGCAAAGGTCCAACTGTTAATTAGCAAAGCAGAGGAGGATTCCTCACTTCTCAGTCATTTTGAGAACCTCGTACATATACTGGAAATATAACCTATGACCTCTAGCTCTGTAGTCTACTGCTTCACTTCTCTCCTGTAGCCAAGCCAGGTGAAATTCATGCCTATTGATCTTTCTATTTTTCTTGTTACATTTGACTTAAGATAAAAATGTATTGACTTACGTAGATGCAGTTGCAGTTTGCTGAAATACTGATGTATCAGCAAAAGCATTACAAAGTATTAAGGAATGAACTCTGGGACTTTTGTGGGTCATTTCTGCAAATTTCTGGGCAAGAAAACCACCAAGAGAAGCTCCAAACAGATGGACCTAAGAAAAAAATAAGTTTTCTGAGTTTTTTCTTTTTCTTCCGATACAACTTTATTGAACATACACACATACAGTTGACATTCACAAAAGACAATCTACAACAAAACGAAAACTACATCTTGAAGCTCACAAAAAAGAAACCTAACACAATAAAATCATTAGTGGTAACTAAAATTAAATGGGAGCACAATCAGTTAAGTAAACAGAATTTCATACCGTATTTAAAAGAGAGGAAAAAAAAAAAACACATTTTGTTCTGAACTCTTTTTTGCGACCGGTCGTACAAGAAATATATTTTTCTAGACTAATTTTATCACGAGCTATGAGTGTTATGTATGTTTCAAGATTTGTTAACCTGGCCCCAGTTGTTGAAATGTTAGAGTGTGCTATCTGTCAGAAAAATTGCTATTCAGCAGATAAGTATCAAGAAAACCTATTGCATTATCCACTGGATAGAGATTTTTCCAGTAGATGGCATTAAAAACCTTTTGAACAACTGTGACCTAGAAGAATTGTGGAAGGAAAGTGAAAGGGGGCGGGTGAAAGAAACCAAGGCTTGATAACATTTGGCCATTTTTGAGTTGGCTCGGTGTCATGCTGAAGTGCTTTAAGACACTATTTAGGGCCTTTATTATATTTTTCTATTGGCTACTATGATGCTGCAAGGGCAAATGGGTTCAAACTTATCTCCCAAAACACTACCATATAGTGCCATTATACACAACACTGACCCAGTCTCAAAATAACCAATAGAAAAATAAAGAAATAACAGTACAGTAGTCTGGGGACCATGGACCATAAAAATAGAATCACATGAAGTGAACTCTGTGCTAACCTATCCTTATCAGCAAAGGTAGTCAGGCGTGGATCTAGGATAAACACTGACCAATTTCCTAAATGAGGGGCTGAGGCAGCAAGCTTCTAGGGGACCTGAGGGCATGCACCCCTGGGATTTTTTTTGGATTTTAACTCCCTAAAGTTCCCTTTCCCGGGTTTCTGGTTCATTGAGGGGGCATCTAATGCCCGGAAATTGGAGAAAGAAAACATTTGTCCCGACCATTTTCCAGATTTCAACTTGGAAAGTTCTATTATTATTAAAAATATGTTTATTATGAAAAAGCTGACTGATTTCTGTAAAATGATGGAAACTGGTGTGGATCTGCACGTGGTAGTAATGTTGACTTAACCTTAAAATTAAGACATTCAAGGCTCACAGAAAGCAAGAGCTGATAAAAACAAGAGTCCGACAGTCTTATAGAGCATGTTTTCGTAATGTTAGGCTCAGTACTAACCTCATCAAGGTGTAAAAAATCCAACAGTCTTTTAAAACCTTCAGTCCATTCTGAGTAAGTCCAGTATACAGGATACTCAACCTGAATACAATAAAACAGAGCAAACAAATTCACCAGCAACACAATTCTGTAGCATCAAAATTCAGTCAGGTTAATAGAATTGACATACATCTAGATCTAGATTTGATACTCCAAAAGACTCCAAAAATTCTTCTCCAAAAAACATAGGGTTTATAGAGCCAAATCTTCTCATTGTTATATTACAACTGTTTGTGCATTAACATGTTATAATTTTGTATCAATTTATTTGTTAATTATTTCTTCAAGAGCTGTATTGACTTTTTCACTTATATTTTAAACTATATGCTTTTACTTTGCCAATGATAAAATTTTTTTCACAAAAATTAATTATTTTCTGCAAGAAAAGAGGGAAGAAAGCGAAAGGTGTCACTTTAAACTCCAAAACTCTAAATTTGGCCTTCTCCACTATTCGAAAACTGTGATTTTGCATCAGCAACAGATGCATTAGCCTGGCACTTTGTAAAGGAAATCACATGATTTCAAGTGCAATTTGGAATAAATAAGCGCGAGTAAATTTTTCAAAGACTAACAAAAGTGCACGAGCCCGTAGGGCGAGTGCACTTTGAGGTCTTTGAAAAATTTACAAGTGCTTATTTAATCCAAATTGCACGAGAAAAATCATGTGATTACTTATTAATAATATACACGAAAAACATAACTACGACAACAAATTTTGACAGCGCGCGCGTTTTTAGTTCATTCAACTGATTGGCTGAAACAGACTACTACCTTTGTCAAATTCAAACTTTTTCAAGACCAACGCTTTCAAAATCATTCAGCTAAGAACTTGGAAATGTGCAAGGATTTTTTTATATGATCACCAGCCTGTTAAAGATAACTTGGTTTACAACAATCAGCAAAAGTAAGTGTTTTTAAATTCATCCTCGATTATGAAAGCTAGGTGTTTACAAGAAGCGTTTTCAAGAAGTATACTACCGTTTTTAAATCAGGAGAACGCTTCGAGCAGCCAAAGATGAAAGACACTTGCTAAGGATTTTTAACAACTGTTTATCATTGTCTGTTCCTGAGACCCCATCATAGCTGGATTCATGGACAAATTTTTGAGATTTAAAACCCGAAAATGAAGGAGGCAATTTGTTTTCTTTCGACGCTACCATCGATGGGTGAGTGGAGCCACAGTTGTTGTGATGTCGGAAACTGTCAGTATTAATATAATATTTGCTTTATCTCAGCGCTGGAGTTTTCATTATTTTATTTGGGCTACTGCAAGATTCATCGTAGCTCTTCTTCATCGGCTTCATCAAAGTCGTTAAGGAAATTTATACCTCTGTGGCCTGTGACACTAATGATATGTTCTGAACTTACAATCTTTGCTTTCTTCAGCTGACTGCATGTTGTTTTTCTTGCACAATGATTCGTAAACTTTTTTCTCACTTTCTTTAAGGCTAGTACCAGCTACGGATACTTTTCATTGTGTGAGTTGTGGAATTTTCGCCCATTGGTTTAGTTTGGACCAGAAGTTTAAATTTTCAGTTTTGCTACTGAGATAGAAAAAAAACAGACCATCACATGGATGTTTTAATAGAGGTCTTCGCTCCACAAAAAACTCAAAGAGAGCAACAAATAACGTACATGACTTGAAATCCCTGTTGTTATCATTGAATAATCCTTGTTCATACAAATGCCTGAAGAGTGTAGCTGTCATGGTTTGCGTGTGGTGGCAACCGTTTTTGTTCTTTATTTTTTTTTACTTTAGTGTAGTCTGTTATGAGTAGCTTGTTTTTTACTTTCTCTGGCTTATTTTCCTCGATTTTTTTTGGCAGTATTTTTCTCTTAGCAACGCATTTTCAATACATTTAGCAAGAAAGACGTACTTTTTACTGTGTTCGGGTTTTTTTGGAATATTTTTGTTAACTTCTCTATTGTTGTTTTGCTTACAAAATTAAATCCCGTCGTCGTCTGCTGAAAACCATGGCCATTTTCTTGAACCTGTGTTGTTAAAACAGCTCTAATCTGATTGGTTCTTGTTGGTTTCTTTTGTGTTTTCAGCCAATCAGAAAGCATTTGTAATTTGCACTCATGTTACAAGTTTGCACTCGTGTTACACATTTTGCACTCGTGTTACAGAAGAGCTGCACTCCTTTCTCAGCCAATCAGAATTGAGTAATTTTTTCGTGTATATTATTAAGTTGTAAACAATGTGGATGACAACTTGGGTTTCTGGGAAACTGACCACCTACTCCTTCCCTCAGCCATCACTTTGCCTTAAGTGAGAAGTAAGTGTTAATGTGTAGCTTAGGGGAGGGGTAGGTGGGCAGTTTCCTAGCCACCTAAATTGTTCCAACAATGTTTTGGGTAGTTTTGGTTCTATTTTGGTACTTCTTCAGACAAAAAACACGCAACTTAAGCTGTAGCTATAGCCCTTTTAAGAATTACTCTAATCTGGGCTTTTTTTAAAAACATTTCTTCATTCTTGCATGAGTTGTGAAGCACCACCATTTACTCTCTCAACACACTGATGGATCACAACCTAAGTAGGGGGAGCAGCGAGCAAAGAAAGTTGTGTCCAATGAATAGCCTGGGGCTAGTGGATTTTGCTATCGGGCTAGTTATTTTTGTTCTTAACTTGCCCGATGGGCAAGTGCTGCTTTTTGGGGAAATTCAAATTGCAGAAGGATTGTAATCAATCGAGCTGAACAAAAAGGGTTTGCGGGCAGGTTGAAATCACTTGTGGGCTTAAGTACATGCTCGCTACAGCTTGCCCAAATGGTAGGCTGTAAAACTGACTTTCTTTGCACCCTAGGGAGGTACCAAAGGGTGTGGTATATGACCCTTCTTGGTTTGAAATTAGCTCCAGATTTTAACTGTTTGGAACTAAAAAAAGGGTAATATTTTGTCCTGGGTTTGACATCATTGGGAAGCTTTTACAATCACTTGCCTCTTGAAAAAAATGTTTGAGATGTGAAATGGAGTAACAAAAACCACATATTTTGGTCTAATAAAGGGTCATGGTTTCAAAAAGCATACTTCACACCCCCATCAGAATTTTCTAGGAGTATCCACCCAGGAGTACAAGGATCATAGTCTTGTAAAGGTATGACTTCTTATAAATCAATAAAATATAGAAGACTCACGGATATGACTCTATATCCAAGGCTGGACAGGGTAAGAACTTGTTTGAAAAACACATCTGCTGTGCCGCTGGCTGGAGGTAAACAAATAAGTGGACAGCGTACGCCACGAGGTCCAGCATCATATATCAACCATTCCTTGTCATCGGAACTGTCAACCACAATCTGCAATATGCATAATAAATGAAAAAATGGCAACATGATTATCTTGTGAACTCAACCAGCAGAGATTGAAAATCTCACAGTGGAAATTTTCATGACGCTACAACCAGTTGCAAAAATGATGAAACACTCCCACGGAAAAACGACCTTTCTTGCTTCAAATCGCTCCTGGTTACAGGTCTGTAAAATATAATACTGACCTCCCTCCTCCCTCCAATTCAAAGTTGTTCCTCCAAGTTTTGAGCATGGTCCTGTATTGCTAGCAACTTTGATAAGGGGTGGAGGGGGGGTCACAAGCACAAGATCATGGACAGGCCATTTATGCCAAAATATGGTACGGTGTCTCAAGTACTTTTGCAACTGCTTGTCTCATTTAAGGTTTACTTCAACAAGCGATTTCCACATCTTAAATTCCCAAAACGAAGACTATAGGGACATAAATAAATAGAATGGCACTTTGTGTTGCTTTTCCCAGCCGATACATCATTGTCATTGATAGCAAACTGCCTAAAAAAGCGGTTAAGAATGTAGTGACTTGTAAATTTTGCCTCAGTTTTGTTGTAACGCATGCGCCATTATCTACTGTGACATAGCTTAAAGTTTCGGCGTTGTAATTAAACTCTGAGAAGCGCGAATGCATAATAACAGCATAATTTTCCTTTTCTTGGTATCTAGAGATACTATAGTTGCGAATAAAGCTGCCAAACCTTCATTTTCACCCCTGTATCTGTAACGCAATGACATTTGATATGCAATGGCGTTATGTAATCGGTATACCGCGTGACTTATTTTTCAACATTGCTGTTAAAGTAAAACCATTCAGTTTTTTTCATCTACTACGGTGAAAATAAGATGGTTATTAAAGTCCGTTAGAGCTAGAGAGCAGTTAAAGTTGTGTGCTATGTTAATTTCTATTTTCTGACGGTCTACCATTCTGCAACAGTAGGAAATAGAATATATTATTATATTTATCTCATATGATGGTAGACCGTGTAGACCGTGTAGACCGTTGAAGGACGTAAATTCCTGACACTGCTGTGCTGGAAAATTGCTTTTCTTGGGGATAGTGTCTTCCTTTTTGCAAAGAAATAAATTTCCTTACCAAGTACAGAACTACAAAGCCACGTTATATGCAAGCTCTCGCGACTATGTTACTGAAATACGCGCGTGAATTTTCATTATCTGATGCCTAGCCACACTCGGGCTTCAAAATCGAAACAAAGTTGTAAGACGACCAAAGAGTAAACACAAATCCAAACTTGTGTTAAGTAAAGTAAAGTCGGCAACAGCTGCTTTTTAGCGTAACTTTTCTTTCCTGTAAATGGCAGGCGATAAAAGAGGAACCACGTCCATGTACTTATCGGAAACAACAACAAAAAGCTATCTCCTTGATTTAGCGGGGCATCTTACGTCACTTTCCTTCCATAAATAAACATCTTTTAACCGAGTTTGAAGAAAATATATTATTTTTCGCATCTCTGTAGTGTTTTAGGACCAAAAACCCCTTTCGTTCCAGCTAACTTAAGATGGTGTGGCATCTTTTGCCACATGCTTCGTTTAAAAGCCCAATTTCTTGCATATTACCACATAAACAAAAGGGCCAACAACTGCCGTTTTTGTCTCGCCATTTTTAAACAGGCAAACCTACAAAAATGAAATACTGTTTTTTATAACCACCTCCTTAGGCACTAAGAGTGCACCACATTTTACCCCGTTTGATAATCGCGCACCACGGCTATAGGGGTATGAAGTACTCAGACAACCAGTTGCAAAAATGATGAAACACTCCCACGGAAAAACGACCTTTCTTTCTTCAAATCGCTCCTGGTCACAGGTCTGTAAAATATAATACTGACCTCCCTCCTCCCTCCCATTCAAAGTTGTTCCTCTAAGTTTTGAGTATGGTCTTGTATTGCTAGCAACTTTGATAAGGGGTGGAGGGGGGGTCACAAGCACAAGATCATGGACAGGCCATTTATGCCAAAATACGGTACAGTGTCTCAAGTACTTTTACAACTGGTTGTAGCAACAAACATATTGACTTGCTAGCCAGTCAGGCTAGTAAGTCTCTATAAGGCCTATCTTTGACATTGGCTTTTAGAATAATTCTACAAATAATTTTACAAATAATACAAATACAAATAATTCTACAAATGATTTTACAATAATTTTACAAACATGCATGTAGCTCTATAAAATAATTATTATTTTATAGAGCTACATGCATGTTCATCAAAATTCCTTTACAGTGAATTGAATTTGAGCTAAGGATATTCTTAAACAGTAAAGCAAGCAAAATACCCAGGTAAAAATATTTCCACCAGGAATCTTCTCTGGTATGGGGAAAAGCTATAAGCAGATTTGGACATTAATGGACTTGGAATATGTGAAGTCATACGTGAATGATGAAATAGTTTTGTTGCTGTTGTTATAAGCCTTTTAATTTTTGGCTTTGGATAGACAAAAAGAGACAATGATGGTGCTAAAAGTCAGCAAAGAGTGTGTTCTGTGCTAGGACTTCCCAGCTCTATGGTGATGCACTATTGACAACAGCTAAGTCCGCTTCAGTGTAGTCCTGGATAGGATTTTTGTTGTCAGTGACTGACATTTTGACAGCCTGTGCAGTATAGTTGTCTTCAGAGTCAAAGTGAATTGTATCAGGTCAGTTGATGGTATCAAAGTCTGGTTATTGACATCACTGGTTAATAAGTTGCAATGATATTGGCTGTTAGGTCATGATGTTATTGCTTATGAAGACTTGAAATATCGTAGGCCAGTTTTGCTTGAATCCATTTCTTATTGTAGTTGTCTTTGTTTTGTTTCACCACTAGCACTTTCCCATGGGTCTGCAAGTGTCGTTGACTGATATTTTACTATTATACTGAGCAATCAAGCACTTCAAACACAAGAAAAGTTAAGATCAATAGTAATAATAATTAAATAATGATTTATTGAAGGCACTTTCACTAGCTGGCTCAAATAATTAATAATGATAATTACATTACAGTGGCCTTTCCGCAATAATAGCATAGCAATAGCACACATTCAGATTAAACACTTACTTGATATTTAACAATACTGATAACAGCAAAGAGACAATGACATCAAGTGATTATTATTTTGTTTTCGATTGATGAGCTGTTCTTGCGCGCACAAACAAGCTTCCACGCGCCTAGTGAGATGACTTCCGCAAGAAATGAAGAAATCAGTTTTACTAAAGGCCTCGTTATTAGCCAAAAAAAACGAAATACAAGCTTTATAAACCTACCCTTCTTAAAGGAACAGTGCTCCGAAAGCTTAAGTATTCCTGGGATCTCGAGATTGCGCTGGATGTTGCGGACGCCATGTTTGTTTCATTGAAGTCAAGATGCAATGCCAACTGAGATGAATCGATGAGTTAATTGACAATCTTTTTTACTCAAAAAGCTTCACCAGGCCAAACTCGCCTAAACTTACTCTAAGTTAAGAAATCTTCCATGAATGTGTACAAAAGTGCCATCACGTTCCTTTGGAAAATATGAGATTTCTCTTGGGTCCAGTCTTTCCTCTCTTGCCTCAATAGCTCGGTGCAGAATAAAAGAGGACTGGATGTGAAATACTACGCTGCCGCGGGAGGCAAAGCAGATACGTGCTTGCTTCAATTACCTGAAATAAGGGGAACGGTTGGGACCAACCGGAAAAAATAAATCTTACTGGGAACCCACGAGGTGCTGATCTCATAAAAGGGCTGAGCTGTACACCGAGGGAGTACTTCTTCAGTAATGGTCAATGGGGGTGTGCTGCTGTCGCTGCTGGATGGGATGGTATATGATGCCTCGATGGGGTCGCATTTTAACGACTGGATTGACCATAATGGGGCCGCACATTTTCGGAATTTTGGGGCCGTCTACAGAAAATTATGGTAGGTAAGGATCTATAGAAAGTTTTTTAGTACATTAATTTTGAACAAATGTGTCAATTCATTTAAGGATGACTTAGTTGAAAGGCTTTATAAGGTAGATGCATAACCAAAAACTGACAAAGTTAGGATTGCAAAAATTACGTTTGCTCAAAAGTGGCTAAGATGGAGTCTTTAATTGGCCAAAGTAGACTGTAATGGGGTTTATGGGGTAGGGGTTTGGACAGGCAAGCGACATATATCTGGCAGAAACGTTCAAGCCACTCGGTTTAACCAAGTGCTTTAATCATCTCATTAGTACCGTTATCGTGATAATCATCATCAACGACAGTACATGCATTGTTAAAATCAAAAATCATCACCATAATCAATATCAGCATCATATACTATATCATCATTACCAACACCATCAATTGAACATGTGGCGACTTAATATTGTAAACTTCTGGCGTGTACAAAGTACAAACAATCATCAATACAATCTTCATCGAGCTTTGCTTTCCTATGGCGCAAAATATTTTCGTAAGCAAGGGAAAACACACGGAGAAGAGTCGTCTAATTAAATGACAGCCATGATTGCAAAAAAACCACTTGACGCACAGTTTAAAAAACGTTAGTTTATTTGTTCAATAACGCTCAAGTTTTATGTTGCTTTGACTAAGAGCATGAAATTGAGCTAACATTAAATAGAAGTAGAGTTTTATTACATTTCAAGACTCTCATTTAACATTAATTTCTTTTGCCCAGAACTTTCTAAATGAAACACCGGGCCAAAGTGGAAGCTGTATAAAGGCGACTTGGGCATTAATGCGTCGTGCAGTTAACTCTTTGAGCCCCAATGTCCACATATAAATTCTCCATACTGATCTTCATACATTTCTTTTAAGAATTAGTTGAGAGAGTTTAATAGCAGATCAAAGCATTTTCTCTTTAGTGACCATTTTATTAACTCTCATAACCATTCCTCTTGGCAACATATGGATATTGTTAGGAGAAAATTGACGTTGGTCACTATTGGGACTTAAAGGGTTAATGCTGTCGAGAACAGCTCTCAAACACCCATTGTGAAAGAGAGTCTGATCTGAATAAACTACAGTTTGAAACAAAGACCGGGTCGTCTAAGCCAATTTTGAAATTAAAGCCGCGAGCGTTTTATCTAGAAAATATGGTATTTTTGTGTTATCAATGATTTTTAGGAATTTTTTTTAAATCCTTTTAATTGGAGAGTAAAACAAGAGGACCTTAAATATCTCAGCGTACATTATCATTCATATATTACGTCTATACATTTTCAAAACCTGTTTACGCGGTAAGTTAAGTAAGTATTTGCTAAACAATCAAAGATATTTTATAAATATCTGGACCTTAAATACTTCGACAGCCGTTTTTTCCTCAACAAGAGGAAAAACCAGACACGCATACTACAAATAATATATAAAGAGGTTGGAAACTCAGCGGGAGCTACCAAGCTGTTTCTTGATGTTACAGATAACATCCGCAACATATAGAAACAACCAAACTACCTTAGCGAGCAAAACTTTGTAGTTTACAGTGCGACAGCAAATTCGACGTTAGCGCGGCGAAAGTATTTCTGGCCCCGAGAGTTTGTTGCGCGTGACCCACCAGACAGAGTTCCGGAACGGACATGCTGACGAAAGAAAACAACGAAACTGAAAAATGTTAGAGCGAATAATAACGAAACAGCATTAAGTATTATGATATTCGTTGCTGGAGATTTTGCACTGTCGAAAAAATTATTTGTTTTCTTTATTTTGGATCTGCTAGTTCTTGAATTTATTAGGGAAGAAACATGCCAGTTACTTTTAGGAGGACCTCACGGTAATTTTCCTCCATATCTTAATTTATTTATTTATTTACTTCAGAAATTGGATTCACTTTATTTGACTCACTGTTCAGAAGTTATTTTTCAGTTTCCCAAACAGACTATTATTGAGAGTTTCAAAACTAGGAAAAATCAGTATTCTAATCTCCACGAGTGAAAAAAGAAAATTGAAATGGCCGTTCGAAGTTTTAATTAGTGACATTTCAAGTTCAATTGGATTTGCCTTTCGTTCTTTTGTTATTTCTGTTCTCAAGGACAAAACTATAACTTGCTCTGATAACCGCCCAAGGCAGAGTTCGTTTTCAGATTCCTTGCTGGAACAAAAATCCAAAAACAGAGATCAATCTGCCCTGTTCATTATCAGCAGATGACTCTACACCATTTACATGGGCTATTCGGTCGGTTCACGGATTGGGTGTATTAACGTTACGTTTTCGTCCCTGAATCGTATTTACCATTTCGAACGTCAGGGAAACAGGAACTGCCTTTTCAGAGGTTCCGTTGCTCCCGGAAGTTTTCCACTGCAACGACCCGAAAAGTCGTGTTTCTTCATTTACTTCCCAACCGGAAGTTCACCATCATCAGAATGCTTTGCCAGTCGGAACAACAAATGTCCGGAGGTGAATTGTATTCGTTCCGCGTCCTGCAAAACCGGCCTATATTAATCGCAGAAGAGGGATTGAAACTCTCTACTTTAAAAACTGCCGCCAATAAAAAAGCGCTGTGTCGGTCTTGGCGCCCAATGCTGTCCCTCTACAATTATTTGCTGACACTACACATGATACGTATTTTTCCCGTTTACATTAGATAATTTTACTGTTTTTACTCTGGCTACTCTTATAAGTGACTTTTCTTTACCCTGCTTGTTCCCCGTCCCCTCCACCCACAGTAACGCCATAATGCCCTTTAAGAGCATTCACAAGCTCTCTCTCGCTGTCCTCTAAACACGCCCCTTCCTGAAGTTCGCTTCTGTTAAACACCAGTCGCTTGACCGTTGCCGTTGATGAACACAGGCCACTCTGCAACAGCTTATTCCAGTCAAATGGGAAAGACGCAATCTTTTCCTGGTTAAAAGCGTACTCGCCAATCATAGCAAACTGTTTGAGTGGGTTAAAACCTGAGCTTTGCTTGCTGCCTTGACGTGAACGTGATAGTTCAGGAGGAAGAATGTGGCCCGGAACTAGAACGAGATTCAAAAGCCAGTCCTGTGTAAACGTAAAACCACACGCATTACAAAAAATTCAAGATTATAACCAAACTAGTTAATAACAAAGATTAGAGTTTTTTCTAGCTCAGTAGTGAGTTATAGAGATCTAATAATCGCCAAGTCAAAAGCGCAGGACAAAGGAAAAATCCTGAAACCCGACAGGATTAGACCCTACCACCACCCAACACCAGGCGGATGTCCTGTCCACTGAGTCACTGGAAAACGCTTGGAGAACGGTTGTGACAATATAACTTCGACCCAAGGGAGGGTTTGTGTCCAGCGGTTTTAGTGAAAACAAGGATTTGTGGGGGTTGCTCAGTCTCGCGGGCTCACAAAACCTCCCTTTGGTGAGGTCGATCTTATTTTGTATTTGCCGTGGAGAACAAGGCCATTTACTTAGTCTACATGTCATACGCGTCTCACTCATGCGCTACCGAGCCGAAAATTTGTCATTTCAATTTTTTTTAATCAACACTACGGTACAACCTTTTTTTCTGACAACTATTATTTTTGTACAGTGCATATAATTACAGAATACGTTATAACAGGGTCCTCCATTAATCTTAGTGAATAAAAACACACTGATTCTTTAACGAGTTCAGTTGGACCAAGGTTTACCGTTACTTTTCGTAGCTAAATATAATTGCTCAATCACTTCCGTTCAGTGATAAATGGTACCTTGTTTGCCTGAATGAAGTTGTAAGCGTGCCGCAGAGATGCTGAACCTGTAACGATAAAAAAAGAAGTATATAGATTGTTAGGAGGATCATTTCACCTAATGGCTCTGCTTATTCAAACATAACACTAAGGTCGTGAGAATGAAGGAAATCCAAGATAGTGGTGCAGTGAAGTCGTGCAGGAAAAAGTGATACGAAAAACGCGCACGCACGCTATGATGGCAAACAATCACCTTTTTTGTCTTTCATCAGAGCATCTACCATGTGAGTGAAGTGAAGATCAGCGACTGATTCATACACTGTTTCCACTTGATATTCTTCAAACGCTCTGCGGAGACACAAACACGATTGTCATAAGGGTACCCCCTGGAAACTTTTATAACTTTGCAGAACTCAGCTGCTCAAAAAATTAACAGCAACTTTAAAAATAGAGGTACCGTTTGTCTCATGGCTCTCCAATGAGTAATCTCAAAAATAACTGTAACAGTGAAACTGGTCAAAATTACAATAATTGGCGATTTCGAACAAAGCATGGCACAAAGACGACGCATGTTTCAGTCACAATGAAGGCCAAACATCTACTTCTCCTAACGTTTCCCCGTCCGAATCCTCTCTCAACCACCGCTGCTAAACCGTGACCAAAGCAAATGCATAGTTGATCTGAGCGGCAATAGCCAACTCTCCCTAAAGGCGAGGAACTCCTGCATTGATAGCCAATGGTATAAAAAAGACTTACTGGCTTGCAATTTGCGTCTTGATTTGGCCGACCTTCTGATTCAACCAGTCTCTCTTGGAAATCAAAAGAGCATCCATGTCTGACGGCAAATCAGGATTCCTCACACCACCTGAGGAGTTTATACAAGTACACGTAGGTCACAACATAAGTACAGTCTATTGCCAAGAAAAAATAATAAGACACGGGATAAGTGAATTTCACTTAAGTTATTTTTAGAAGTTCTTATTAAACGGAAGTCTGATTCCTGAGACGTACGCACATTTTAATCGATTGTTTGAGACGTCATCAAGTCCACGCGCGACTGCCTCTAACGGTCAAAGCAAACAATAAAGCATATTGTAATAGCGACTGTTGAGTTCTCTCCTGACAACACTAAACAAAAGTTTGCAGACCTCTCCAGAAACCAACTTCCGATTAATTCTTGGTTTGCAACCACGTCACAAACCGGCCATGTTGGGGGTCGATACAATAGAATTCAGTTTTCTCGAAGAATTCACATGAAAATAGAGTTTAGTTCCCAGAGGAGAAAAATGCTTTTGTTTTTGAACACCAACATGGCCGCCGTGACGTCACCTGCAAACCAGCAATTGGTCTAAAAATAACTTTGGTAAAATTCACATATCCTAAGGGCTAAACTGGGCGCCTCCCCTCTGTTCCATTACACTCTCTTGCTATCGCTTAAAACAACTTAATGTTCCAAACACTGTTTCAAAGTCCTTTGAGAAGCGATGTCAAACAAATTTAGGGTGAATTACTGCTTAAAACAGTGAAGACTAAAAATTTGAAAAACACAAAAAATAGAAAACAATGCGTGGATGAACATAACTGAAGAAAATTAAAACGGGCAGACTGCAATTGGGATTTTGAAAGCTGATCATACAGCAAAACAGTTTTTCAAAGCTTAACTCTGTTGTTTGTAACTTGGAAAAGAACGTTCGGGGACATACTTTTTCTCACTAAGCTGCAAATTTGTCATTTAGAAGTAATTTGTCCGCGACAAAAGTTGAGTGTCGTACCAAGTTATTGGCACAACTAAAATCTCGTACCCAGATCTCTTGCTGACGAAGCCGACAAGAGATCTGGGTCGAGATTAGGCACAACGAGTGCTGCGACACAGTAACACCAACCTTCAGTTCTGCCGAGATTAACAAGAACATGCCAGACTATTTCAGCAAACATAGCCATGCATCTCTGAGTCTCCGCGCTTAGCTGTGCGTCACAAACAGACACTACTCTGTCTATATCGCTGAGCCAGCGATACAACAAGCTGGCAAGAACCTATCAAAAAAACAAGTCACTGATTGTTTCAGAAAACTGATGATGACAATACAAGGGTAAAACATTCAGTTCAATGGCACTTTTTGAAACCGGCTATAAGGGTACAGGATTTCCGAAAAATAGCCTACATAATATACCAGAAGCTGTTTATCTAAGTGAACCCGGCCCTCAATAAAGCAAACACCCCAGTAAACCATGCAACCTTATTTGTTGCAAGACAGGTTTGAATTTGGGTAGTAAATCGCGCAACGTCGCTATTCAAACGTTTTGTAGCAGTTTACAAAACAAGTTGCAAGTTTTTTGTTGCCCGTTTTACTGTAGCTTAAGTCCTTTACCCCTCCCCCCCCCCCTCCCACACACACACACACACACACACACACACACACACACACACACACAAAGCCAGTTCTAGGGTTACTCTAGACAATGCATGAGTGGTTGTCTGATATTGAGTGAGTTTCACAAATAGGTTGAGGCTTTTCTCGTTAACGCTATTGATGAAAATGCTCTTGGTTTGAATTGTTTTGTCTAAGCAACTCTTTTACGAAGGGCTATTACCTATACTAAAGGGAACTACAGAGAGAGATTGTTCCGAGGACGTCGGGCAAAGAGAGTCAGCGTGCTGCGATAGCGAAATCCTCGAGTATTGTTTGAGAGAATTCTTTTTTATCTGTACTGATCCTTTCAAAGAAGTGACACTTAATTTTTACTCAGAACGTAACATTTTAGGATGATCATGAAACTAAAAAAAATTAAGACACGAAGTTCTTCATGAAGTTAGTTACATAAATTTTCAGAAAACAGGAATAACAAGAGTTCACCTTGACTCCAACTGTTTCGCTTGATAAATCTACTGACTTTTGATGTACAGACTCTGAAAATATAGGGAATCAAAATTTAGGCATTCATGAAATACCAAAACAAATACTGTCTGCAATAAAAGCCTCTTCAACCACGGAAGGGTTGCAACCCTAGCTCAGTCGGTAGAAAGATGGCTTGCAGAGCGGGAGGTCGCGGTTCAAATATGTGTCTTAAAGTAACGAAGACATGAACTCACGGTCTTTTCCCTACGAAAACTCGCAAGGCTCGGACGACCACGCAGAGGTGGTCCTGCCTCCCACAACAAACGCAAAAATGGTAGCATATCTTCATTGCATACTCGTTATCTCACCACATAATATTAAGTTACGGGAAAGTCCGCGACTGCTGAGGTAATAAACCGTCAACCTCCGCCAGGGGAGGGAGGGTGGGTCGCGAAAATTGACTGTGGTCTCGGATCACAATCATTAAAAATGATCATGTTTCAGACGGCACTGTCAAATTTAAAGTCGAGGGGCGCAAAGCATTGCAAAGCATTGCAACAGCAACAAGCATTCGCGAACCCGAGGGAATTCGCACGGGTTTACAAAACTCCTGCCATGGCCTAATTAATTATGCAGCGAGAAAGGTGTCGTCAAATAGTTTACTCTAACTCACAAGGCGGAGGAAAAACTTTCAACGTAAACATACGAAAATTGATGAACTACCTTAGACTGTGTGGCCTGGGTAAATAGAGCAACCAGAGAAGGTTTATATAAAATACACACCTTGCAACTTGTTCAAGAACTGACTCATTATCTTCGGAATTGCGCAAAAGTGCTGAGTCATCTGATTTAACAGATCTTGAAGAGCATTGTAGAGGACCTCAGTGTGATCTAGAATTAAGTATGCATCCAAAGAGGTTAAATGCAACTCTTACATCTGGCGCAATATAACAGTTAAAAATGTGCACAACCAATTGTCAGGTAGTCTACAGGGAGTTTAATTGACCCAAATTGACTGTTTAGGTCTTCCTTGGTGGTAAGAGAGAAAAAAAAGTCGAAAAAACAAAGAGGAAAGATAAAAAAACGTGACATTGATTGCATGGGGGTGGCGAAAAATTGTGTTATTTATCCATAATAACAAAGCAGCAACTAACTTATCAACAGGCTTATCGCCGTCCTTAGGGCTTTTTTACATGGAGTGGGGGACCCCGGTCCGGTGGGGTTGGTTTCTTTTGTTTTCACGCTCTGGGGGACACAAAACAAAAGAAACCTACCCCACTAGACCGGGGTCCCCCACTCCATGTAAACAGGGTTTTAGTGTCTTGACTCTTGAGATCCTTGTCTACAACGTGCGGTCTCGATAGGTGTTGTGTCAAATTTGCCATGGGATTGTTTTGAGAACAGACTTCGCGAGGACAAAGGAGAAAGAGAAAATTCCTAAGGACAAGGTTGATCACAACGTACTTTTGTTATCCCTGGTCTTCGGTGACTTCTTGCGTGGACAGCTACATGGTAGCGCACTCATGGAGGTGAAGTTGTACGTTTTTGTAACCTTCTTGTCCTGTTCACATAGTAACAGCAATGACGGCTGCAAAAACCTGGACAATTGAATTAAGTGTGACCAAGAACTTTAGTACCGCTCATAAACGTACATACTCTAGATTGAAGAAGGATCAAGAGGTAATCCTTACAGTATGGTCTCTTCCTACAGCTTACCCACCCAAGATCAAGGACAGCAAAACAGGGCGGTCATAAACAGAGACTTGTTAAGTCCCTAGTGTTCCATTTTTTTACGTCCACAGGACCAGATTAAGAGGACGTAAGAGCACTGTACGACAGGGTCCACGGTTTTTCGTCTTAATCCGAGAACACTCACAGATCTAACTACTTGCAGATGTGACACAAACGCAGCACCCTCACCTAAAGTATTTTTAAGATCCTGCATGTTCGTTAGGCAGGGAATAGAACCCGCAGCTGCCGCACCGACGTCAGGTACACGGAAAATTGAGCTAACAATTAAGCGGTCAGTTCAAACTGTAGCTTCAGAAAACAGCCGACATTTCACAACACCAACATTGGTTTCCCCGCGAAATGACGCCCGATGAACGAGCAAAGAAATTCCATACTGATGACGTGTTACTACCCAGATCTAGGTAATGCCTCTCATTGGTTGAAGCAAATTTCCTACGCGGCTCTACCAATCAGAAGCACTACCCAGATGTGGGAAGTGATACGTCATCAGTATGGAATTACTGCGCTCGTTCCTAAACGTCATTTCGCGTGGAAACCAGTGACTGCGCCGCGAAATGTCGGCTGTTTTCTCAGGCTTCTCAATTTACAGTGCAAGTCTCGAAACTTAGTGCACTATCATTTTAAAGCCTTTTCTCCAAGATAATAGAAGAGGCAGGGACATTAAATGTATTTACGTAGACTCGATGGTTAGAACCAATGGCGTGAAGTTCGCTTTAGTTAGATCTCTTCCTCGAAAATTAAAACTGATTGGAGATGATCTCATTCTGTAGTACAATAATAGATGCAAAAACGAACCTGACAATGTACGGGTCAAACGTCCTGTAGACACAATCCAGCCACACTGGACTCTAGCGAAACACAAGAGAGCAAAAATAATCAGCTCCAAACCCAAAACTAGGTTGATTCAGAAATAAAATAACAACCTTCATGATTTAATAATGACTCTGCTAAAGTGTGAACGAGCGCTTTCCCAGAAGACCAATCAAAACCAATTGTCTCCCAAAAGAACTGAAACCATTCAACTACGACCCAGTGCCCCGTAACGAAAAAAACTGCGGCCAATTGCAAGTAGTTTAAGTCTAATTCAATTTTGGTGAATAGGTTTTCCCTATTGCTATCAGTGACGGGAAAATGAAACTGCACCTGTAAAATGCTACACAGAAAATAAAATAATTATTTTAAAGGAAGGAATCAAGCAAATGGAGCAAAGAGGCACTAAAAACCTTGCCGTTCTTTAACTGCTATCGCAATCTACCGGGGATTTTGACACCCAGCACGTTCTTCGCGTTTTTCTTTCCGTTTACTACGTTAGCTTAGTCTTCTCAACATCATGTTTGAGGTGCGGCATTGAAATCATATTCTTGTCATTTTCCCCACGACCACATCATTCCCACGGCATAAGATCGTCTTCCTGAGGTTTTTCATTTCGTTAGCTCTCTAACCATGTTAATCATGGGTGCTTACCATTTAAACAAACCTCCGGGGTGGAAATCTTAAACAAAAAGGTATAGAATTTGAAGTGGTGGAAGAAAGAACCGCTACACATTATATCCAAACCAGCTGAAAAGATTAAAATTACATCGCCTCAAATCACAGTGCATATTTTCTGAAGCTTCTCGAACGGAATGGCGCGAAACATTTGTTTTTCCACCCGGAATTTCCATTTTTCCCATGTAAATGGCAGATACCCCACGTTTTGTTAACGTTTTTGTGTTCTGAGGGTTTTTTCAATGGCACCTTTTCAAAATTGTTTCATTTGGATTTTGCAACCATATTCAGAGATAAGAATTCAGATCAATTCGTGTGTTGAGTTTAAGTAAGCTTAAGTATGATCTTACACACGTGAAAGTACCTCTTTAGCGTCTGAAATCTTTAAACCTGAAGAGGTAGAGTCAAACAGCTTCCAGCTATCCTCCCTTAAAGAGAAAAACATCGTACGAATTAGGCGGAGCAGAGCGAAACAAAACTACTATAAAAGTGAGCAGTAATCGCCGAGAGGTACTGATACAAAATCCTGGTGATGTCAACCAAACTGATTAATAAGGCAAAATGGTCAAACGCTTCGAAACTACTGCTTTTAATACAGAGTGACGGCCGAGAAATTGCGAGTTGTTTGTTGTTCATTTGTTAAGTCGCACAGTACACTATTACAAATGGTACGTCAGAAGTAGAGCGCATTGGTATAGAACCCAACCAAAGATTGCTGTTTACGGACCAATCAGAAGTCTGGACGTTTTCCACTCCATTCTGGGTAAGTCGATAATTGATTTCTATGCAAATGAGGACCAAAAGCAACTGTCTTTACTTCTTATGCTGCATTTTCCATGTATCAATACCTGCTGACTATGGCCATGAGATAATTAACAAGTCCTGGGAAATCATTTGAAGAGTGGAAGAGAATGTGATAGATGGAGCACACCAAACCCTTGTTACACTTCTTGGCAGTTTCCTCTGATGATGTTACCCTCTCATCGAACCATGACGATGGCACAGGTTCAACCGTTTTTGATGAATTTACTGGTGTTTTAAGGCTGCAGAGGTCTGAAAAGCGTAAGTACATGCACTGCCTCAGTAGTTAACAGTGATGCGAGACTCTATGAATGTTACAAGGAGCGAATCTTTTCAGTATTGAACTAACTCTAGCTCACAAGGCAGTGTCGCATGGCAGACTATCATGTAAATATTATACATCCAAGTCCAGCTTGAATGATGGTATGGGAAGTGCATGTACGTTTGAGTTCATTTTTCTTGTGTGTGTTGTGTGTATAGCGCGGATATGTTAGTGATATGTTGGTGAAAAGCGCGGGTCAGAGAGCTTCAATTTACACATGACATAACCTTAACCCATTTGCCCCTGAGCCGCCCGTAACCGCCCCTGCGGATCCATGTCCCTTCTACCGCTTGTGACGTCACCAGTTTTAACGGCCAAGGACAACTTTGCCTGCTAACTTGCGCAGGGTGAGGAGATCTTTCAAACCATACCAGAATGGGCATGATTCGGTCAAGGAGGCCGGATAAAAAAGGTAAAACACCATGTAACATTGACCCGAAAATTTCCACGAACATCTTGTTCCACTAAGATCCTAAAAGCTTTCCCAAAAGCATTTCCCACCAAAATAATGCCTACTAAATGCCCAGCAAAGAGAAAAATAAAATAATGCAAGAAAAGCGAAAGACGACGCGAGAAGAAAAAGTCAAGATTGCCGTGCCACTCTTAAACACAAAATCTCGAAATTTTGCTTTCTACGCATGCCCGAACTACGCAAGCTAATATTTTTTATCTGGATCAGAAGACCGCGAAGTGTAGGACATGTAAACGGCTTTGTGGTAAGTTTTAGCTCTTCATAACAGTGACTAGAAAACCGCGCGACTGACTTCAAATTCCCATAGGCAAATGGGTTAACTTTATAATCCAGAAATCTTTCTCATAACGGGCAATTTAAGAAACTAAATTGACGCGATTGCCAGCCTGACATTAAATGGCCCTAGAGGTGTACTGTTTGCGAATAACTCATCAACCTCATTCACCTGCACTTACTGATAACAGGTTGAATATGAATGGGACCATTAATAATAGAGCGTAAAACTAACTGCACAACTATACCTCCATATTTGACAATTGTAACAGGAAGCCTTGCATTTCTGCTTAGCAGAGCCTAAGATAAAGACGACAAATTTTTAAAATAATCATTACTACATCATCAGTCGTAGTTATTGATTAATTATGAAACGTTTATAGTTTGATAAAGCTCCCACTACATTTAAAACCCTCAGGACCATAAATCGCAACAGAGGGGCCATCGCAAATAGGGTTATTTCTGTAACTACTTGCTCCGCAGTGATAACACAGAGGAAGTCTCCAAAAGTGGCGTTACGTATATTCACATTAGGGCCATTTATACGAGGAAAAATAAGACGCATCTTACATAAGACGCGTCTTAAATAAGACGCGAACTTTCCGTATAAACGGCACATTTCGTCTAAAATAAGACGCGGCTTAGCTAAGACGCGTCTTATTAGATAAGACATGCTCGTATAAATGGTACAGTTCGCGTCTTATTTAAGACGCGTCTTATTTTTCCTCGTATAAATGGCCCTATAGTAACGCAGAATATTTACTGTTAGTGTGGAATATCTTACTCGTAAGAAGAGTGACCACTGAGGAGAAGGTTGATTTACGGTTAGTTTATACAGCACAAAAGTCGCTTGTCTATCAGGAAGTGCAGCCAGCCTAGGCGGAGAGAAAACAAGCATACAGGGTTTCAATGATTCTCTGCCTGTAACTTACATGTACAAAGAGGAGTAATGCAAATTATTGTCCATTCAAAATATTTCTCTTTTTCTACCTTGGTTTCTGACTGCCTTAATGACATCATTATCAAAAGTCATTTGGGTCTTTTGCCCAGTACCACTTATACAATGGATCAGAAACAAAAACCGTGTTGCTCAAACTTCTGATCCCTTGGGCGAAATGCCATGGTGTCGTCGGTGTGTCCTATTTACTGCGGCTGACAGACTGCTACCTTTTCGGAAAAAATGACGGCAACACGTTCTCCGTTGCAACAAAACCATGTGGTATCTCACACGAATTGGAATCTCGTCCGCCCGTTATTAATCTGTGATTCCTACTAGTTTATCACACGTTAATCTGCTTTTGTTGTTGTTGTTGTTTAATTAATTTATCATTTGTTTTCTAGATTTACAGTTTTGGTGTTGCTGAAAAAAAAAACACTGTGAACGTTAGATAGAAATTCTCACCGCCCCTCGTGGGTTTTAAAGACTTCAGGATGCAGCCATGACAACCAAGTAGCTGCAGAGTTTGTTAGCTCCTGATTGGATGGTTGTTCAGCTACGACATGAGAACACAAAGTCTCCAGGGGACAGCTGACTACAGTCTGCGGACAACAAACAGATAAACAGTGGTTGTGAGATTCTTTCTTAAAAAATAACAACGCGAGATGGTTTAGATAACAAGGTGTGAATGAAAACTTAGAAACATCATTTATGCCACATTCACACCAACTTACCATGTTTAATTAATCTAGGTTTAAAAAAGAGAAAAACAGTAACAGAAAACTAGAACACAGGCTTTTACACAGAATTCCGATGAATTTCAACACGTAACGTAATTGTACCAAATTTGCAATCGATAAAAGTACAGAAATCAGCTTCCATAAACAAAACAAATTTAAAGTCAAGGGGTCTCTCCCAAAAAGAGGTCCGCATACACCTACTTTATGAAAGATAACTATTGCATACAATTTCTACGTTAACATTTGTGTAGTTCCAAGTTGTCACTAAAAGATCTTTGTATACTCTGACTAGCATAGAACATACAGTGAACGTAGAGATGTCCGTGAAGTGGTCGCTTACGAGAAGTTAATACCAATGGAAAAGCTTATTTCAATATCATAAACCATCAGCCTTGAAAAGTGGTCATAGCTGCTTACAGGAGGCGGTCGTTTACGAGAGGTTCCAGCTTTAAGGCTTTAAATGGAAAAAAGTTTGGAGTTTTTTAAAAACTGGCCACTTATTGGGGTCAGAGGTGGTCCCACATGAAGGTTCGACTGTACATTACAAGCATTTTTAAATAGGATCTTGATATTTTACCAGTGTAGTCAATAAACAGGAGCAGAGTCTGTGAATGGCTGGGAAAGGAGCCGCTGAACTCTGAGGATCTAGTAAGAATGATACTGATTTACAGCAAAACCACAAGAATGACAGAGTAGACAACAGGATGGTTGTGATATCTGACCTAAAAAAAGGAAAAAAAACTGTTAGTGGTGATAAAGCAGTTAATAACAATGCTTGCTTCACAAGTCTGGTAGCAATTCTTAAATATGCCACGTTTGGCCGATTTGTAAAACCTGGACTAATCATTTGACCTTATCGTGTGAAGAAACTTGAAATACCACGCTCTACATCTCAAGTAACTAAATTGTGAAACAAACAATAACCATACAATTTTGGAAGAACGAGAAATCCAGCACCAGAAAGCTCCAAAAAAAAAATGAGAGAATCGAACTCACGCCCCTCCGAGTTTAAGTTTGGATGCTCTAACCACTTAACTACAACAGGCTTTATGGCGAGCGGAGAAATTTAATTGTAATTGCATAGAGGACTTGTTATACCTGAACTGCTTGACTCTTCTTACTGAAGGAGTTACTCTGCTATATCTTGTTACCAAGGTAACCAAAGAACTGTGAAGGACAGAAGTAAATATTTCCTGAGCTTTCTCAGGTGGACAATAGGTCCATAGATCATGGCGTAAACCTTGAAGGTGAAAGTTCCACATCTGCACAGAAAATGAGCATCTTTCATCCTGTTCACGTAAAGAATATGAGTAATCTCAAGAGTAAAGTCACACCTATCTAATAAGAAGGGCAGCCACAGCTGGACATAAACCAAGTTTAAGTGACTTGATGCACCTACAAACAATCCTGCTTACTAACCATCGGGAAGGTTGACACTTTGATCACACCCCGTGCTCCCTTACAGAAACGTGGAAATCCAACAAAAACAAAAAGTCCAAAGACAAACCGTTTTCAATTTTGTTAAGGGGAAGAGAGGAAGGTCCTTTGAAGTGTTCCAGGGTTGTAAGAGTTTACTCCTCTCTGCAGATCAGTTCATCACAGGGTTACGCCCAACAGTTTCTTGCTGGCACCCATACGCAGTCAAACATGTACTTAAAGGTTACACTTGGAAAATTACCAACTAACCTCTTACTACAATACAGGTTGAAAGTTTAATACAAGAAATGACAATGAAAATGACTTGAAGGGGCATTGGCTAGCATGCATAGCTGGCGGAATTGTTTTTGCGTGTGCGAAGCTGCCATTCTTGTGGTGTTGCTGCGAGAGGCGCGCGCCGAAGGCAAGAGAAAATTCCAAAAGCGTCCCCTTCCCATTCTCTGCACAGCTTCACAGCTCCTCTTCCAAAACTTTCCTTGCGAGAATGATTGCGCTGGCTACACAGGCGAGACATGGCTAGTAACTATTTAATCAAGGGTGACCTCTTAATACTAGAAAAAATTGTAAAGGAGTCTTGAGTCTTGATCGCGAAACAATTTGATGGCCAAGATTTAAACCACTTAACTCAACTCTGAAAGAAATGGAAATCCTATCATTTTTTCAAGACCCAGACATTTTTTAAAAACATTTTTCATACCAGGAATGCAGTGAACAGTAGTAACATGAAAGAAAGGGGTAACCAAGTTACCTCAAAGAAAGGCCTATGATCTGTCCAATTGTGACTGTGGGTATCCTGTAGTATTACTGTTAAAATGATTGTCTCATGGTAACTGATGATTTGATCACTAACGCTATCAACAAGTTCACTGAACTGACGATGTAACACAGGAAAGGGACGTCTGCAAATCAAAGAGAAAAGTCACCTTGATGGACAACCATATCACAGTTAAGTTTTCTGCCATACACTACAGGGGTGCAAGTGTATCATGTAAATGTTCATCCATTTTATGTATCTACTTTTGGATAAAAATTAGTTATCTACAAAATTCATATACTTTTAAAAAAATGATAGGATTGTTGCAATGAATGTATGAATTTATGGAAAGTTTCCACTCATTTACGACAATGTCAACTATCAAAAAATATGCAATAAAAATACCCTACACAGTAAGTACAATACAAATTAGTGTATTTGTATAATAAATAGGAAATAAACCTTTTTACAGGGCTCTAGAAAACTCAGTGTGGTCGTCCAGGAAAAGAAGATTTGTCCACTTGACAGTAACTTTTCACACTCACTTGCTCGATGTGCAAGGGCCTAAGAAAGTTTTCGTCCAACTAAATCATAAAGGGAGACAAGCATGCACGTATCCCGAAGGACATGCTGGAATTTAGGTTTTCTTCAAGTTCTGTTTTGTGGATCTGCTTCTGACCGTTCATTGTCATGTGTGCTTGCAATACAACACTGCACTGTGTGCATCTATAATTTCTTTTATATGCGCGCATGGCTTGCATAAAGTTTGTCTGTTCGTCCGAGTCGAGTAGAGTAGATTCTCTTGCTGGACAAGTAACTTTTACATCTCACTTCCAAAGTGCAAGGGTCCAGGAAAGTCAATCTTCAACTAAATTCCATTCAAGCATTAACTAAGACAAACAGGTAGTTGCTTCGGGCAATTTCAAGCAAAACATGAGAGCTGATTGCCCAAAGACATGCTTAAATTCAAGTTTTTTTGAGCCCTTTATATGTGGTAAGGTAATTTTGTTACCTTGGTTCAGAGCCCAGTATATCTTCATAATAAACCAAGTGATTTCTTATGAACACAGCACTGCTGAGAATAATGTACAGACAGTCTACACTGCAAAGATGGGGGAAGTCTGACAGCAGCTACAACACAAAATGATTAAATTCATTTACAGTTCAGGCACTGGTACAAGGAAAACCGAATGGTTTAATGGCAGGACCTGTGGTACACGCTGTATTACTTCAACAGAATGTTCACAAAAAGGTTTCCTTATTCCCCACAGTCTTTCAACATATGCAGCCATTTGCATTTATGAGCTATGTAGGTATGTGCCCCTGTATTGGCTTACAATTTTGTTTACAATGGTGGACCAAAGAACTTGGGACTGTGTGAAAAAGCCCTTCCAAGTAATTGTTACATAGGCCTCTACTCCTAATGACAATTTTCTGATCCGCTTCAGCCTTTACCCCCACTCCCCCCCCCCCCCACCAGCAATGTTGTGGACAAAAAGCACTCATTTTCATTCACTTTGCTTAAACTTCAACTTTGTTTGGGGTGGGGGGGGGGGGAATGGGTCGCTTGGAGGGGAGGGGTCACTAGTTTTACTAATGTCAGTTTTTAGTTTTACTAATTTAAACACAGCAGCAAATTTCTGATTACTTGTACCTGTATTAATCTGGAATGATAAGTCTTGAGACAGGCTTCTAATGAGTCCACAAATGATGACCTAACAACATGGAAGAGTTTGCCACCATGATTGCTTGCAAGTGGAAGAACTTCATCTGCATTTTCCATGATCACAGCACAACTCTGTAAAACAAAAAAAGAGCTGATACAATATAGAGATTAAAATAAGATATTGTTGTTTGTGCTTTTAAGCTTTGACACACTCAAATGTACATGTAGAGCTTATAACCACATTGGACATCACTAGTGTTCACAGTTTGTACAGACTAGTAATAGCCAAAGGTTACGGAGTGCAAGCGACAACAATCGAAGGTCAAATTGCTTTTGCTCCAACGCTGTGCTTTGCATAAGTTTCATGTGACAGATGGCCAAAACACACGTGATCAGATTACAAGTGATAAAAGGTCTAAATGCGCGTGATCACATTGCGTCATGTGCATTCCATTCATTCTAAGTGGCTGCCAAACGAATGCTGGCTACATACATGCGATGCATGTATGATGAAAACCTGGAGATTAGGATTGCCGGCTTGTCTTGTTGCCCACAATTAGTGTGGGAAATTCTTGTTGTATGAACTATAGTTGTATAAACCATGTTATTTACAGTATGTACACATGTATACAACATTCCATGCTGTTGTGTTTGAAGTTGGCATGTTCAAAGGAACTTCTGTGTCACATTTACCTTTGCAATTTTTCTGGGATAATCTTGTTTACCTCCAACAATGTCATCTGGATAGATAGCAACAAATTTGTACATTTATCAGTATATTTGAACAATACAGTTTGTTTCTTCAGTAAAAAATACTGAAAACCTGGAAACTGTGTGGCAGGATAAAATAAGGGTTACATGTATATATTTAAAATTGAGTTACATCTTTATTCTTTATTCATTCAATAAAGACAAGTTGTAAGAGGTTAGTGAAAATGAAATTCAAGTTAAAACAGCTTCAGTCTAGTTTGATTCTCAATTTCCTTTTCCTATTAGCATGGGGAGAACTGCAGCTAGAGTGTCTCTCGCAGCATAAAAGAAAATTTTAATAAAATTGTTAAGAATTCAACATACTGACTTTTTAAAAATAATTTCAACCTTATCCCTTAGGTTCATCAGTCATGCTTTCAAAAACAAAAAAACACTCAACACACATGGAAGTCCAGTTTCTGTGCAAAGGTGTGTACAAGGACATTTACAATGTGGTGTATATACAATTGTCATCCAAACCTCTCAGTTTAACAGAAGGGATCTTCTTCCACACTTGGTATGACTGAAGCTCATCATCAAGAGCCTTTTCACAACTTTTCTTAATACTATCACTCAGAGATAATGAAATCTTTGAAGTGTGACTCTTGAATTCATCTCTCCAAGGCCACTGTGATGACTGGCTTTGGGATAAACTACCACTAATGCTATGGGTTTGGGAATCCACTTTGCTAGTAACAGAACCTGAAATTAACAAAAAAGAGTGAGTAATATCACTGCAAGTATTGAAACTGTTTTAATAGACTCCTTTATTCTGAGGGGCTTAAGTTGCAATAAACCACTCAAAAAATAATTACATGACTATTGTATATAGCTGATTCAATAAAGGTTTCTTTGGGCATTGGGAAGCTATTATAATTAGGTGTTCACTCAAGTAAATCATGGTATTGTTTGATATGCCCAAACGCACAATGTCCAATTACCAATGACCAACTACCAAAGCAACCTTTTTTGATTTAGCTGTATACACCGACATTTTTTAAAATTTCAACGGTTAGAATGTCTCAATTTCTTAATGCCTGATCTTTCAGTCTCAAAGTCCCCTTCTTCACAAGCCATCTTGGAGTTATTCATGAATATTTAAAAAATGATAAATAAGAGGAAAGTCAGTCTTTACCCATTCTTCACAGAAGGCAACATGGCTGAGTGGTTAGACCACTGGAAAAAATTGCAAATTATCTGAAGGCCCCAAGTTCAACTCCCACCCTAACCACTAACTGGATTTTGTTCTTGATAGTCCTGAGTTCTACTCCTCGCCCGCGCATGTGAATAGCCCATTAGTTTGCCTCCAGGCAGTTTGGATTCTTAACCTTGTTATATTTATTTTCCAGTATTTTTTTCTGTCCTAATATTTGAGGGCCACAATGAAAACTACTGGGTCTGGTTCCTAGAAAAATGGTTACATTTAAGCCAAATTTTAAGCATGGTTTTCTTGTCTAAGAACATGCAACTTGAGCTTACAACACACAGTTGAGCTTTTACTCCGAGATATAGGTATGATAACAGAAATGTTACTCTAAGCAGAACATAGGAAGGTAAATACAAAAAGTGGAACAACATTTTAATCCTGGATTAGTGCTAATCGGCCTTTAAGGAACCGGGCCCTGGGCTTCAAAACTTTTGGGTCTCTAGGCAGGGTGAAAAGAAAATCATTTTTACAGCTTGCCATTCGGGCAAGCTGAAGCCAACATTTACTAGCCCAGACGTCATCTCAACTAGCCCCAAAAGCTTTTTGAAGAGCAGAATTGATTTCACAGTTCTTCTGTTATTTGATTTCCTCAAAAAAGATCACTTGCCTGTCGGGCAAGTTAATAACAGAATTCACTAGCCTGATAGCAAATTCCACTAGCCCTGGGCTATTGTACACTACTTTTTTGCATGCTGCTGGGTTACCAGTTATTCAATTGTATTTTTTTTAATGGACTTCTACACACCATTCTGCAAAGGGACATAATTATCTCAACCCAAGGTACATTTTTAAAAGGCAAATAACTATGCATTAGTTTTTTGTTTTCTTTTGTTTTTTTTTTAGTTGGGTGCATTAGAGGTGGAAAGGAACATATTTGGCACAAGATCATGGGGTGACAGCCCTGTCAATAAAATAAAAGAATAGGAAGTTTCAATTCTCATTCAGCTAAAATATACCCATATACATGTACAGTTCATGTCATATGGATGAAAGTACTTCTGAAAAGCTGTTGTTTTGAAGACTTTTCAGAGGAGGAAGTGAAGCTCACAAAACTTAAACTTTTAAGTTCCTGCCACCTTCATCACATTTTCATGGAACTATATTCTCCACCAAAGCCAAGTTTTAATGAAAAGCAAGTGAAACCCTATACATCTAGATTTACTTCAAATGTGCATTGTCATTGTTTTATCAGCTTACCAAAAGGTAAAGGTAGATTTCCCTCTGCAACATAAAGGGCGGCATGATTGCCCTTTTTAGAGCTCTGTCGATTGGGGTTCCTGTGTCCCAAAACTGGACTGGAAGGGGACTTGCTTGCATTCTGTAGATTGCCGACTGTAGTCACTACAGCAGAGAAAAGAAGTCATAATGCTATAAACTCATGAATGTAAATCTTGGTCTGTCACTAAGGCCTGTAAACCCTACAACCTGTTACAGATGACCTGATGAAATATGACAGGTAATGGTAGCTTGTAGCCAAACAAATGACCATGGACACTTGAGGAAAAGTAACAAGTGCAAGATCGCAAGCTACAGTAAAATGCTTCATAACTCAGTGATAGCCCACTTAAAATCGGTGAATAGGGCTAACCAAACAAATTCCTTTCACTTCATTAACTTATACAAACAAGAACAACAAAATAGTGAAAAAACTGACAAGCCCCCCCACCCCACCCCTCTCCAACTCCTCCCACCAAAAAAAAATCAGGGTTCGAACAGGATTCAACAAAAATTTGGAGGGCTTCATCTGAAGTTTTCTCATTTTGCCAATACAACTGCAATAATCATATCTTCATTTACAATGTACATTGATCGATTTTGCATTTAGAGTCATTTTATAATTATAACTATCATCATCATCATCATCATCATCATCATCATCATTACTACAGTCAATTTTATTAAAAACAGTATTTCGTGTCCTAATAGAGAGCTTAAGCAGAGATGTCTTTTTGTTTGATGCATGTCGGCCGGAAGTGTGCCCTTTTTCATGTTAATATGCCTTGATTTGTCTTGATAAGAGTCTTTACTCATATGCAGATGATTTGCCCAAAAATATGGGCAAGTTCGCTGTCCAAGAATGCAAAACGTCCACTTCCTGTTGACATACATCGCTCAAAAATGATCCTGCTTAAGCTCTCCAATTACATGTACCTGTCCCTTCCATTTCTGATCTTTGAGTTGTGACCCTTTGTATCAGTTGCTCCAATGAAACCATGGCACAAAAAAAATATTTGTAAGCCAAAAGGTTATCTTTTGGATCACTCTGTTTAACAGTCAACACACTAGAGCCTCTTCTACTACCTGATGGCCGTTCCACTTCACTCAGTGATGCATGTTCATTTTTCTTGTTACTACTACAAGACTCGCAAACAGACTGGAGCTCTTGTGTAATCTTCACTAAGTATGAATCATGAATGTAGTCAAAGCTTGGCACCTTGTCAGGGAAAATACCCTCTTGCAAAATTATTGCATCCTCATGTATCATGATTTCAGCAGCTTTACACAGCTTTACAAATGATACAACATTACCAGGAATGTTACCCTCATGTGGGATTAGATCTGTTTCAATGTCTTGCAACAAAGCTTCATTTCTCACATATTGGTCTATCAACTTTCGTCGATAATTCTTGTATCCCTTCCAAATTTCATTGGCAGGATAAAGAAAACATAAGTCTTGCAACAGGTTTATTTTCCTTTCATCACAAAATAACTCACTGTGTTCATCAAACAGAGGTAGATTTGCCAGAAGAGCCCAAAATCCTTTGCGCAGTTTGCTCCTGATAGCTTCCCATAAGATGTCAGTAGCTTGTTCATTTTCTATCACAATGGTGTTTAAAGGTACCTCCTCTTGTTCACTGACTCCATCCTTCTGAGGAAGGCCAAAGGGCATTACAATTCCTTGCTGGGAAGCAAACTGTACCAGGTCGTCAAAGATGGACTCCTCTTGGCCAGGGTTACGTTCTAGTGCCTGAATCTGAATGACAACCCCAACAACAAGATATGCCTTTCATAGTCTGATTTACAACAAATACTGTAACTAATGTAATATAACTTGAAGGATGCATTGTTATTGAATTTACCAGTACTTTATTTTGTAATGTTACAGGTCAAATTTGATTTCAGGTTAAATTGGATTTAACCTAGGTTGATTCTCAATTCCTTTGTCTCCTAGCTGGCCCTAAGAGACCAAGGAAATCGAGAATCAACCTAGTTTAAAGCAATTTAACCTGAAATCAAATTTGACCTGTAACATATACATGTATGAACTTTGCTCAAAGGTTTCAAGTGTTTTGGACATAAATGTAAGATTCAGTCCCGAATAGCTGGCCATTTGCACGACGATGACTCCTTACAACTACGACCAGAAATCATTCTCTTTTTCTTTCATATTTAAATTTGGTAATCCCAGTGAGGTTCAAACAATAAGGGCCCAAATTTGCACATTAGAAAGGAATACCCCAAAGGATTCTGGTAGTAGTAGTTAAATGACGCCATCGTGCAAATGGCATAATTATTGTTAAGCAAGGTTCTTCCCATCTTATAAAGGCCTGGAATTCCCATGCTATAAATATGCAAGAATCAGTAAAGAAAAAATTCATGTTCACTTGCAAGATGAATAAAAGCTTACCACATTGTTCAAGAAACAGTTGAGTGCAATAGGCTCATAAGAGCAGGCATTTGTCTGTGTAACATTGGATGATGCCAAAAGATCAACTGCCCCTCTTGAGTTTAACCATTCAGAAGGATTTTGATTTCTGTCTTGAGAGATGGTATTGCAGACATCCACAAACTGTCCCCAGCTTTCCTGTAAGCTATAAAATAATGTAAAGGGAAATTATAATTTTGTTCAATGATGTCTTTACAAGGAGACCGTTCTGGAAAGAATTTTAAACACAAAACTCAACAGTATCACGAGTACAGTACAACATTGAATTAGGGGGTAGGGTATCAGGGGACAAAAGAAGGAGTGGGCTGAGGATGATAGGAGACAATAGGAAGAAGGGATAATGATAGTAAGAGGCAACTGCAGTGGGAATAAGTAACAATACCATGGGAAAATGGGGGGAATGGAGTGAGGATACTAAGGGCACTTGCCAAAAGTCAGAACTGGCCAGCTGGATCATGGTCAGACCAGACATTTTGGCAATGAAAAATAGGCTTTTTCCAAGAGGTTTGCTGAAAAACCATCTTCCTTGTGCATAATATCTAGGATTTGACTGATCTGGATCGTTAGTTTTGATTTTAAGTGAAATTCTCATTACGATGGGAATGGGCTGGCTGGTCAGTTCTGATAAATGGAAAGCACCCTAAGAGACAATGGTGAAAATGAGTGAGAATAACAGAGGATTGGCAGGGCTGTACTCTAGCAGTATAAGTATAAGTATGTCCTAGACAAGACAAGATGGTTCATGTCTTGTTATCCTGGACTTGTTCTCATGTGACTGTTTCTAGTAATAATAGTAATCTACCATGCACCCATGTGACAAAGTAAAGAATTTTTCCATGCCAGCCCTGCAAAAATTTTTCTGCCCAATCTAAAATTAAGCCATGCATTCTAAAAGTTTGTGTCTAATATAAAACATGAAGGTCATTTGTACATGGAGGGGGGCATTGAGTTGGGGGGTACCCAATACCACAATACAGTAAGAAAATTTGGCAAATACCAAAATAGCGTGTCAAATATCAATGAAATACTGATACTGCAATTATTTTCAGATACGCTTACTTAAAGTTGTATCCATCTTGCTAATTGTTTATCTCATGCATTTATGCACCGGCAATCAACCTCAGCCATTGCGAAGAAACGTGAGACGACCTCAAATTGATCAGTACAACAATCGAAAAGGATGCTCTACCACTTTTGTCTGTCAGAAATTGTGTAATCATTTATCATTAATCCAAAGCCTTAAAAATACTGATGTGCATTAGACAGGAGAGTGCAATGAACAGTACTGCAATACCGTGAAAGATCTTCTTTTACCGAATGTCCCATTAGCCAAAAGGATGAAAAACTGCATACCGCAGTGCTAAATGATACCACAATACCGTACTTTAAAATCAAAATTACCGAAATACCGCTTGAAAAAAAGCTCAATACGTCGCAAGACCGTAAACCCCCTCCACATGGCGTTCAGTGTCTTAGCTAGGACATGTCTTAAGATGTTATTGTAAGTCATATACAGTATTCAACCTAGGTTGCCAGGGTTAGAACCCTAGCAGAAAGTTTGTCCATAATCCTAATAGCCGGTATGCTAATATGACCTAAAAGCGAATAATTTTAAAACGGATGCATCTGCAGCGATCAGAAATGAAAAGGAGAATTTCGACAAAAATTAAGGACGGTAAAAGAAACTCTGGTGAAACAAAAAAAAAATTCAAAATCAAGCAGAAAGGTTATACGCTAGAGAGACATCGTCGTGCATGCGGGCGACTTTACAGGGGCCAAATTTGCTTTCCACATGCATATAAAATACATGGCGATTTGTTGATGATCATTTAGGGCAAAACTAAGGGAGACCGTCTGAATAGGGTGATTTCCTAAGGGTCCCTGAAGAACGTTTCATACCTTCCCGTGTTTTCCTCTAACCGAGCATCGAGCTTTTGGATGGCATCCTTGATCGATCCCACATCCAGCGAAGAAAAATTCAGTCCATTGACCAACAAGGACAATTCTCCAATCTGATGTTTCTTCGTCTTCGAGTATCGCGACATCTCTCGCCTCTGAGAGCGCCGAATATGAGCTATCAAAGGGCGTAAAATTCACTAAACATACTAGAAACCCCAGAAAACTGTCGAATCGTCATTCTGCATTTATGATGAAGCTCTAATAAACAGAAAAAGAATTGACTGTGCTTGTTTTCCTAAGTTTCGTGATGTTTACAAAATTTCACCGAATTATTCTTGCCGGGCGCAGATGGCTATGGCGGACGTTTTCCTTATTTGGTTATCATTCCCAAATACGGTTTATGTCAAACCAAGTCCCTCGCAAGCTCGGCCCGCTGCGGGATCACCTGGCGCGATCCATTCAACCAAAAATTTCCGGAATTTTCGGAAAAGTTTCGAAAAAATTGGTCTACCTTTTGAAGTGGACCACTTTTTCCGTTCGGACCGGTCTGAATTTTGTTTGAATGGATCACTCCCGTGTCTGTGAGTTTTTCTAAAGTGCTTCATTTCTCACGCCCCCCAGACCGATCACGACAGAGACAACGGGACGAAAAATGAGAACCCTAATGCGACTCCGATGTTTTTAAATTAAAATTTACCACTCTGCCTTGCCAAGCCACAGGGTACTTAGGCTCCTGATTCTCGATCCGTGCCGAAGATCAGGAGGCGTGAAAACTACCAATAAACGCCGCCCTCGAATAAGCGCCGCAGCCAATCAGAAGAATGCGGCGTCTATTCTAGGAATGTAAGAAAGAATCGGTATAACTTGGTAATCTACACCTTCCGGACGTTTACGACTCTGTCTGAGAGAAATTGGAACTTTAAACATCTCAAGCTTCTTTATTACCAATTCACATTACTTGTAAATTCCAATCAGTTGTATTTTTAATAGTATTGTTATGCTTCAGACAGGGAATAAGCGTTTTCAGATTTTAAAGTATTGTAATAAATAATCGATGTCGTGAACATGCCCAAAAATGTCAAAACAACTTATCTATTGGCCTAATGGGAACTTGGCTGCGAGTCTCAGGATAGCCTTGGATGTTTCAATGCGCCCGCGATTCTCCCCATTTGAGCCAAACTTGAAACGTGATTGTTCTCGACAGACTCAGGGACACACTCCCTTGTGCCCCTTTAACAAATTTATCATTCAGTGCTCAGTTTAGATAATACACAAATGTATTTTTAGATGTAGAACTTATATCTAGCAGTATTTATAGATGTCGTGCTAATTACTTTTTTGTCTTGTCGTTCACTATCGTAGATACTAATTCATTAAATTTGACAGCATATTTTCAAAGAAAATGGTGTTTCTGAGTGTTCTTACAGTACATTTTCCCTTCAAAAGCCTGCTACGCTGGCAACGGGTTGGATTTTTTAGGTAACCTGTACACGGTGGGCAGACAAAGCACAGGCTGCCCAGCGATGTGTATTACTTCGGGGCTCTGATATCGATATGCGTGCTGATTTTCTCACGCAACCATGCACCAGCCATACGTGTGCTGGCTGCAGCACAGGCTGGCAGAAATGTATCCTGTCAGAGTAGGCACCCAAAATAGCAGCTTCGTTAGAAGGATAGGAAAGATGTAACTACTGCTTGTCATATTAACAGGATGAAACAAAGAAAAAAGAAAAGGGATTGGAACAAGTGTTGGAATTGGCGATCACCAGGAATTTTAAAACGTGCACGGGGCGATGTTCATTAAGCGGAAAATGGATAAGGGCGTATAAAATACTAGTTAATGCAACTATCTTTTCATTTTTTTTCCTCACTGTGAGAACGATGAGCTCAGTTCTTTTGGTGAACTGACTTTCCTCGTCCGAGCAATGATGTTGCTAAATGTGGCCTGACATTTTGGACGTCAAATACTTGGTACTACATTTTAGCAAAACTAATATATTAGACTTTGTACTGTTAAAATGTCAACTTTGGCTTTAAAGTGCGTTGCGGCTTAGTTTTCACAAATTTCTTTTCGTTTTGACTGCGGTCAACAGGCGGACTCATCATGAGACTTAAATTCACATGAGCGTACTTGGTTATTAATTTCGCGTTTTTAGCGATTGTAAAGATTAAGAAATTCCCGCGAAAAACTCCTAACACCCATACAGAAAACCCAAATAACAGAAAATCTTGATTAACATGTAATGACAACAACATTACAGGATATACTACAAAAATTATTAACTGGTTTTACTGGTAAGTTCTGCTGCGAAATGACGTTCAAATAACTAGCTATCATTTTCATATAAATATAATTGCTACATTCTTACAATTCCCTTAGAAATAAGATCCCATAGTAGCGAAATTTAATGCCCTTTTTCACATTTCCAATTTAAATCGCGAAAGTAAGACTTCGCATTATCGAGAAACACATTTGTTTTTGTAAATGATAGGCTCTCTTAGCCAGGTAAGCTATGCTTTCAAGAACAATTTAGAAAAAATAAGCACAGGTGAATGTTTTGAAAGAAGATAACCAAAATCGCACGAGTCTGTACGTATGTAAAATTATGGTCTTTGAAACCTGGAACTAGTAAAATCCTGTGGTTTTTAATACGATTAGTCTGTACACGGACGTTGTTTTATTTTTATTTTCGTTCTTTTCGAAAACATCGATGAGCGCACGCGGACGGCGCGAGAAAGAAAAATAAAGAAATAATACGATTTTAAAACAACTATTCATGTGTGTAAACTCTTTATTTGATGAAATTCATATAAAAAGCTATGACAGCTTATCATAAATTAAAAGGAACGAATGGACAGCGTACAACAACAAACGGAGGTTCAGTGTCAGTGTTTATTGTCTATCCATTTATTTCGGTTTATTTATCACGGATGTTTTTCGCATGACACGCGTAGTATCAGCTCATACTTGAGATAAAGACGAACCCCAGTCACTACAAGCTAAACTGAGAGCCAAGCTGTTGGCACTTCACGTTAAAATAGCACTGAGATCCTTCTAGCTTTGTTTTGGGTAAAAGATGCTTTATTGATAAACTTATCAATTAAGCTTAACCAAAAGGAAGAAATGAGATGGCAGCCCCAACCATTATAAGATGAAACAAAATATTCAGACAGTGCATGACATTAAATACATCGTAATTACAAAGTATATGCATGTTAAAAACACCTGTCTCGAGGTAGTGAAATTCCCCTTAACATTCAGTTTTAAAAACGTAAAAGAGTTTTCGCGTTCTGTTTAAGTTGCCTCAGGAGTGTCTTGGACTAGCTGATATCGGAAGAATAATCGGCCAACTCCCAACATTGTTGGGAGTTGTTGCGTCCGTTGGCACGTAGCAATACGTTAAATTATATTGTACAAAAATTGCTAGTTGGTCCCAGTACTAGGCTGAAATTATTAAAAAACAGTTTAACAACCTCCATTTGCGATCTATGTATGGACCAAGGGATCTTTAAATCGGTAACTATTACAGGACATTGGAGAAAAATTATGTTTTTTTTCTTTAATAAGAAGACCGCAACGATGAACAGGAAGAAACAATGTGTATATATACATATGGGCACAACTGATACAAAAATATACAATTGAGTGGGAGCACATCAGTCTACAAAGTTATTCTTCATTTACCATTCTAGTCTGGAATGAACTTGGAATTCCGAGTCATTGCTAGTTTTTGAGAAGAGGGGAAAACACGAGACAAAATGGAGAAAAACGCCTCAGAGTAGGGGAGAGAACCAATTATGAACGCAACCGAAATCAACCCTCCACCAAAAACCTAGTAGGTGAGTTGCTAGAGTCATTATGACTTTTGAATGATTGGCACATAACATCTTTACATGTTTTTGCACGCTAATATCCCCACAATTGCACATGCAAATTTCATTTCTCCATATGGTTGTTGAGGATATCTTCTCATGTTTGACAATGACGAACAATATCATTCCTCCACATTGTCGCACGTTAACAGCAACCAGTGACCTAAGACAAACTACTTGGGGGGACACGTTGATGGACAAGCATATATAAGAACGAGAAAGTTGCGCTCCTATACACTTTTTTGCTACAAGGAAATCACTGTGAAATTCTGAGTCCATTCCTTGTGACTCTTGTGCTCCTGTTCCCATAGCCTGTGTCATTTCCAATGGATAGTACTTCTCTCCCACCCCAAAAACATCCTTATAGCAAGCTTTTTCACGGTCCACAAGAATGTTTTAAGACTTGGCTTAGGTCAGAAGGGCTAATTTGGGAAAAAAACATTCTTATGTCACTTACATTCCCAAAAACGTTTAACACAAGTCTCCCTCAGGTTCTAGTGGGGCTAGGTAGAGTAACTTTTTTTGTGTATTTTTCTTACATAACATAATTTTATTATTTATTTAGCGGAAAATACATGGGTATATGATCTAATGTGCTTCACATTAAAATGCTTATAATATTACAATGAAATGGATAAAAAGTTACAGCTTTTCGGAATAGTTAATAAATGGATACTAGATAAAAATATTATATCTATATATGCATGCAAAAATCTATGTTAAAGTACTATGGGATATAAGCCAAAAGCTAATTTAAAATAATGAGTTTTTAGCCATGCCATAAAAGTTTTGAGACTGCCCAAAGCTCTTAACTCGTGTGGAAGGGCGTTCCACAGGGTAGGCGCGGCTACAAAGAATGCCCTGTCTCCTGTTGTCTTCTTGGTCTTGTTGGGCAGATCAAGCAGTAAGTGTTTTGTATTTGATTGCAGGTTATAATTTGACTGTGGCTTAAGTCTAATTAATTAATTGATGAATATATGTGGGAGCACCACAATGTAAAGCTTTGAATGTGTATACAACCAATTTAAACAATATATACGGTATTTAACTGGTAGCCAGTGCAAGTCTTTCATAACAGGAGAAATGTGATCAAAACGCATGGTATTGGAGATGAACCTTGCGTCAGCTTTTTGAACCCGTTGCAACTTGTTAATATAACTGGTTGGTAAGCCATACAGCAGACTGTTACAGAAGTCTAGGCATCCAATTACTAGTGCTAAATTAGTGTTTGTGCACTCTTGTACGAAAGGTACTTCCTAATGCATCTAATTTTGTATAGTGAACAAAAAGATAGACTACATGTTTTCCATAATGTGGGCGCTAAAATTCAGCTGCGAGTCAAACCAAACTCCAAGATTTCGCACCTTGTTTACAGAAAGATATTCAAGAGACATAAATAACACATGAGAGACTGCAGCACCGGCATACAGTTCAGTGGCAGATCAAGGGGAAGGGCCCCCGCCCCCTTATTTTTAGACCAAACTGAGCACCCCCCCTCCCTTATCTGAAGGTCTGGATCTGCTACTGCAGCTACATGTCAAGACAAAACAAAAAGCACTGAAAAACCTTTAGTTGTGGACTAAGGCTATGTTCAAACTATACAGGATAGCCTTTTCTGCCAATGCGAAAAGTATGCATTATAGTATGAACATCTCCCTGATAAAGAAGATCCGCTCGCACAGCTTCACTCAGTTACAGAAATCATGCCAAAATCACCTTTCTTATGTGTGGAAAGAATCCCTATCTGGTATGGATTTTGTGTCAATGCAAAAGCTATCCAGTATCGTGCAGTGGCGGGTCCAGAGGGCCTGCCCCCCCTTATTTTTGGACCAAACTGAGGCCAGAAGGGGCGAAAAAAAATTTTTTAAGACCGCCCTCCCCCCTCTTATCTCAGGCTCTGGATGACTGCCCCGCCCCCTTACCTGACGGTCTGGATCTGCCTCTGCAGTGTGCACACAGCCTTACGCCTGAGTAAATACTGTTCCTATAAATATTTATAATTCATAAAGACAATTTTGCACTGCAAAGAAGTAACTAATTAGCAGAACAAGAAAGAGCGATGAAATTTCCTTTCTTGTAGTGGTATATTTATGACTGGATTTACATTTGTACTTTCATCAGGCATCTTTGCATAATTTCCCAGTTCTGCTAGCATTATCTGTATAAACCAGTCTTTCTTTATAGTTATGGAAAGCTAGGAATGCTTTTCAATAAAATGGCTATGATGTAGCAGCTTTTCAATCAGTTGGGGCCATTCCAACCAAACCTCAGGTTCAAAGCAGAAAAATCAAATTAAGTATGAATTAAATTTGTTTATGCAAAGCACCTCAGGAATAGAATTTACTGATAACAAAATTGATAAATCTCTCCATTCACATCAGCATTTACGATGAAATAATTTCTAGAACATTTGCATCATTCTTACAGACTTGTTTCAACACTGAAGACTTGAACACTCAAAGTGTTTCAAGAGGAAAACAATGAAGCTATCCATTCAAAAATGTTTGATAGCTTTTCGTATGGAAATGAGCTCTTTATAATCAAATGGAAAACAGGATGGTGAATTTGAAGAAAAAAAAAATTAACTTCTTTACAAAAAATTATGATTTGCAAAATAATGTTTCAATTTTCATGCATCTTTCTTGTGTGCAAAGGTCTCATTTTCACACAAAAAATTTGAGCACTTACACTTCACATAACCCTAACAAGAAAAGCACTAAAATTTACCAATCACCACCAAACTGTACATCATACGGAAAATGATACAGCTAAACCCCACTTTACAGACACCCACTTAATACAGACACCTAGTTATAATGGACAATTTTCCTTGTCCCTGGGGAAAGTAAGACCTTACATTTTCTCCAAATTCAACCTGCTTATATTAACCCTTTAAGTCCCAATATCCACATACAAATTCTCCAAACTGATCTCCATACATTTTCTTGAAGAATTAGTTGGGAGAATTTGGTAAAAGATCAAATATTTTTCTATTTGAGATCATTTTGTTAATTCTCATAGACTTTGCTCATGATAGTCTATGGATACTGTAGGAGAAAATTGATTTTGACCACTTTTGGGACTTAAGGGATTAATACAGACAACCTATCAATACAGACACTTTCTATGGCAACCTCAGTGTCCGTATTTATGGCCGGTTTGACTGTAACATCAACTTGACTGTCTTTCACCCTAATCTAATCTATACATTAAGCAAACAGTCTTCCCTAGTGCCACCTGCCACTGGATTTATAGAGTACATTCACTTGTCAGTCTCCCATAAATCTTTCCTGTTATTGGAATAGGCTGCAAAATAAATCATCAAGTGTATTAAGTTACTCTACTTTGTTTGAACTTCCTCTACAAGCTACTTCTGTTTGGATGAATATTCATGACGGTAATTGTCTATGAACTGAGATGAAAGCAATTTGTTCTGAAATCATATTCATGATTTTAGAATCAGAAAAGTGCACGGCGCAAGTTTTGACACAAAGTTCAAATTCAATTTTATTATAGATATTTAGAAATTGCCCAATTTAATCCAGTAGGCGGTTTGTTTAAAAGTTGAGGCAGAGAAGCATTCACATCTCACTTTTTATGCGACACAGAATGGATGTGATTTAGAAGAGAAGTAATGTGATTTTAAAATGTAATATTAGAAAAAAAGTGATCTAGAGCAAAAAATAGTGCAATGTGTGAACAAATCACACTGCACTCAGATCACCAGTGAATTCAAAAAGGGTGTAATAAAAAACACATTGACTTTTTCCACTCAACAAAACAGGAACACATTCTAACTTATGATTAACATATGTCAAAACGTCTTGCGTGATAATATTTTTGTTACCAGTGGTTGCTTGTAGCACATTTTATTAATATTGTACATGATGGAATACTTCCATACAAATTTTTTCCACCACAATGCCAACATCCAGAGCTAAAAAATTCTGTGACATCTTTAAGATAACCTGTAGCAAACTATACTCTAGTTCAGTTTTATTTTGGTTAAGTTTTTCATCTTAGACTCTTTGTTATTGTCTATGGCAATTAACGACTATGTCAGAAAGAACAGAAAATTAACCCAAAATATAACTGAACTACAACAAAATTAATACACTTGCCTGAATTCACAGCATTTAAATAAGAATGTTATATATTAGGAATACAGCAAGATTTAAGGCTAAGATACTTAGCATAAAAATTAAAAAGGAATTGGCTATAAAATCTTCACAATTAGACAGTATCTGACAGTTCGTGTTGTGGTGGATAAAATTTTGAAAAAATATTTTTAATCATTTTAAAATCATTTCTTTATCTTGAGATAGAGAATCTTCATTCAAAAACACAACCGATAGAATTAATTTAACCTTCAAATTATCTGTAGTGTTCAAACTAAATCAAATTCATCATCTGTTTATTCTAATCTGGGTTTTTTTTTTCTTATATTACATGAAAGCGAAATAGTGGTCTCTGTCTTTATTTTCGAAATCCAGAGCTCTAAGTTTAGGCAGCATCCCTTTTTGTCACTAACCAGATCGAAACACTATCATCTCTTCTAGAATGCACGCACAATAAAATTAATGTTAAGCTTATCTCAAATAACTTAGTGAAAATATCTCGATGAGATAAAATTTGACGCTCAAACGAGTACCATACCAACCTATTCGCCTTAAAAATAACTAGAATTGATTTTTAAAAAGAACAAGAAATTTGCAAAGAAGAAAACTTTGTTTACATTTACAATTTTTCCATTTTACGAGGAATAAATTAGTCAAACAAAAATTATTCAAAAAGTAAAAAGTTTTCAACGGAAGCCGCTTGAATTAAAAAGGTAAATTATACTAAAATTTCTTTGAGTATTATACCGCAAAAGACTGATAAAGATTTAATGAGTGAAATAACATTCTGGGTATTAATAGTACAAGAAAGCTGAAAGCTAGACTGTTTTGAATTCATAATAAGGTTACTTAATTATTGCAAATTTCAATATTTAGAAAAGTGAAATAAAAGCATTTTCGACTATGAATGCGGCTAAGATGAAAACGGCGGTCGATTAAGAACTTAAAATGGTATTCGTTTTAATAGAAGAAAAGAGAATTCAATATCCCACTGTAAGTGGCGATTGTTTCAAATCATCAAAAAAACCCTTATAAGCTTAAATTCAAAATCTCTGAACATGTTTTGAAACCTTCCAAGGGAAGATAATAGATGATTGCACCTGGTTTAGTGTAAACACGAACGTCAGCGATTTTTTTTCATTCCGGATCAGTGACTTTTACTCTTTTGGAAGACTAAGGCGTTTACAGTCTCGTTTACGTTAAAATAAATATCACAGCAACAAGCAATATACGCCTCACGTATTTTGAAAAGGATATATGCAACCACACGAGAGGCCTGAGTTGCACACCTGACAGGAGATAAAGGTCACATTCAGTGAAAAGCACAGTCACATAATAACAATTCTCCGTTAGCACTTGCTCATTCTACAAGCTTCCTTCTTCCATAAGTTTGTTCAGATTATCTACGATGTTCTTGAGAATAACCCCGAAAGGCCCATCGCGATTAGCTTGAAACACTCTTTCTAGCATGTCACCATCCGCGTAATAATTGAACACATGATCGACCCGTCCGTGCGATTTCGGTGTGAGATGCCGTTCGATTATTTGATGCAACTGGCTTCGACAGTCCTCCAAGTTCTTAGTCAAAAATTTCTTATCGAAGGAGAAATCCACCTCGTAAAAACTAATTAAAGTCATGGCTGCTGAACGGAAGTTTTTTCTGAATTTTTCCGCAACTTGAATTTCGTCGCGGTTCAACTGGTCGTTTCTGAACAAAATGCTGATCTTCACCACAATTTTCACAAGGTCCTTGACGAGTTTCTCTGCTTCTTTCTTGTTCCCGGACTCAACCTTCGCTAACCTATACATCTGATCGAGCAGATCGCCAGTTGTGTCATCTACAAACGCTTTTGCCACATTTTTCGAAGCCATCTTGCCCAGAATTTTCTTCTGGGCTCGCAGTGCGACACTTTTGGAGTTGAATCCACTACCTGGCTCGGCAGCTTCGGCCATTTTTGTTCCTGGATAATAAAGAGGTGTAAGCATAAAGGATTAATTTCCCAACTTACATACAATAGAGTCGCAGAAATTTACAACAAACAAATAAAATGGGTTTGCAGGCGCGTAACTCGGCAAGCTCAAAACACTCGAACGAAACCGAAATTACCTGAGCTAGTATGGTTTCGTGAATCTTACGTTTCCACGCGACCAAAATCACAGGTTTTTGATATTCATTTTCCAAAGACTGACTGAACTTCACGCATACAGCAACGCAACAATGCGACGCAAACTGCACCAGAGAGAAATTATAAAAGCGGTAAAATTTGCTAAAGCTTCAAGTGATTGACATATAGGGGCACGTGATGTAGATTGCAAGCTAACATGAATATCACAGCAAATTGTTCGTTGCCTCCCTTGGGAATTATTAATAAATACTTTAGCTGCACCAGACAGCTCCAGTGGATACAGATCTATGTTTAATGCTAAGCACTAAATACTTGCCACTTTTTCAAAACAAAGGCTATTTGGGCCGATTCCTGTCGACTGATAAGGAAGCCGTCTGGGTTTTGCTTTCGTTCGGTTTGTTTACATTCGTTTATTGTTTTACTGCCTCAAACAACACACATTTCTGTGTTTTGTGTCATTTACTGAGCAGTCAATGAAAAGAAAACCCTTAGTTTACATTAAAGGACAGTTCGTAGGCTTTCTAATAAATTCATTTACATTTACATTTCTATTTTTCCAGCGTTTGATATGTCAAAATTATTTATGATCACGAAACACAAACATTCGAAAACACGCTTTCACTTTATTTGTAATTAATAACTTCACATATATATCAATAATAACAAACTGAATTTTTAGTATCGCATGTAGACAGCTACTGAGCGACGGCTCGTTGAAATAACCAACTGATTTATTTATTTTGAGCATGCCAATTCTAATTGCGTGGGAGGGGAGGATCGCGGAGGACCTTAAATTTCTATCACGCCCCGTCCAAAGTACTTTATCGAGATTCTGATAAGGCGTAGAATTTGCCAATTTCCGGACACGTTAAATAAATGCCTCCTGGGGTTAAATAACACGTCAAGAATTTAGTCACGACAAAATTACTTTTGACTTGTGAAGACATTTATCCAATATGACCATCGAGGAATTTAAGAAAAGGATTTTTTAAAAAAGATTTACTTATGATTGAGATTTGTAGATAAAGGGTTAAGTGTCGGTATCAGGCAGGAAACTCATGAGTTTCTGTATCAGGCAAATCTCAGCAATTTCTGTGTGCTAGTTTCGATCGTGAATTTTACATTTGATTCAAAAGGTAACACAACCTACATGCCTGTTTTCGCGCAAAACGGGTCTAACCTTGTTTGCGCTCTAGTCGACACTCGTTCAAGGTAGGCCATTGCAAGTAAGCGATTTTTTTTTTTTTTTGGCTACTGCTTCTACTTGTTCACGCTTTATACATCATGAGTGTTTTTTTCTTTGTTTTGTTTTCTAAGGAAAAAAGAAAAGAAAAGCGAATGGAAAAAGAAAAAGAAGAGGTAAGATTCATGCGTTGAGAACTTACTACACGAAATGAGGGCTCTCAGTTCTGACGTCTGAATTAAAACTGCAGTAAATATATATCTATTTTTTTTCTTGAAGGGGACCACACAAGGTTCGACATTTGCGGGTTAACTGAAAAGGCAGTAAACGCCAGGGCAGGTTCTGGGATCTCTAGTGAGGCTCTTTGCCTTGGACTATGCCGATGAGTCCTAATGAAGACGGAACAGCAGTCCATTCCCGGGGGGCGGGCACTCCCTTATATCATGGTTTTCGTGCCGTTTCGGTCTGAAAACGGGTGTAGATTTTGCTCATTTTGGTCTGGAATCGGGTATGCTTTTCGAGGAAACTACGGAAGTGTATGAACGTATTTTTCGTTTCAATTCCAAATGAATCAGAAGGAAAGAGTAATATGCGAATTCCAAATGGATTGCTGAGTTACATTTCTCCTAGCGCAAATTAAAGGTTAAGGTCAGGTAAGAGTGTCCCTCCGATATTATTATTATCATTATTTGCGGGAGCCGAAGTAATCGGCTCCTGTTATTTGCTCTCGGCCTGTCGCTCGGAATAAAGCCTGGAATGCATATTAATCTTTTGGACAAAAACGTGCAAAACTTAACTCGCTTTGAGGCTGAGAAACGGTTCTTGACGGTGAAGCCTCGAAATAATGTGACCATTGTTAAACGGTAATGAAAATTTAGTGGTGCTAATGCTAACGAGATTTCAGATAAGAAAAGGACAAATTGACAATTTTTTTTTTTCTGATCGGGCCGATAATATGTTGTTGTATAAATGCTGTTTTCGTAAGGTGCCATACACCATCCTGTTAACATTTGGACCCAGCCCACCCTCTTTTTTCTCTCTTCCCCGTAGCTACCGGCTATAACATCTTGAATCTATTAATCTACTGTTTTCGAAACGCTGGCTAGCAATGCAATCAGCACGATTAAAAAATAGACTGTATACGGAAGACCATCTTATATTTTGCAGGAAGCGAAAATGGCCGGCTTAGTGAGATCTTCCATGTGTCCGCTCCTTTCCAACAGCCGCTGTTCGCATATCTACCCATGGGAACAAGGCAGTGGACAAGTTTTATGTCATCTTGTTTTTATAATAGCATATTGACGAAGTTATTTAATACCAAACTAGTTCTGGATGGAAGCATGAATTGTAATGTATGACCTAACTACAAGTGAGAAACTCTAAATGTCTGAAAAGTTCTGTGTGGAAGCTAAGGCTTTTGGGATGAGAAATTAAGATGTTTTCGAAAAGAATTATTTAATCAAGTAGGCTCCTCTTTGTTTAAAAGGGTTAAATGGTTTTATCCTTGGTCTGGCCGAAAAGCGGATTGATCCAGACCGATTTAGTCCCGAAAAAGGATACTAACTTGATGATTCTAGTGAGGTAAAGGTTGCCGAAAAATGTCATCTCAGAAAACTGTTATCTGTTTCTATAAGCCAAAATTGTTCTCAAGATAAGGAATTTAGCACTTTCACAACTGAAACCTTATCGCCTTCCGTGAAACCATTTCCTCCCTAGTTCCTAATGAGATAATCGTTCATAATCCATTTTGTAATGCGCTAACCGGCCTCTTCTAATTTGCTGTATGATGACAGTAATCGTCAGGGGACGCTCAAGTGACTTACCGTATTTATTCGGATAAGCGCCCAACCTCGCGTTAGCGCCCACCTCGGATAAGCGCCCATCCTAAAGGCAAAAAAAGTTAATAAGCGCCCAGCCTCGAATAAGCGCCCACACCACCCCACCCATGTGGGTTACAATGAGATTGAAATTAAATAAGTACTAATATAAAGAGACTTCCAGGAAGACAAAGTTTTCTTCAGAGTAGGGGTAGTTTACAAAAACCTTGCTTTGTTACATCTTCACGTTTCGTTATGACCATTTATTGTTTTGTTGCAAAATAAACATACTACACTTGCTGAAAACGGTGAAAATTTAATAAGCGCCCACTCTCAAGGTCCAAAAATTTAATGAGCGCCCAGGGCGGTTAATTGAATAAATACGGTAGTAATCTTTTCTAACCCAGTTCTCCACTGTCTGGTTATAATTGAGAAAAGCGTGTTGTGATTGGAAGAGCGCAGACCCGTGCTCATTCCCTACCTCTTTTCGCGACTAAAGCATGGGGAAAGTTCCAAGGGCCGCTGGAGAAGAATGAAAGAGTTCTTAGGTCGGCCAAACGTCCCTTGGTCCAGTGCGTTCTTGCCAGATTTCTGCTTAGGTTATGAACGACCGGGAATACCATGAAATGATTAGTCTAGTGTGTCTCAGGCATGTGCAAAGAATAATAATAATAATAATAATAATAATGATGATGATGATGATGATGATGATGATGATGATACTCATGATGATAGTCATGATGATGATAATAAAAATAATAATCATCATTATATTATCATCGTTATTATCATAGTTATAATCATAATCATTAGAGGGGTTAAAACTGAAATAGAGTAACCAGTAGTAAAAGTTAAATATAAACATTTAAAGTAGATAATGAAAGATAAACGATAGCAATTTTTAAATCACTATTGGTACACTTTAGAAGTGTAACTAGCGTTAAAATTCCTTCATTACAACACCATTAGGAAATTACAAAATTACAATAGGACCCAATTTTCTTCGTACACGTAGAAAGAAGAAATGATTAAACGTCAACGCAGAAATGTCTGAAATCATCAAACATTCTAAGGTGATTAGGGAGGCTATTTTTCAAAACAAAAATATTTGATGCAGAGTCCAGAAAGTACATTTTTTAAGCGGGATTGAAGGCCTAATAGCAGAACCAGTCCCAGGTTTCACGGCTCTTGCTAAGGGGCCTGGGAACGCAATGTACGCCATCTAGTTGCTTGATTATTAGTTCTTTGTGTAGAGCCGCCTATGCACTGATCTAAGTTAATGTCCCTCCTTTCCTGATCATGGGTAACCATCCAAGTTTTACAATGTCTTTTTTTCCCGGACGTATCGTCCCGTGACAAAAGTGGCTGCTGTTGTTGATCGTCACAGGAAAAATCATCAAAAATTATGCCAGAGGTCACAACATGTTTTTACGCAGACGTTGGGGTATAACCGCGTAGCTTAAAGGCAAATTAACAACATGAGGAAAAATACATAGAAGCCAATAGCTTCTAAGCGCGTGACTGACCATAACGCAGTATATTCAGTAATCACGTGGGAGAGAGAACCAATCGGAACCGACAACACAGGCTAAGTGATCTTGGCGATTATGTGTCTGATTGCGGCCCCCGTGTGGTCACAGCTGCAAATAAGCTACAAGAAATGGGTCAAAGGCGGTGCCATCATGGGGATTATCTTGTTTTTCTTCACAATTGTGCTAGAATTCCATTTCAAGACCTTTGTCTCACAGGAAATGCTTGTAGAGTTAGTATCTGGTGGTCTTTTAGTACCAATTTCATATCAGACATAGGGGGAGATCTTGAAAAAGGGAGCCCGTAGGCTATCATGACTATAGCCATTTGTATCATCAACATCCATGGTGAAAAACATAATTATGAATAGTCTTCCACGTTGTAATAACCACTTTTTTCCTCGCATTATATTTCATTTTAGTTCTATTGAATCAAAATGTCTTTGGAGATTCAAAGTTTTTAACAATTTTGTTTGACAGTGTCCTCGTCCTAATTCTTTGTTATTTGCGCGTGTTAGAGATTTGGCGGCGGAACGGCCATCCTTGCGGCTTTGCTACGAGAACTATCTCCTCCGCAGACCCTCTCGCTTTGTATCCCAATAAGAATACAGGGATAAGTTAAAAATAGCTAGCGCGTAGTCCCTCCGCGCGCTTTCTTTTCTCTCTCTCCAGCCTCCCTACGATACAAAGAGGCCTCTGCGGAGGAGAGACCTACGAGAAGCTAGCGCTGGAAGCGCGAGAATTTTAACGCGTCTCCTCCCCAATTTCCGCTCAGCTTTGCAGTTCCTACGTCAAAACTTTGCTCGCGCTAACAATCCCGCCGACTACGCAGACTAGTATTGAAACAATACAAGTAATAATAGTATTTTGTGAGTATATTATTATTTATGTAACTAGGATACGTCTGCAGCAGATGACTGACTGTCTGGCGCATCCTAAATATTCTTTTTACATTGAATGTCTCTTGTTAGTGGCGTTTGTGAATGTGTTTTGTGTTGAAGACTCTGAGCGGGTTCACAAATCAGTAAGAAATTTGCTGCCTCGGGGAACCTCAGTGGCCTGGCTTGTCTCGAATTAAAAGCAGTTAAGGTGATCCATAAACCGCAGTTGTATCATCACTCAGGCTTTTTATAATCAGCTATCACGTTTCGGTGGTGCCGTAATGTATTGTACTGAAGGTTTGGACAAATAAGGTGTTCAGTAACTTCATCAATTAGCTGTATTGGACGTCTGCATTTGAATCGCCGTCTGCCCAAACCACATTGGCGGTGTTGCCGAGAGGATCGATGGCGTCATGTCGCTAGAAAAAAGTGACCCTAAAAGGCTCGCCAGCATCATTAGTCATTTCATAGTTAAGTAAATAAATGATCGCTTCAGAATAATGTAAAAAACAGCTTAACGAAAGTGCATATGATGCTTTTAGGCTTTTTATTTAATTGAACATTATGGCTTATTTTGTGAATCTTGGGGGCAAATTGACTTTTGAATTTCCCTCGATTTTCTCTCTTTTTTTTCCCTATAATTTAGCACATAGACTCTTCTACCCCGCTCAACTTTTCTAATCGTTCAATTCTTCCTCAGCATCAATTCTCCAACCTGATTGAGGAGTTTTAAAATTCAATGACAACATTTCGACACGATATTGTGATATCCCTTTTTCCTGATAAAAGCGGATAGCTATGAAATACCTTAAAGACAAGGTGTTTATGTATGGGGATTTTGTCAATCTTGTACCGAAGAGGAAGCCATATTGAGCTTGCCGCATACAATCTGCTGACCCTACCCTCATGTAGATGCGTTTAACATGTTTTGTCTGTGTAGTTTGATACAGCAAAAAAGACTAGGAAATTTGTTATTGTTTCGGTATTAATGAAAGTGTGTATTGGCACGGCTCCATTTGAAATCTTTGTAACATCAGGGCACTTACTCACATAAAATTTGCTTCCGTGGTTTTTCGGCCGGTCAATCACCTAAGTAATAGAGAGAGCCACTTCGAATCATGTGATCACTCTTTCCGTCTCTTTAATACAATTGCCGAATATCTAACCACAGATGAAAGCACTCAGAAATGCATGTAAGTGGATTACCACTAGAATGGCACGCGTTTAATAGTCATTTTCTCTTTGAGCGGAAGATGCGGTTGATCGCCTATTGACAGCAGCGATATTAAGTACTAAGACTTAATACAATTGTATGCAACCAGGAGCCGACTGACGCAACTTGATATTGCTTTTATGTTAGTCCTTATGTTATTACAGATATATATTTAAAAAAATATATCTGAAACGTTTTGATTTGAACGTAATAAAATTAACCAAACTATTTCGACCGAACATCTAAGTCTCTTGTTGGGTCAATTATGAGTGGTTACAAAGCAGCACGTGAGCAAAAAAAGGTCATCAAATGAAAGGGTTCAATTTTTAGTAACAATAATAATAATAATAATAAATATAAAAATGATATTGCGCATATATAATAGAAATATTTTCATATGCGCATAATAGACTATAAGCATTCTCGACCCCAGTGCTTACGTGTTTGGGAATGCGCGCGATCTCTCTCCTCCAAATGCGCAGAAGAGCTCTGGGTCGAGATTGAGACGATAAGATAAAAATAAGTCATCCATAACTATAATAATGGATTGCTAATCTCATCTCCTGGAGGGCTGCACCATACTTCTCGAAGATAAGACCATTGCGATTGAAGAATTTGTTAAATGACTTCTGAAGTAGATTGGTTTCAAAGCCTTGTTAACGTAATGAAAACGGCAGGGTCTATTTCTGAAGTCAACTTTGGACGTGCAAATTCTAGCATATCTCACCAGCTAAGATATATAAACACTGTAACCTGGATTGGCGGAAATGTTGCCGCTTTCCATATGAGGAAGTTGACAATCCGAAATGCAAAGTCATCTCTCTTATATCGCAGATGCTGATACGGAAAGGTGTGTTTATGTCGCCAGTCTTGATATTCGTGTCGAGGTAACACACTTCAGTAGATGATGTGGAAGTGTCCTTAAGTTCCAATTCCGACGGGTAAATAGCGCTGATATAATTTCCAAAGTCCACATTGTTAACACTAAATAAATCGTCGATGTACCGAAAGGTGTTGCTGAACTGGATGGCTTCTGTCGGTAATGTCCTTGTTTCATTGTTTTGACCATGAAATCGTACTCGAAAGTATGAAGGAAGAGATCAGCCAACAAAGGTGCACTGTTGGTGCCCACTGGTAGACCAATAACCTGCCGGAAAACAGAGCTTCCAAAAAGAAATATTAAAATTACTGATATATATATATATAGAAAGAAAATTAATACTAGTAAATCAATGTTGAGATACAATTAACTAGGTAATAGAATAAAAACCAGTATTTAAACTAACCAAGTAATGCTAATAAAATATAAAAATAACAACTTCCTATTCATAAGCTTGGTTAAAAAGTATTGTTCTCAGTTTTTGCTTAATGAGGTAAAATCGCTGGTAATTCTAATGTCATAAGGTAAATCATTCCATGGCTTTGGAGCAGCTGCCACAAATGAGGCTTTGCCGCCAAGTCCTGTTTTGACACTTAATGGTGACAAGATCAAGATCTCAGGTGGTACAAAGAGCTTGTCTTAAAGGTTATCAGATCTGAGAGGTATTATTATGGATAGCTTTGAAAGTAATAGCAGAAAAAAAAAAGATGGAATGAACCTTTTTTTCCTCATCTTATCAAATATTGTTGTTGCGTTTGGGACACTTTCATTTCTGGATCACAACGGAATGACAAAGAGTTTTCGAATAATACTAAAAATTTACCTTGCAAATTAAAATAGCCATTAAAATAAAATCGCCAACAAAAGTGGTAAATGGTCAAGTTATCATGACCTGCCCGCCTTCTGTCTTGTGAGTTGACCAAGATGGACGGACATGAATCAGAATGTGAATGTGCTCCAGAACGTTTTCCTTTTTCTCTCCATTATCGATCGCAGCATGTCTTGATCGTCCTGGTTTTCGTTTCTCTTTTTGTCCTTTTACCACCTGTTCTATGTAATGACTGAATCAACTGCAAACTTAAAGAGCGATAATAACCAACTCAAAACCTAAGTTTCCCCGCTGACGGAGGAGATATCAAGACTGAAAGATCTGGTCCCTAGTTGTTTTATATATTATCCTGGTCTCTCTTCTTAAGACCAATTTTAAAAAATGTTTCTCGTCCCGCTATAGAACTCAATATTTAGTAAAAGCTTGGTTTTATGAAAAGTAAGGCCTGTTACGCAGGATTGAAGAATAAGTAGAATAATTGGTGTTGAAAATAACGCATGCGCATGTTAGGTTTTGTTCGTTCCAACTTTTCCCGGCAGTAACAAATAATACAAAATATAATACAAAAAGAGAGGGAGCCCACAAAATAAATAAATACGGTTTTGGTGAGCAGATTCACTGGTTTCGTGCGGACAGATGGCCGATTCGGGCAAAAAAATATGCGGTTTCAAAGAGGATTCGTGTGGGCGTAGCCTGAGTAATTAACTATTTACAACTAACGTACCTGCATCTTTGAATGGTTTTGAGGGCTTTTTTTACGCAAAAGTTAACCCGCTTATTTCTTGATATTTAAGCAACGGATGTGCTTGTGTATGTTTTTAGATATCTAAATAGATGTGTAGCCCACACTCTCCCTGTTAAGGATTTTAAGCGACTAGGAAGTGAGCTTTTTGTTTTCCAGACGATATGAATGCCGTGCTATTGGCAATAAATTACGAAACTACATACGTTTAGAATTTGTATTCTAATGCGCATGCGTGAATTGGCAGCGGGATATTGAACGAGAGTGTGAAACATTGGCTGCAGAAATAGAAAAGAACCCTGAGTGAGTACAGGTTGTTGTTTCATGAATTTTCTGATGAAGAGCGAGTGTCAAACGTTCTCTACCCAGTATAGATTGCGAGCGAGCCTGCTCTTATATAATAGTAATCATCTCTACCAAGACGAAGGAGACAAATTCTTTTGTCTCTTATCGGCAGATAACGTTCAAAATAAAGTTTCATACCACTTAAACTGGAACGTAAGGCCTTTCTGAATCTTTCCTTACTCAGAGAGTTCCCAAAGTTAATTATTTCACCATCTCTCATGGTGAAATAACTGCGGCAGGATCGTCTTTTTTATTATTTCATGAAGGAGAATTTCTAAATTACTTGGGAAATTTACCTTCTTGTACGCTGAAGAACAGTTTTGCCTTTATGTGTTATTTGGCACGACTGAATTAAGTCAGTGGAGGTTTGAAGCAATTACCGAATCATCGTAGCGTTAATTACCCGCTCTCCTTATCTCAATTAAGTTCAGTATGGCAGCAGGGAAAAGTTTGGAACAGGTCTTTAGAACTTTTAGACTGTATACACAGGAAACATGGACTTGGTCTTCCTTAACTCGAAACAGCACCGACTGGAGTCCTTTATAATTCATTTACCAAGTCCAGTGACTACAGTTATCACTTTGAAGGCGGTGCGACCATATGTCATTTGTCAGGTGGCTTATCAGGCCACTCAGGGTTAGCAAGGTTTTTGACTGACGTTTTTGATAGTTTCAGGGTACTACACGCCCTACGATCAGAGATTTTCTGAAATGAATTAATGCATCTATTGAGAGAGTCAGTTTGCCATTCAGTCAGGCTTGCCCGATGATTCACGTTATAGATACCGGAGAAAAAGGTGCGTACCAGTGCATTCAGTTATTCTTATATATAGTTATAGTTTCAGTTTTAGTTTTCTGAGACAGATTTCAATTTAACAGAAATATTTTAATACGAAAAAGAAAAAGACGGTTCCATTCAGTTAAGCTGACTCGGCTGATTCCCTAGAACTACTACAACAAGAACATCACCATTAATTTATTCAAACATATTTCACAAAGCGAGGCAGCAAAATAAGGATAAAATTAAACGTGGAACCATACCGGTCAGAAATTTTGACATACTTCTGATCAGCTCAAAAACTTGCACACTTTGCTTTTTAAAAACCTGCGCGGTTCCTGGGTAAACAAAAAATTGTAAGGACCCGTGGAAACTGGATGGTAGGATTTTGACTTAACAAACGATGAAATTGTATTTTACTGGCGATTTTTTTTAGCGACTTTGTATCTTCTTTGATGTAGTTTCCTCAGTTCATTTCCCTTTGTTGTTTGTTTACCTCGTTTTTTGATAAAAGGAATGGTATTGTAGAGCCGTACGTGCAATCGACATTAGCGGGCGGCAGTTCGTTTGCATTTTTCTAAATACAGTTGTCTTTAGTTATTTACTGATAAAAAGTCGACCATGTAACTTAGCCGAATTAAAAAATCACATTTTACTGAATAAAGTTTCGCCTCATTTGCGATTATTATTATTATTCATCCAAAATATCTAATCCCCAGACGAATTCTTAATAATATAACCATCTCGGCGTTGACCAAATTCCCTATTCCAGAAGTTATAATGAGAATGAGTACAGTCAACTCTCTCCAAGACGGACACCTTTGGGACCGGCACTAAGTGTCCGTCTTAGAGAGATGTCCTTCTTATAAAGAGTCAAATAAAGGGAATAAGCAAAGGCAGGAACCAACTCTAGGTGTCCGTTTTACAGAGGTGTCCCTCTTATAGAGGTGTCCCTTAAGAGAGAGTCCACTGTACAAGATTAGGTCGGGTGCAACGATTTCTGGGATTGTTTGGCGGAGACAAGAAATAGTAACTTTTGATTGGTTAATGTTACCTTGAATACCATCGACCAATCATAACTTACGCTCTAACCTAAACGATCCCAGAAATCACTGCGCCCAGAGCTTGTACCCATTCTCCCTACAGTTTCTAAAGTGGGGAATTTGGGGGAAGGTTGCCGATATCCTCAAAAAACGACGCAAGGCTTATATTACGGATAATTTGCAAGAAAAAGGGACAGTAGTAGGCGCGGTGGTCTAGATGGCAGTGTAGGGTGGAAGAGATTTCACATTACAAGAATACAAACATTACAAGAAGAGCAAGAATACCACTCGACGCATATCAACTGTCATTTGAAAAATAGTAGCCTGAGAAAGCAGCCAAATTTCGCGACGTCACCACTGGTTTGCCCGCGAAACGACTTATGAGGAACGAGCGCAGAAGTTCCGTACTGATGACGTGTCACTATCCACTTCTGATTGACGCCCAATCAGAGCCACTACTCAGAACTGGGTAGTGACACGTCATTAGTATGGATTTTTGTTCTCATTTCTCAAATGTCATTTCACAGGAAAACCAGTTGTGACGTCGTAAAATGTCGGGTGTTTCCTGATTTAGCAACAGAACGGGAACGTCATTTGACGACGGGAAAGCGCGCGGAAAGGACTAAAACCGACTTCCGGTGCCCAATTTGCTGCTGTACCATTGGCCAAGCCAGTTGTTTGATTTGCGCGTGCAGTCGTCAACTGACGCTCTCGTTCTGTTGCTAAATTAGCCTAATATCTGCTGGAATATACACCCTGATATATCCTAAAACTCATGCCGAGGGTGTTATCCTCTTCAAACGCTGTTCGATATGAATAATTTTTCACGTAAAACTTCTTTTCTAATTATCATGTTTCTTGATGTTTGTGTTTCAGATGGCTAGTGGCGCTGTTGTTATGGCTTTACTGGCGATTTGCCAAGTAAACACGATTGCTTCTGTTCGTAGAAACATTCCGGTATCCAATTACCATATCATACATTTACATGTCTATAACTTAACTTTCAAGACAAAGATGTTCTGGCGCTCTTAGCCGGGTAACAGAGACTTTGGTCCAAGCTGGACAAATATATTTTAGCGCCTTAAACATAAGACGGGAAAGGCCAGGAAACACTGAAGTCTGAGTCAGTTCCCCATGTAACAGTTAGCCGGCGAGCAAGCTCTCCATTTGGGGGAGTCGCGAGAAGTCACGCGAGAGCAACACGTGAAAGGAGACGTCAAAAATGCGGCTGTTGTGTTTTATTTCACAGACGGGAATGTCTCCCATCTAGAACTTTCCCTAATGCATTGTGGGTCATCAGTAAAGAAAAAAAGGCTCAACACAAGTCTGAGTATACTTTCTACCTCCCTGCATAGAAAATAATCCCCGTTTTAAGGTTAAGATTATTTAACCAACTTACTTACGCCCAGACCAAACGTCGTTTTTTTAATGAGACGATCCAAACTGCAATTTGACACTAGAGCATTCCCCGAGGATATCCACTTAAAAGAGGTTTGAGTGAACTGCGCCCATTAATGAACATCCCGAACTTTTTAACTTTCATAAAAAAAACGTCTAATAGCATTTTAACCCCCGTTTGAGCTAAAAGTAATGTTTGAATGTTGTAACAGGGAGTACAATGGCATGTAGGTACGCCTGGGCAGGAATGTAGCGCAAAAAATAGATGTAATCCCCATTCAGAATGGTAAGTAACCTGCATTGATTTATGATCAACCTTTTCCTTACATGCAAGCTTATTGCCAGCTTATTTGTAGGCTAATTAATGTGTTAGTTAAAAGTCATCTTATTAATTTATTCCAAAAAGCAAACATATCAAGGACCGCAAATACGACTAAAACAAAGAAGAAGCACTGCTCCCCAACATAGGCACCGACTCCTTCCAGCAAAAATGCGGGACTTCTTGATTTTCTCTGGTTTTTTATTGGATTTCTTAAATCTGATACGAACAATTTTAAGAGGACATACAACCCTAAACCTAGTAACAATAAATAAGTGAATGAATATTTCACGGTGGCGTAAACACAGTTGTAATAGGGCAATTCACTTAATATCTTCCGGCAGTTGTTTATAATATTCTTTGTTTAATCGAGATTATAAGAAAACTTCGAAGTCTAATTGAGACAAAGTATTGAACTAGCTCTTAGACGACTGCAATAATAACGGTTATGATAGTGAAATGACTGTAAAAGCAAGGGAAGAAAAGTTTTGTGTCTGATGATCTCACTAGTCTGACAATCTGGTCCGAATAAGCGTCGTTGTCTTTGTCCAGCCCAAAAGATTTTCCAGACACCTGCTCTAACGAAAAACAGACTCCATGAACAGGGAAATAAGGAATCCTGCAAATACTTGAGTTGGATTCTAAAACCTCTGGCTCACTTCAACCGCGTCACAACTCTGTTAGGGCCAATTTCATTCTCATTTAGGCTAGACTACATGGCTATCCCTCAAGGGCAGTTATGAGAAGGATGTTTTTGAGCTAAAATGTGTGTAAATGAGAATTTTTTAACAGTTATCTAAGTTGTGTTAAGGCACAAGGATATATTCTTAAAGTGAATTTGGGAATGTGTATTAGCTTCGTGGTCATAAAGCACAAACCGTTTATATAAATAGGTCCGTTTTTTTTCCTTTTTTGCGGCATAAATGGCTGGTGTATCTCAAAACGATGGAGATGGTGAGTGTGAGTAGTAAAGGGGGTCGGCTTAGCGCACGACCAATCAGACAGCAGCATTTAGGTTACGTGACTTTCGGGTTCTACGTCATGTAGGAAACACGAATGAACCCTGGTAACCCCTAAGTGAGAGCTGATTTTTCGTTTGAGCGCCCTACAAGCTGTGGGTTTCTAAGTCCCCCGTGGGGTCAAAAATGGAGTGCACACAGAGGATTGTTCATTGCACACATGTTTATTGTATTTTGTACTCACTCGATGGTTAGCAAAAAATAAGATGTTCGAGTATGAATGTGGTGAAGCGTCTAGGGTAGCTAGACAATCACATCCAGGCTGTCCAAGACGTGGCAAAAGTCAGCTGTCTTCAGAGGACTTGCCGTGAGAGTTGGATTTGAGATGGAAAAGCAAGATAAAGTTCATGGACTTTGGAAAGGTCCCTGTCTTACAGTGACTGTCATATATGATTCCACGTTAAGGAACTGATTTATCTGAATCGCTGTCCAGAACGGTTTCCACAAGGTTATCGTCTTCGGCGGTCCATGGTACGCACAGAAAACCATAAGGGTATGTCTGGAAGGTATCGTGATCGACCTTTCTCTTGTCTGCCACGATTTTGTATCTTTTGATTTCAATTAGGGTCACCAGCTGTTTGGAATGAGCGTCTCGCGTAATTTTATGAGGGTTGAAGATAGGAATAAAGCATGGCTGATCTTGGGGAAGGCGAATTTCATCAAGAACGTTCTGTTTGTGAAGATCAAAGTTCAATTGCTCTTAGCCACGGACATTGAGACTAAATTCACGGACTTTGCATTCGACTTTGCCTTGACGCGTTCGGTAGCCGTAATTCTTGGCCCTAGCGGCAGCAAATTCGACGATGGTGTCCTTCTCGGTCAATTCGTCTTTTAATTGGCCTAAGTAGGAGATGGTAGGAAGCTCTGGAAGACCTGCAGAGCGCTTGTAAATTATGCTGCCGGTGTCCATGTACAGCACCTGTTCAGGCTTCATGAGAGAAAGGCCTTGTTGACATGAGACGGGCATGACGGGTCGGAAACAGGCCAAAAAGATGTTGATATGGGGTTGGATGGCACCAGCTTCTTGGATGTGATTACTGACTACTCCAAAATATTTCTGGGTTGACCACTCTCACACTAAGGTTCAGCAGTTTGTCATTATTTAGAAGCTGATAAAATTTGGCTGGGGAGCTTCCACTTGACATTTGTTGGACTGTTTTCCAAATTTGCCCCAGAAGCTGTTTAACATGAGTTTGGCTGAGGCGCATTTGGCAGGATTCCGTTCAATAAAGTCATCCTCCAGGAGGACTCCTTCATCGGAGTGATAGTTGTGAATATATTTTTGGCGTTTTTCTTCATCATCTCCTACGTCAGCAGGCCAGCCATCTGCTTTTTGTTTTACCTTGAGGAATTTATTGATGTAGTCGGTAAAGAGGGTGGAAGAAGAGTTTGGAAAATGCCATATTTCATGAACTTTGGGAAGTTAGTATCCTTGCATCAAAGCTTCTTCCAATTCGCAAGTGCACCAGGTGCCTTTCAAGGCTCATTCTCTGTTGGTATGCGATTGTGTATGGACTTGGGGAGCTGACTTTCCACGCAACTGCTGCACAAAGGAAAGGTTAATTTACCTCCAGATCGATAGGGAAGAACGGGATTATACAATTCGGCAGGTGGCAAGATGGTGCAACTCACTAAACCAAAGTAAGAGGAAATGTCGGGGGATGAAGGTTTGGTGATGATGCGAGGGTGCCTAATAGGATAGCCGCAGTTCTTATTAACAAATGGGTAAAGAGATGTGAAATCAAGGTAACGTATTTCTTCATCTTCTTCTGTATCGGCATACAGTTGAATAGCTTCTGTTCTTCCACCGATAAAGGCATCACGAGGTTCAAGACGAAGGACAATGCGTAGACCTTGCTCGAAGGCTCGCATGTATTTGCACTCTTCCTTGAAGTTTTGCCATTTACATTCCCATTGGACAATGAGCTCGTAGCCGGCTTCGCGTATGGCTTCATAACGGGCAACGGTGTGCTGGTACACATCATCCATGGTTTGATTATCATATTTTCAAATTTGCAAATGATTAGTTTTGGGGCATAACCACGGTCCCTTCGGCTGGGCACTCGGTGAGAAGGATCAAGAGAAAAGAGAAAGATAAAAAAGCTGGTCCCGGTTGAGAATCTAACGTGAAATTCCAGCGTTTAAACAAAATGGAAGCATTGAACACCAACTGATTCATTAAGAACGATTGAACTAAATATAACAACAATTTAACTATGGTGCGTTGAAATGAAAAGGAGCTGTTTCTGAATTCTTCCATAATAGCCTTTTTTTTCTTCCTGTGGTTACAAGAATACGCCAATAGATAAGTGGAATATTATTGCGTTTCTTTTCTCTCTTAGGGAAGGTTCTTGGTGTTTTGATCCATCAAAGGGCCCAATCGATCAACATGAAGGTAAACTAGTCGAAACTATATCTGCAGTTATTTTGATTCTTCCAACGTAATTTTTAAACTATGAGTCATAATGAGGCTGAACATGATATGGAGAATTGTGCAGATCTAGGAGGGTGTTATCTACCAAGGCCGAAAGCCAAGCTGAATAAATAGCCTCCGAGATCAAGGGATAAATATATAATTTATTATCTGTAATAACACCAAAGACTATTTCTCATGGGATCCCGAGAAAATAAATGTCAAATTTCACAAGAATTGTGAAAATACAGGTAAATTTCTGAAAATTTCATGTGTTATACTACTACATCAGAAATTTCTGCAATTTGATTGGCTTAGAGCAGTGGTATTTCAGCTTAATTTGAAATACCTACATGTGAAAATTACAAACCTTTTGTGGGTAGTAGTATAAACAAATAATAGCATGATTTGTACGTGATATTTGGCATAAATACCACTCGTGATATTTCAAAATTGTCTCAAATTTCACTTGCCTAATGCTCGTGAAATTACATGTAACAATTATGAAATATCATTCGTGGTATTTATGCCAAATATCACTACAAATCACGCTATTACCTGTACAAAGAAGTAATTTTGTGAAATTTGACATTCCTTTTCTCAGGCTCCCATAAGAAATTTTCTTTGGTGTTATTACAGATGACTAATTACATCTTTAGCCCTTGAAAAATGTAAAAAAAGAATGCAATATTCTTTAAATTGTTCTGGTACAAGGTTATTGTCCACTGAAAGTTAAAATTACTCAATCTCCTAATGGATTCCGTCTTACGTTCTCAACACCTACCCTCCTCGTAGACTTTCTTCTAAAAAATTCGCCTGAACGTATGATTTTTTCCTCGCAGATACTCCACATCTTATCCAAGAGTGTCCATCCAGGGATACTTTTTGCTTGTTCTTGCGTTTGTTCTGTTCAAGTTTAGTCAGCTATTCGGCTATTTCGTCTTCGGATAACCTTTTTTTTAATTTCACTTATGCCAAAACAGCTAAGCTGCCGCGCTGCTGCCTACAGATAAGGCTGCGATTGTGTATTGGAGCAATATATCATCAAATCGATTCCATATTTTCCAAATATGGTGAGCCACGGTTGGCTATGAAAAATTAGCCGGGAGATTTGAGCCAATCAAAAACGGGGAAATATTTGAATCAACAATAATTTTTCAGGCTTCTTAAGTAATTGCATAAATTGCGTTTACAACTGCGAGGATCATTCTTTGTTTGAAAGGATAAATCGTTAGTAATATTTAATGTACATACAAGTAATGAAATTTTTCTTTGAAGATTGTAAGAACCCACTATTGTGGCTCACATATGACGTAATTTCGACCAAAGTGAAAATTCGAAAAGCTTCAATAGTAAAAATCCAAGTGCAACAATATAAAGCCTCCCGCCAATTACCTGCTAGACGGAATTACGTCACGCGTGTGGCCCCACTTAGAGAAGAATTTAGTTCCTTAGGATCACATGGTCAACACATTGTCATCTGTTTGCTGTGGTTGGGAATACAAAGTCCATTGTGGGCTGTTCATAAATATATCTTAAATTGTTCTTAATGATTTCGGAAACAAAGTTTTGAGAGTAGTAAGGATGTGATTACCGAGACCCCTTCAAGTCAGATATTTTCATCGGCTTTACTCATTACTTACTAATGCCTTTGTTTGTTAATAGACCTTTCCTAACCTCACCGTCCACTCGAAGGTTGAGGCTTGGATGGACAATTTTATACAAATCACCATATTTTGTAAGCCCAAGTCTCGGGTTGCTGCCCTTGCCCACAAGAATACGGGAACGTTTCATTCAAGTACAGTGTCCATAACAGGCTATAAAACCTAACTTCAAAGACATTATAAGTTAAGCGACATAGCATGCTATTTAAGGAATGTTGACTTTGTCTTGTTTGACCATTAGAACGAATCAACTGGAAATGATGGGCGAAATATCAAGCTAAAACCGATGAAAGCGTCTTCTAATGTGGGTACATGCATTCATACATAACGTTTTTTTTTATTCGCATTTTTATCGAATAGAACCGTTAGCTGTTATATATCCTAATATGAGGAAAGTATTGGTGGGAACGAACTTAGGTTTCCCAGCTAGTCTAAAATCCTATATTCTGGATACTTTAACACAGAAAAGTACCGGTTAACCAGCAATTAACTCTTTTAAACTTAACTTTTATATATGGGGAAGCTTTTTATGGGTTAACTCTTGTGCTAATGAGCAGAAATGAAAACAAGGACGTGAACAGAGATTCCTCTTAAGTTGACCAATCAGTAACTTGCCAGTCAACACCAGACATCTAAATGACATTCATTTACCCCAGCCTTAAATGATAGTTAGCACACTTACTCATACCCAGGACCAGACCTTTCTTATAAATTAACCACAATTACAAAAATCTGGAAAAACATATCATTCTCCAGTTGTAAGAACCTTCTTAAAAGGGCATTCTGGTTGCCTTTTGGAGGAAATGAGCTTGATCTGGAAACGAAAGAAATAAGGATCGTCATTTTCACATGCCGGCAGGGGATGCAATCAAGACTGTTCTAAGGTTTCGGTATACCTTTGATAAGTTTCTTTCATGTAGGTTTGTCGTTGGCACTCTCCTGCCAACAGTTTTGATCGATGATTCTCCTCTCATGTTTCAGTATTTTGGCAAGGTCTTTGTAACTTCATCCAAGTCTCTCTTGATTACGCATTCCTAAACAGAGCTGAGAGTTTTTAAACAGCTATTTTCTCTTTAGTCTGCTCATATTCAACCTATGGGCGTGTCTCAAGCAAAGTAATTTTTCAATGAGACTATCAGTCACTGATGACTCTTAAATGCCTCATAATTTAAGCATGGAATTTCTTCACTTAGCTCCGATATATCGTCCACGGGCGGCCATCTCGGTTTCTTATGTACCAATGGGGCGGGCGTCGGGGTTTTACTTTTACATTGCATCCAAGATGACCTCCTGTTATGCAAAGCGCCCGATCTCGACGATTCAACAGAAAAATAGGGAACTGTGAACAGTCTATGTTAATTTTCTTCAGTCATTTGCTCGAATTATATCGCCCGATAATGTAGTTTGTTACGCATTAAAATGGTAAACCCAAACTGGAAATTTAAAAGTTTTGAACAATGGTTGTGATTTCACATTTTTTGATGACATTATAGACAAATAAAGTAGTTACAGCAGCCTCAGAAGATCATGATAAATCAGAGAACTTGTCGAGATCCGCAAACTTCTGCTGGTGAATCCTGGATGTGCAATCATGCACAGCAGGAGAAAGGTCCTTTCAGCGGCTTGAAGGTTAAAAACATGGCTCACTGTTGGTTACACTTAGGTGTTTGGAACGGAAAGTCACTATATTTGCCCATTTTAGTTGAATTATATTTACAAAAACGTAAGCTCTTTTCTTAAACTTCGTACTTGTTTGTACTTTGTATGTTTTTACGGTTTTCAACATGTCTGAACATTCTCATTGAAGCTATAAAGCTGTATTATTATTAATAGATTTATCTCCCTCGCTCGTGAATAAAAATCGTACGCACTCACCAACCATGAAGTAATCTCTATGTACATAGCTATTTTTAATATGAGATACTAGTAAAATTTTTGTAAACGCATTCAGGCACACTCAAAATAAGACCTGTTTTTCTTCTTATTATTATATTTTAATTGCTACAATAGTTGCTTAGTCCTCCCATCTATTTTTAGTCAGTTTCCCTTGCCATTTCTCTTCTCCCAGTGTGTTCTTAAGCTTTTTTCCTCCTATTTCGTCACCATCCTCTGTGGCAGCCCTTGGGTTAGGATACTGTAAAGTCAGAATTAAGTGTAGCTCTGAGGTATACTTTTCAGCATCTTTGATGATTGAGCGACAGCCGCTCTGTACTGCCTTCTCTTCAAACTTACTACGGCGCTCATGGTCGTATCTGGGTTCTCAAATAACTTTACAGCCGCTTTGATCTTTGTGCTTTTACACTCCGCTTTAACTTATCTAAGGTCTCTTCCACCGTTCTTTCTTGAAATGTAGAGTTGTGCTACCAATCCCAGGGGGTGATTCGCACCATTCTCCACGATAACTTTACGTGCTTATCTAGCGCGCGAAAAAAAAAAAGCGTGACTAGGTGGCAAGAGTTGTTTTTCCCATACAAATCCTTCCAGATTTCGGCGGCCGTTGTAATCGCTTCTTTTGAGATATACGCCTGAAAATTTACAGGTTACCTAGTTTTAACATGCTCTTTCAGTTCCTGCTAACAAAATTTCCAAAAGCAAACTATTTTCGAGTTTACATAAAGTTGATCACGTGACCAACTATTGCAAAAGGCCTATTGCATTTCATACTCTCTTGTCGTCACTTTTACGTCGGTTCACAGCCTTCTTAGGAACTTACACTCTCTGCAACCTATCAGTAAGCAATTGAAAAAAAAGTAAGCAATTGACTCAGTTCTTCACGGAAGCAGGAGTTTCTAACCCACACAATTCAAGCCCCCTTCTTCGGTGCTATGTTCATTGCATTCACTGTTCTACATTAGAATAAAAGAAACTACCAAACCTCACCCAATAATTTCGACTTCTGTAGTTTTCCATGAATGCAATGAACAAAAAAACCAATGAAAGAAACGCGAATTTACTGGCTGATCTGTAAATTGATTTTAGATGAGAATTGTGTGCGATTGTTAGTCCTTTTTGAAATCCAATGTAGTTTATTTCAAAACACTCGGGTCAAAAACCGTACCTCTTCGCTGCACACATACCGGAGATAGGTTATATAACGAAGTGCCCCGTGCCCCCCTCCCCCCAGAGAAAGAAATACCGTACCCTTGCAGCGTGACGAGTTCAAAAAAGTCGAGACAGCGAGTCAAACACTTTGGAAAAATACGAAATGCTAAGACAAAGCAACAGGTATTCTAAATATGAGAACATTTGACAACCATAATGAGACAGGGTTTCAAACGGTCTAAACATCGGCTCTAAACGAATTTCATTAACTCAATCTTTTTCCATGGATCGTTTATCCTGAATTCTTTCTTCCAAGTAGCTCAAAGAAGGCTTTTCGAAGAACTGAGCTTCGCCAGCAGTAAATAATAGGGTTGCACAGCGAGTTAATTAAGACAAAAGACAGTACAACAGGCTTAAAACAGATAAACAGATTTCCAAAATAACTTTTAAGAAGAAGCGGCCGTAAAAGTGTATACACCAATAATGGTACGAAGGAAAATAGCACAAACCCAACGACGATGGAAGTAGTTATCGCAGCTTTCTTCTCCTCTAGGAATTTCTTCTTTGTGTATTGCGAAACTTGCTCAGATTTGATTCGAATTATGTGACGACGGGTGACCAAGAAGACAGAAATGTGACAGTACGCAATCACTGCAAAGCTGACACTCGTTATAAAAACAGCTGTCATAATAGACAGTACGGGGCGTGAAAATGAATCTAGGAAAACTGGAGGAAGAACTATGATGACCCAGCAGGTGATAACAGCAGTGGTTACCCGACCCTTGGTTATGATATCTGCGTATCGTAAGGAATATTTCAATGCCAAATAACGCTCCATGCTTAGCAATGCCAACAATGATAGTGATGCCGAGGACGGACTCAGAAAGAGGAATACTGTTTTAAGGTACTGAGTACAATATTCAGACACAGAACCTGTTAACAGCGATATTTCTCCCACAGCATAAATCGGTTGTACCACAGCTCCTACCACCATATCAGTCGCCGCCAGGGCACACAATAGCAAGTTGTACACGGTCTGAAGTCTGGGCTTTGTTTTTACAGCAACTATCACTAGAAGATTCATGCAGATGGTCACTGGACAAGTCACTATGTTGAAGATGATGGCTACTAAGGTGGAGACATAGTTTTCCAGGTGATATTCTTCTTTCCAAATACGACAGACTACAGCCGTAGCCGCTTTCGCAATTGATGTGTTGTTGGTTGAAACTGAAGAGTTCATCTTCCTAAAAATTTTCCGCTCTCTCTTTTAACTTCATATTTGCTGCTATAGAGAGTAATAGCCTTTCTAGAACGGTATCAAAATCAGCTCATGTAAAAAGGTAGTTAAGATCTGTAGATTCCATCTTGAAAGCTTACCACGCTTGCCTTTTCTTATTTTCTTGTGGAAATAATAACAACTTTGCTAGAACGGCTTCAGATCTCAAAAGAAAGAAATCACACACGCCTTCATATATCAAGTTTGCCTTTTCGTTTGAAATCGGGGATTAAATTGGGCAGACATAATTCAAAAGAGGGATTAACTTAGCAAATGCCCTATCTTTTTTAGAGACGTAAAACCTTTTTAATGTCGAAGTGTAGGAAGAAACGCTTAGAGGCACACGTTAATGTGTCATTCCTAAAATTGACCTTTCTTTCCCTCATAAGCAATGGAATCTTAGTTTACTTAAGACATTCTTACTAACCCTTTTTTTGTTAAAACAAATTATGCAGTGTAAACAGAGAAATTTTAGTATCAGAGAACACAAGAAGACGTAAGATTGAACGCCCTGTCATTGAAAAAAAGAGAGAAGAAAGGTTCTCTCTTTTTAAAGGAATATCATGTTGTCCTTTGAGGACATGAACCGTTTTTGTCTCTTTTTGTTCATGCCGTTACGCCATTGCCCTGAGATTTTCCTAATTCAGTACTTGAAGCTGCTGCTTAGGTTCACACGATCGTTATAAATAACAAAGATAGTTCATTAAAAACAGAGAACACCAAATTCGCAAAATAAAGAGGAAGTATTAACTTAAAGAAAGCTGATCTTAAATAGTATTACGTTTAACGAAACCTTGAATAATTTTTTTAAATAAAAAATAACAAATCATATTCATAGCCATTACACTAAGCTCCTGCTAAATATTCTAAGTGAACACAAAAACAGGAAAGAAAAACATGGAAAGAATAAAAGCCGGTCAGTTACACACATATTCAGTTTAATATTATTTGCCACAACTTTTCAATGCAATATTGCTTAAATAGCTTACGCAAAAGTCATCTAAGTATACTTATAATTCACCCAACTCAGTCAGAAGGCTAACATGCACTAAGGTGAAGTGTTACACAACGCTCATCAGAAGAGAAACATTGGTTCTGCAAAAAGAGGTGAGCCATCAGAAGCTAAGTCAGAAAAGCCCATTAATGTCGTACTGATGTCCAGTACTTTCGCGCCTTCATTGACCACTGCAATTATTTTCAGACGTCTAGGATCCCATGATCGTTATCGAAAAAGAGGTCTTCATTTGCCAATTGACGAAAAAAAAAAAAACTGGTCAAGGTTTAGGGTTTTTCTCACAAAAGAAATGCAAGGAGGGAATATAAACGCCTTTTGACCATAGAGCGATTAATCTACTTATTCATCTTACCAAGAAATGAAGGGCTGTCGCAGCGTATACAAACTGAATACACTAAACTAAATCTGAGACTCGCTACAAGAAGAAGATAAAAAAAGAACAATCACACTGCGCTTGGTTTTCTGGATTTCCCTTACAACAGAATGAAAAGCGCAGAGCGTTACGATCTAGCATAAACCAAATCGACGGAATCCTTAGCAGAATATTTATTCACTCACATTGTAAAGCACGCAGTCATAATCCTAAAGGAGGTTGCGCATGTCGCGAGAAAAAAAAAGAGTCCCTTATTTCGATCACACATACTGTGTCCAAGGTTTGAACATAACTACCTTACAAAACTCTATTACTATCGTCCGTTGCATACATTTAGTCGCAGGTATCTTGCAGCATGGATGCAAATTTAGTAGTTAACCGAAGGTGATCAAATCAACTGTTGACCATCAGTCAGCTACTAAATTTGCATCCGTGCTGCAGATATATAAAAAATTACCAGCCTGTGATACTGCCAAAATACGTACTACATTTCTGATATTGCGCAAAAAAAAACTAATATTTTTGACCATGTTAACACAGACTGACTAATAATTTCCCTTTTAAATACCGTCATGGAAAAAAATTAAAGCTTGGAAAACAGAATGTGAAGACAGACGAGTGACTGGGTAACCTGTGCCAAGTCCTCAAGACGAAACAGTGACCCAGGTGTTCCTCACACATTTAGTCGGCGTTCTTTTAAAACAAAACTACCCAAAATACATTAGCGATGTTGTATCGAATATTCTTGAGGAAAAAAACACAATTATCATATGTTTTGTCTGAATTCGTGATCTTCCTGAAATTGGGTTTCCTGTGGCGAAAGTTAAGAATCTTTATTTCCAATTTTTCTTATCTTTCACCTAACCGATTTTGGCGGATTTTTAGTATGTTGTTAAATAGCCATCCAACTATTAAATCGCGTTGAAAAAAGTTCTGTTGCAATTAGTTTGATGCTAAACCACAATTTGACTGGACTAAAAAGTATTAATGAGACCACAATTTCTAACGCTTTTCCTATCCAGCTTACAGCACGTGTCACCTTTTCTTTCTGATGTCTACTCTACAAGGCGAAACAGACTATTACGAGCATACTACCAAAAGAATTTCTCCTTATAACAAAGTTAGTATGAGAGTCGTCAAATCAAGATACGACTGCCGCGCAATTTATTCCTTAGAGATGCAATTATAATGCCTAGATGTAAGAAGAGCTTAATTTGTCACTCATTAGCTTTAGTGCTCGACGTTTTTTTTCCTGACAAGCAGGTGATTTACAATACCTATCAATTACGATTCGGGTAATATGTCTGTTCACCAGTTATCGTATTTTTGATCGTCACGTTGAACGTTTAATGTGCCAAATGTGGATACAGTGTACTGTCAGTGATAATCTCAGTAACTGTGCTCACATTGTGGGTGGCTCCTCCTAAATCCTTGGTATAGGATTTAATGAATAGGCATCTTAGTGATGAACAGTCACTGCTTGTAGATAATTTTACACGCAACAACAATTATTTGCGGTCTGTTCCATTAGAATGCTCATATGAATCTATCTACCCTTCCTATTTCATCAGCATCTTGTGAAAGGTCCATCTCAACACTCCGAAATCTGAAGGCTTACCGCAGCAGCATTAGCTCAGTCGCCAGAGTGCTTGACTGCAGAGCGAAAGGTCGCGGGTTCAATTCCCGGGGTCGAACCAACAACTCAGGGTCTTAAACTAACTGAGAAATGAAGGTACTCCCTTTGCACAGCAAGCGGCTAGGCCTTCGCGTGGCAAGGATGACCACGTAAAATGGCGTTCCCGTCTCTACTAGGAGACATAAAAATAGTGTCCCCAAATAGTACTTCCGTGCTAAATACATTGACACTCAAATAAAGGGCATTTTTTTTTTAGTTGAGAAACGCAATGGTACAAGACAGACTAAATGGATTAGCACTGATGCATGCTCATAAAGAAATGGAACTAGACCTCGCAAAAATTATAGATTTTTTTTCTCATTTACATCCAAGAAGAATGAGAATGGAAAATATTTTAAGCGCATAATTTTGAACTAGACAGTCGGTAGTGTCTAGAGTAGTTGTGAGTTCTGTTATGTCCCATCAGGATTAATGTTGTCCTTGAATTGACGGGGAACAGTACAGATACACATGGTGCTGTCTGTGATACAATTATATTAATAAAATCTGAACAAAAAACATTCTTCAATAGTTTTTAGAGTTTCTTATTTCCACGACACTGGGCGTTCAATATTAGCTTAAATGGTTTGTATAATAACATATTCTCTCAGTCTTAGCTCAATGGACCACATCACTTCATACACTGATCTGTAAGGCTGAAAAAGCTAAGTATGATTGCAATTAACTTTTCATTTAATTTCAATAAAATGATGAATATAATAATTCACCAATATTAAATTTTCATATTTTCTTCTCCTCCAGTCTCAGTGTGACTGAGATTGCAGTTGGAGGGTTGTTTGCACTTCTGAGAGAATCCAAGAGGGCAGCCAGGCAGTACATCTACAATATCTACAATGGTAGCCCTAAATCTTCACATGTTAGACTTCTTTGGTGCAGAAAAGCAATTTTCTAGACAGAAAAAAAAATCCTTTTTGTTATCAATAGTATTTGCAGTATACCTGTATTTCTTTGTGTATTTAATACTGACTGGTCTATGTCAATGATATTTGTAAGTACGCAAAGGATGTTCTGTTTGTTTCTGAGGAGGTACTGTTAATGTGTGTGAATGACTTGATGTGCTCTCAATGGCTTGAATTCTGAGAGCACCAAATGCAAAAAACAGACAAAATGCTAAAACAAAGCAACAAGTATTCTAAACATGAGAAAATCTGACAACCATTCTGAGATAGGGTTTCAAACGGTCTAAACGAATTTACTTAACACAATCTTTTTCCATGAAGCGTTTATCCAGAATTCTTTCTTCCAAGTAGCTCAAAGAAGGCTCTTTGAAGAATTGAGCTTCGCCAGCAGTAAATAATAGGGTTGCACAGCGAGTTAATCAAGACAAAAGATAGTAAAACAGGCTTAAAACTGATAAACAGATTTCCAAAATAATTTTTAAGAAGAAGCGGCCGTAAAAGTCTATACACCAATAATGGTACGAAGGAAAATAGCACAAACCCAACGACGATGGAAGTAGTTATCGCAGCTTTCTTCTCCTCTAGAAACTTCTTCTTTGTGTATTGCGAAACTTGCTCAGATTTGATTCGAATTATGTGACGACGGGTGACCAAGAAGACCGAAATGTGACAGTACCCAATCACTGCAAAGCTGACACTCTTTATGAATACAGCTGTCATAATAGACAGTACGGGGCGTGAAAATGAATATAGGAAAACTGGAGGAAGAACTGCGATGACCCAGCAGGTAATAACAGCAGTGGCTACCCGACCCTTGGTTATGATATCTGCGTATCGTAAGGAATATTTCAATGCCAAATAACGCTCCATGCTTAGCAATGCCAGCAATAACAATGAAGCTAGGGACGGGGTCAGAACGAGGAATACTGTTTTATGATACCGAGTACAATATTCAGTTAACGAGGAACCTGTTAACAGCGACATTTCGTCCACGACATAAATCGGTTGTATCACAGCTCCTACCACCATATCAGTCGCCGCCAGGGCACACAACAGAATGTTGTACACGGTCTGAAGTCTGGGCTTCGTTTTTACAGCAACTATCACCAGAAGATTCGTGCAGATAGTCAATGGACAAGTCACTATGTTAAGGATGATGGCTACTAAGGTGGAGACGTAGTTTTCCAGGTGGTATTCTTCTTTCCAAATACGACAGACTACTGCCGTGACCGCTGTCGCAATTGACGTGTTGTTGGTTAGATCTGAAGAGTTCATCTTCCTATAAATTTTTGCGCTCTCTCTTTTAACTACACATTTGTGGCTAGAGACTAATAGCCTTTCTAGAATGGTATCAAAATCAGTTCATCCAAAAAAGGTAGGTTAGATCTGTAGAATCCATCTTGAAAGTTTACCACGTTCGCCTTTTCTTGTGGAAATAATAACTTTCCTAGAACAGCCTCAAAAGAGGGATTAACTTAGCAAATGCCCTTACTTAAGACATTATTACTAACTCTTTTTTTGTTAACGTTTTAAGCCCCAATAACCACATACAAATTCTCCAAACTGATCTGTACGCATTTCCTTAAAGAATGAGTTGAGAGAATTTGATAAAAGATCAAGGCATTTTCTCTTAGGTGATCATTTTATTAATTCTCATAACCTAATCTCTTGACAGTGTATGGATATTGTTATGAGAAAATTGATGTTGGCCACTATTGGGACTTACTGGGTTGAAACAAGTTATGCAGCGTAAAAATAGCAATTTTAGTATCAGAGAAGACAAAAAGACGTAAGATTGAACGCCCTGTCATGAAAAATAAATAATAAAAAAAAGGTTCCCTCTCTTTACAGGAAAATCATGTTTCCCTTTGAGGACATGAAGCGTTTTTTCTCTTTTTGCTCATGCCGTTACGCCATTGCCCTGAGATTTTCCTAATTCAATACTTGAAGCTGCTGCTTAGGTTCACACGATCGTTGTAAATAACAAAGACAGTTCATTAAAAACAGAGAACACCAAATTCGCAAAATAAAGAGGAAGTATTAACTTAAAGAAAGCTGATCTTAAATAGTATTACGTTTAAGGAAACCTTGAATAATTTTTAATGAAAAATAACAAATCATATTTACAGCCATTACACTAAGCTCCTGCGGAATATTCTAAGGTGAACACCCAAATAGGAAACAAAAACATGAAAAGAATAAGAGCCCGTCAGTTACACACAAATTTAATATTATTTGCCACAATTTTGCAATGCAATAGTGCTCAAATAGCTTACGTAAAAGTCATCTACGTATACAAGTATCTATTTTGCAATGATACCACTAGAATGAGTCTGCATTACTGCATTGCAGTGAATTTGACATTTGCGATGGAAAAGAGTCTTTGAAAGTGTTAAATGCGGAACAAGTACAGTTTAGTTTAAAAAGTATTAATGACACCACAATTCCTACCGCTTTTTCCTATCCAGCTTACGGCACGTGTCATCTTTTCTTTCCGATGTCTACTCTACCAAGGCGAAACAGACTATTACGAGCACACCCCCCCCCCCCAAAAAAAAAAAAAAATTTCTGGTCATAACAAAGTTAGTACGAGAGTCATCAATCAAGACACAATTGCCGCGCAATTTATTCCTTAGAGGTGCCATTATAATGCCTAGATGTAGAAGAGTATAATTTGTCACTCATTAGCTTTAGCTCTCGACGTTTTTTTTCTTCGACAAACAGGCTATTTTTAATACCTATCGATCACGATTCGGGTGATATATCTGTTCACCAGTTCTTGCATTTTTGATGGTGGAAAGTTTATGTCAGTAAAGATATAATGGGTAGTGTTAAATGTGGATACGGATGGCCACACGGCGGATAGTTTAAGGAGGGGCACATATACTATTGAAAAAGGAAGAGCACGAGTTGCAACAAATTTATTCTTAGAGAGAAAAATAATTCGTCACCTTCGTGTGGCGGGAAAATATTGGAACATTTTACTTTAGATACTCATTTACAAGTTAGTGTGGCATTACACAGACTTAGACTGATCATGACTTAGGCAACGTACAGAAGAATCCGGATAGGCTGAAACGGCATACGTAACACGAATTCAGTGTGGTGTATCCAGTTTGGATTCTTCCACCCACACGAATACACTACTGCGATTTAGTGGGCATGTGCAAATCGAGCCCGCGACCTGCCATTTCGTGGCATTTTTGAATGTTATTGTAACTATATCGAACGTACTGGCCGTTTACTTTCACGGTTCCAGAGAAAAGAAACATCCGGTTTCAGTCGCCTAATAATTAACCAACAAGAAAATAACTTCATTTATGTATCTATTTTTCTATTCTACCACGGAATAGGCTGCAGTCATTAATTCAAGCAGCTAGATAATGTATAAAAGGCATGATCAACATATCTCTACGATATTGTGTGTCAACTTCCCACAAGTCCAGTACTTCGATTTCAGTGCGATAGGCAGTCAAAGTATATTAAGTGCATTGAGTACATTTTGGAAACTGGAACAACTTGCTATAGCATTCAGAGTGTACCGCACTGTAGTGGAAAGATACTCTCGAATACTACAAAGTAGTCAATAGCGAAAAAAAAATCGTGATGCGAGACTGTTAGGGCCAGTTATTTAAACAGCCAGTGTTTAACAAAACCTCGTTCTAAGCCATTTTCAGTTATCGTGAAAAGTTTCATGAAAGCATAGAGGGAAGACTAGAAAGCATTTGTTTTCTTAAAATAACCCACTATGGGAGAGATCTGGAGGTCCAAAGATTTCCTAAACCGAGGTCTAAGTTACACTTCAGTTTAAATAACCGACCCTTAACGTCTTCGAGTAGACGTTTCCCGAAAATTCTCGCATTCCCTTAACATGAGGTCTGAGAACTGCTCGTTTCTTTCTTCTCTCTACACGAATAAGTTATGTAAGCTGTCAACCTTTGGTAACCAAACTATATCCTTAATCAAAACTTATAGACCCTGTTTGCAATCAGTCACGTCATGAGAGCCAAGGGGCCCTTTAATAGAGTTAAACCTGGATTTTGGGACCCAGAAAAACTGTCCCGTTCCATTGAATAGAGGTGTCTCTTCAACAGAGTTATCAGGACTATTTCCAAGAATGCATCAACAATAACAAGGCCAATAGTTCTGGTCACTGGAAAGTTTTAAATAAGATCACCGACAAACCGCGATAATAAATCTGGGAGTACACCCCCAAGTCTCTCACCTGAGTACGTTTACATAACAATCCTACATCAACTGCAAACGCCCTTAAAGATTATGCTAACTCTATCGGGTCATATCTAGGTAATGCTAAAAGAGATCGATTCACCACCAGTACGTTTCCTTGCTATTTCACTTCATCACAAGCCGTCAGTCTTCAGGTTCTCCGACATAAAACAAAGCTTCGTGCGGAAATACCTAAGCTCTCTAAAAACTAAAAAGGCAATTGACCTTGATAAGAACTATCAGCGCTCGCCTTCTTAAAGATTCTGCTGATGTCATCACACAGTCTTACCAATTAGTTCAATAAATCACTCACTTTCGCTGTTTTGCGGATATGCTATATGGAAAAAGGGAAAGGTGTTTCCAGTTTGTAAATCTGCATGGTGACCGAACCAGTGCAAGTGATTACACACCAATGACAATCTTACTAGTTCTAAGCAAGATCATCGAGAAAGCTGCTCAGCTTCGGCAGCACAACTAACTCAATGAGAACACCCTTTTGGCCCCTGAAGAGTTTGGTTTTCGCCCAAACTTGTCGACTAAGGTGGCCCTTGCGCATCTGACTAAGAACATCCAAGGTAATATGGACAATGGCTAACAGGTCACCTCCAACGGAAACAGTCTCTCGTCTCCGAGGCCAGTCACAGTCGGGGTGCCCCAAGGAAGTGTACTGCAACCACTTCTGTTCATTACGCGTGTTAATGATCTACCTCAGTTTCTCAAGTATTGCAAGACCATTCTCAACGATGATGATACGTTTATTTATTATTCTGCCGAATCAACCAGGGCGTAGAGAACTGTCTAAACAAGGACTTTGAGTCTACTTCGCTTTGGCTACAGTCAAAGCTCCTTACTCTTAACTGTTCTTAATCAAGATTTCTTCCATTTGTGAGTACGCGCCGTATAAAGTCGTGAGGCGCGGTCGCTATTCGTATCAACGATATCCACTGAAGAAGCCACAATACAACTTTCAATTACTTGGGTGTAACCCTGAATGAAGATCTGTCCTGGGGTGATCAGCTTAAAAATATCATGAGGAGGACAAACCAGCCACTTAAACTTGTCAGAAGAGTTATGGGAACTTAAGAATCATCATTCTGTAATGCCTCCTGTTTTTGATTACGGTAACATCAATTGGGGTGACAAAAACAATGCTACCTTAATGAACGATCTTCAAATCAAACAAAAACAGGCAGCTAAAAACTTTTTCAACAACGCGAAATACATCTTGCGTTACAGATGCTCTTAAGAACTTCAAATAAAGGCGTTTAGATCAAAGACGACACATGTACCGATGCGTTTTTATTTTTGGATGCTTGAATAACATCATTGACTTACATTTCAATTTTTAGCATGGCACTACCTCTCATAATTACCATACCCGCAAGTGTACATGTAATAAACTACATTTTCCAACTCCCAAAACAAACTTGGGAAAACAAAAACCAACATTCCAGAAATACAGGGAACTAAATCGATTTTATTGTTTCAGATTGAAAAGAAAGTGTTTTTATCGTAGTATTTTGTACATTTCCATCGTTATAACCTTATATAATAATCCTATGTATAGTAACGTGGTAATTTTATCCTTTTGTCTTGCACATTTTTAATACTGGTTCTAAATTTTATTTCTTTATTTTACATTTACTTATTTATTTACTTTTATAAAGGGCTGTTCTCTTTTTTTTTCCTCTCCCCCCAAAGGAGTTAAAAGAGATACCCTCCGCTTGCCGGTTTCAACGAATCAATACTTTCTTTTAACAGTGAGTCAAACACTCCAAGAGCGTAAAAAATGCGGAGACAAAAGTGCTATCAACTATTTTCAACACGTCGCAAAATTTGACAACCATATTTACAGAGGTTTTCATGCGTTCTAAAAAAACGGATCTAAAAGAATTTGCTTAAAACAGTCTTCTTCCATGAACTGTTTATCCCGAATTCTTTCTTCCAAGTAGCTCAAAGAAGGCTTTCCGAAGAACTGAGCTTCGCCAGCAGTAAATAATAGGGTTGCACAGCGAGTTAATCAAGACAGAAGATAGTAAAACAGGTTTAAAACTGATAAACAGATTTATAGAATAATTGTCAAGAGGAAGTGGGCGCAAAGCTCTATACACCAATGATGGTAGGAAGGAAAATAGCACAAACCCAACGACGATGCTAGTAGTTATCGCAGCTTTCTTCTCCTCTAAGAATTTCTTCTTTGAATCATGGGAAACTTGCTCAGATTTGATTCTTATCATGTGACGTCGGGTAACAAAATAGACAGAAATGTGACAGTAAAATATCACTATAAGGCTCCCACTCGCTAGGAAAACAGCTATTATCAATGGCAGAAGAGGGAGTGTGGATGAATATAGGAAAACTGGAGGAAGAACAGCAATAACCCAGCAGGTAATAACAGCCGTGGCTACCCGACCCTTGGTTATGATATCTGTGTATCGTAAGGAATATTTCATTGCCAAATAACGCTCTATGCTCAGCAATGCTAGTAGCAATAGTGATGCGATACAAGGGCTGAGAAAAAGGAGTGCTACTTTGGTATACTGAGTACAATATTCAGTTAGTGAGGAACCTGTTAACAACGACATTTCCCCCACGACATAACTCGGTTGTATCACAGCTCCTACCACCATATCAGTCGCCGCCAAGGCACACAACAGCAAGTTGTACATGGTCTGAAGTCTGGGCTTTGTTTTTACAGCAACTATCACCAGAAGATTCGCACAGACGGTCATTGGACAAGTCACTATGTTGAGGATGACGGCTGCTAGCGTAAAGACGTAGTTTTCCTTGTGATATTCTTCTTTCCAAATACGACAGGTTTCAGCCGTTGCCGCTGTCGGAATTGATGTGCTGTTGGTTAAATCTGAAGAATTCATCTTCCTGTAAATTTACCACTGGTGCTTTTAACTATATATTTGTGGCTAGAGAGTAGTAACTTTTCTCGAACGGTATCTAAATAAACTGATCTGAAAATTACGATTTATAACCGCCTATTTATAAAAGTTTTCCCAGGCTGAAATTGTATTGTTTTAAATCGGAGATTACAATAAGTTACATTATTCAAAAAAAGAGATTAATTCAGCAAATGGCTCTTTTCGTAGTTATTTTTTCGGTTAAAAAAAAACTCATAATGAGGGTGAAATACTAGAAGAAACGTTTGGTGTTATAAAGCGAACTTTTTGTTGAGTGAAATAAATCACAATTTCAAGTGCCATTCAACTTCAATGGATATTTCTTTCTTCAGAAAGGACATAATTTACAAAATCAATCACAGCTTACCACTGATAAGGAGTTTTCTGACATAATCCACGAAAATTCCATCATTTATATTTATCAAGCTAACAAAGAGGAGTTCATTAAAAACCGAGGAGACCAGAGTCGCCAAAATAAGGGCAGGTATTAACTTCAGTTAATCTACATTATATTTTTCGTTTACCGACATAATGCACGAAAATTAACGATATGCAGATCGAAAAACAGACTATTAGTGCCAGAGAAAAGTTGAGAATGCACGCCCGGTCATTGAAGCAATAAAATGGAAAAAACAAATATTCTCCCGGTTTAAAGGAAAAATTACGCTTCCTTGTAAGGACGAGAAGCGCTTTCCGCCCTTCTTATTCACGCCGTTCCGTGCATCCACCAGATATTTCCTTATTCAATACTTGAAGCTGCTGCTCAGGTTCACACACTTGGCATGGATAACAAGAACAGAGGAGAGCAAACTAGCAAAATAAAAAGGTGGTATTAACTTCAAGAAAGTGAATATCCTTTTTGTTTAAGCAAACATGGAATATTGCGTTTAACGCAACCTTGAAAATCCAGCTGGTTCTGCTCGTGAAATCGTTTGTCAGCGTAAGCGTTAAACTTGGTTTAGACCACCACCACCAACAACAACTTTATTCTGCATTTCTCTTATATTGATAGGTTAAATTTTGTATATTTACGTTTTTAGTTAATTTTTAAGATAACAAAAAAATATGTATTAAGATAAGAGCCTAAACGAAACGCGAGATTTTCGAGTTAGTCTGTAGACATATAATGTATATATTTGAAATGTAGCTTAATTGATAGAAAATACATGAAAGACAGAAAAATAAGGAATAAATAAGAATATAATAGATGAGCATAAGCTAAGGCGTAGCAAGAATGGCTAAGGCAAAAACAAAAACAAAAAAACAAAACAACGAACAAAAAAAAAAACAAACAAACAAAAAGAGCACAGCATAAAGCAGAGAGCATAAAGCATACACACAAGAGTTGAAGAAAGAGGTGTTAGTTGTTGTTAGTTGGTGTAAGATGTCAGAAGAATTTTGCTTATATAGATTGTCTTTTGAAGCATATCTTGTGTTATGTGAATGTTTTTGGCATATCGGAAGCAACTATTAGAGATTGATGGGAGCTCTTGTTTATGCCATTTGTGGATAAATCTTAATGTTTATATATATGATTAACAGTTAGAATGTCTGTACTGTCGCAATTTGTAATAAATCCATCTTACTTTGTAATACCATTCGCAACTTGTAATAAACCGTGCCGAACTTTGTAATAAAAAAGCTGTTGCAATTTGTAATAACTGTCCATCGCACTTTGTAATAAACTAAGCTGTCGCAATTTGTAATAATTCCATCGCACTTTGTTATAAACTTAAATTATTTTCTTTGGTCAAACATGCATGTCTTCCCTTATAAATTTTTCTGCCTTAATCAAGAGACCATCGAGAATCACTTTAATATGAAAGACATGAAACTTCCTGTGACATGTCACCAAAAAACGGATATGAATCATTTCATATACTTGAATTCAGAAATATCTGAATAACAAAAGAAACATTTTAGAACAGAAAATTTATGAATAACCTGGAATTCGTCGTCTCAATCCATGTTTGCTCGCTACGTCACATGTGAAGTCTTCGGGGTTGGGGCGGGGGATAATCTCCCATATACATGTCTGGGCTAGGTAGGTAAATACCGCTGAGGATCTCATAACATTTTTTACATTGTTGGCTTTGTGCCTTTGGTTTGATCCTTAGATAGGGTAACTCAGGTAGTAATGGATGGTTTGGTTTATTATCCTTTCCTGATTTCGTGGAAAAAAAATAATCCTGAACACGCTCGGAAGAATTGAAGGGTCTTACGAGTTGCACGCAGGGAGGGAGAATTTTTTACTATCCCCACGGTATTTGCTTTAGGGGGCTCCATAGAAAAAATTGTCTTAGGATGGAATGATACTCCTTTTGTTCCTGTATGGGACCAAATCAAGAGAGAATAATGGGCCAAATAGTCAGCCGGCTCAGAGTATGACCCCAAGTGAGTTTTATAAAAACAGGTACATACGAAGGTATTGGCCAGCGACTAATTGGATTTTGTGTTACTTTATGTTTCTGTTGTGGTTCGACGATTTGCCACTGGTGATGTTTTTGTTTATTTGCAGTAAATTACATTTTGAATTTTTACAGGCCTCGTCTGATTAAGTTCGCCAAAATATGGAAGCCACTATTACATCTTTTAAGATTGCGCGTTAGACAAGGACGGTGTTGTGTCGGCCTGTTATAAGATCTAACAAGGACAGCTTCCTGGTGTCCTTATTTGAATGATGTAAGGATGGATGTTACGATTTGTGGAAATTAAATGCCTTTTAATAATGGTTCGTTTGTATCTAGTGTGTCTAGATTCTGTACTCTGACAACGCTCTGTCCAGTAGCATATCCCCGTATTGGCCGTATAAGGGAGTACACCCCCAGGTAACCATTGCATGCAAACCATCTAGTACAATAGCAAGGTTTAAGAATACAGAATTTCGTACGTCAGATAACTAATCAACATTAATTTTTAAAAAAATGGTTAGGACCGCGAATAAAGTTAAATGGTTTGAATGAGCAGAGACAAATTATAAAAGTAATTTTGTAAGTTACGTGCTTGCAGACGTCATCATCTTTGTTTACGAAGTACCATTCATATTTTGGCATTATATTAATGTTGACAAAGCAAGTTGAATCATTCTCAAAAAATTATTACGAAGTGCAATGGAATTATTACAATTTACGACAGCTTAGTTTATTACAAAGTGCGATGGACAGTTATTACAAATTGCGATACCTTTTTTATTACAAAGTGCGACACGGTTTATGACAAATTGCGAAAGGTATTACAAAGTGCGATGAATTTATTACAAAGTGCGACAGGTATTACAAAGCGCGATGATTATTAAAAATTTCAACAGTACAATGTCAAGAAGATTTATTAATGGCATGGGGCTTTCCGTATTTTTCCCATACAAGCTAGAAAAACGAAGTATCCTTGCAATGTGGTTTTGTTTAATTTGAAGAACTTTTATATTGGATTTATAGGCACTGCCCCAAACAATAATAGCAAGGCCAAGACCAAACGACGGATATCATTTGAATACATCGAAAGCGACATAACGTTCCGGTGAAACTCGGTATATGGCTGAAAAATAGGGAGATAATAAAGATGCATTTAAAGAGGGGCTGTTCGTTTCCACAGTAAAATGCTAACGAAGACGGTTCTTTTGGCCGCTTTGGTCAATAAACAGCCAGAATCAAATCTACATGCGTTATAACAAAATGTAGAGCGTAAGATAAAACAAGAAGAACAGGAAAATGTCAAAAAAGAGAGAGAAAAAGAAGAAAGAAAACACCCGTTCTTTATAAGTGTATAGATAAAGGCTGCAGAACAATCAAACCAACTGGCGGTACAGGTTAGCTTACAGGGTGTTTCAAAAGTTCGTTCAGATACACAGCATTTTATTCTTCTTTAGGCAAATTTAAACTGATTAAAACCTCATTTACAAGCGCTTAAAAATGTTGGCACGGCAACACAAACTTTTGGCACTGTGATGGCAATTTTAGGGTACGGCACTGGCAATTTCTGACGTGTAAACGCAACGTTTGGCACTTGTTCGTGAAGTAGTCTTGGCAACCCTAAATTGAGGTGCGGCGCCGGAAAAAGCTGTAGTGCGATCAATTTTGCAGGGGTTACAACCGAGGCTCATGCGTCGTTTTTATAAAGATGGAGGCAAAGAACACTCGAGGAATTGCATGATCCACTAAAGCAACGGAAACCCTTCTTGAGTTATGGGCGGAAGAATTAATAAAGTAGTCTTTTGCCACGCAAAATCTTCTAAAGAAACGCGAGCGGTTTACGAAAACCTAAAGGTAAGCTAACGTCTTGTAAACATCTGAGCTCAAATAGCCTGTTCAGCACTTTCGCAGTTAACGGCATAGAATAACCACTTTTTAAAAAATCACCAACAACCGTATTTGGTTTTGAAATCCGGGTTGCCTGAAATCTTAAGCCGTCCAGCACATTGCAGGCAATCTTTCAAAACTTTTACAATTTGCTTCAAGCCGTGATGCTTTTAGTGTAAAACATTAAAATCTCCCTCTTCAGGACTAACCACCCTCAGCTCTTAACCATGAGCTCCAAATAACTTCCTGAAATTGACAGAAATCAGTGGAAATTCCCGGAAATATGCTAAGAGTAATGTTGTTGCACAGACACAGGGCTATTATCTGGTATGCATTTGGGGTAGCCTGGTTACATTTCAGCGGGGTGGAGTTGTTGTAAAGTTTGATGTGTTTTTGCACTGTTATGCAGTTTGTTTGTGCTGGTTGCATGCAAGCAATGACCCACTCTGTTGATAATGTTCCAAGTCAGCAAGCAGTTAAATTGGTGGTTGTAGGACCTGGTTTTGTTGAACAGTGTTGGTTAAGATTGTTTTTGGGAGACAAGTTGCAATGAAAAATGGGGTTAACTCGTGGAAATGGCTTCGCAATCCGTGAGGCTAAATTGTCCGTTAAAATGCCTTATTTTCCAGACTAATGAGGAAAGCTTTACTTTTGTTACCTTCAAGACAGACGTTTCTATCAAATGGAAGTTCATGTATTCAATAATTTCTTTTTGAGGTGAGATTTTACTTTTCAAGTAAGAAGGGGCATTAAATTGCCAATCAGTGCGAGAGAGTGACATGAATTAGTAGCCCGGTATATGTAAGTTGTTATTTTTCCGCCGTGCTTCTGAGAATAGGGAGTTTAAGCAAATCGCTACGGCGACCTTTACTACGGCGGTCGTGGATGCGGTGTCCTGGGGAGAGTACGTCTCGTAGCTCGCCAAATTCCAAGCTCGGTTCTTGCTCACTTGCTTTCGCTATGATTTATCAACAACAGAATTCAATGGTGCTCAAATAAGAAAAAGGCCAATTTAAAAATTTCGTTTGCCAAGAAGAATATTGATAGTAAACATCATCAGAGGGCGATTCGTACACAAAACAGAAAACTACAGATGAAGATCGGAGTAAGCTGCTGGTGATGTTTCTTTTTGTGTACCGCATTTAACAACAAATCAACAAATTCAGCGTTTTAGATTCTATTCTATTCTTGTTTAAACAACCTTCAGTGACATTTAGCTTTATTGCTAACAGTCGTGCTTACGGTTTTCGTCTAGCCTTTGTTTGTACTGGCGGATTTTCTGCGGCCATGGCGCGGCAGAACTCATGGCACACTCGCTTGAGGATCGAAATCTGAAACTGAGAAAACGCAAGGAAAATGTATTCACTGGAAAACCAGAAGCCTCGAATACTTTCTTCATAAAGTGAAAAACAATCTATGATAGTAGTGTAGGAGGCTAGGAATAGGAGCAACCAATCACAGCGCAGCAAGATTTCTCTCGACCAATCAGCATCGAGTATTTAGCCCATGTGACTTTGATGACGTCAAAGCTCCCATATTTGGGCATAAAAATCACGTGACCCCACCCAAGAGGTGGAGCCGCATTCTTCGCATAGTTTTAAGGACCGCAGTCAGCCCCAGGCCCCTCGCATCCCCGGAAGTCAAATAAAAAACAACACACACTGTATGGAGAACCAAATCACTGTCTTGGTTTATTGACCGTACCGCGTAAAACCTGGTTACATCCGGGACGTGTGTGAGGTCCTAGTGACGTCACGCCCATTTTTTTACATCAATACACATATTAAAGATAGAGTGTTTGTCTCCTAGCGGCTGACGTCATAAACCGCAGATGAGGCCAACCAATATACAGACTGAAATTTTGAATTCTTATCATTGACCATGGTATGATTAATATGGAAAAGATATCTGGAACAAACCGGAAGAAACTTGACATTAATACACAAAGTTAATATAAGGGGTTTGCTTCCTGGCAGCCGTTGTCATAAGTACAGGATGTGGCCAATGAATGTAATGGTTGAATCCTGTGAATGACCAGGGTTTGATCAAATGAAATTTAAATGTAGAGAAAATATCTGAAACGAAATAAAGAAAAGAAATCTGAAAAAACGAAAAAAAGAGGCTGGTTAGAGCCAAGAAGCAAATTGAATCAGAAACACTCGTCCATTGGCACGCACGAGGCGGTGTCTTACTGTCCAATGAATGACTAGAAAAACGAAAAAAAAAAAATGCCTTCATTACAACATGGGACGTGTGCGACACCCTCGTGGTGTCACGCCCTGGAACGATTGTACACAAAACAATTCTATTAAAATCCAGTCTTGCGTGAAGTCAAAATGTTCTAGGACCCAAAGCGTTTCTGGGAAAAAGGTTCAAACTATTAAAATCCAGCCTTCCGGGAACTCAGAATAGACTAGGATCCGAAGTGTTTCTGGGAAAAAGGGTTGAACAAATAGAGTAAGCTGGACCATCCTTGATGATTGACAATACAAAGTTTGTGAGGGATGGGCCAGCTTTGAAAAATCATCACATGATCCATAATCCAATGAGAATCTAATGAAATTTAAAAAACAAGACTGAACATCCAGCAGGGGTGGCGCCACCATGCAGACCTCCCCCTGCCGGGTGTTCAGAATTCCCAATCCATACTGTCCATCATCGCACAGCCCCGACAGGGTTCATGGAGGGTGGTCACGTGCCTTAAATAAATCCAACATCGATTGCACACAAAAAATAATTTCCCCGTCAGATTTTGATGGTTCCTGGAGTGTTGGCGTATCACCTGGGCAGTGGCTGAAAAAGGGAAGGGATATAAATGGCTCGTATGACAAAACGAGAATCTGAAAAAAATAAAAAATGGGTTTTTTTAAAGAGGGGGTGGGTACCCCATGCCTTGTAACATCTCGCACCAATAACAGGGCACGTGTAAGTCGCGCACAGAACGAAAGTTTAAATAACAACGACAACAGAGTAATTTGATGGGACCCGGGAATGGAAGAGGGACCCCTGATCCAGTGTACCACTGCACGATACTGCTGAGGGAACACCAGGCAGCGGAAGTCCCATGAACCCTGTGGGTGCTGAGAATGGTATGCGAATCTACGAAAAAAATTAATAATAATGGTGTAAAGCCATAAGTAAATAAACATAATGCTCTTGGATCCAGGGGTTGTCTTTGAGGAGGGCAAGCGACCCTAAAAAATACCATTACAGCATCGAATCAGTGGTTGAACACTATGAATCTTCCATCGATGTTGCAATAGGATGATCCACGCATAGCGTTCAAACACAGCCGTTACATCTGAAACGTTTCATGAAGTTGGATGACACATTTCACTGTACTATAATGACAACGCAATTGAATGGGTCTAACCCAACTGCCATAATGATGTAACGTAAAATGAAAGCCTACAAGGAGGTAGAAAGTCGAATTAAAATAGGAATGCTGGTACGAAAAAAACCAGATTGCAAAGGGCGGATCCATTGCGTGTGATGACGTAACAGGCAATGCGTGGCTATGAAAAATCAATAAACTAAAATTAATCCTCATCTAAAAAACCTAAAGCAGCCAAATCCACATCACCCACAGGTCCATGGGCCCGCAGAAACGCATTAATCCTAAAAGTCATGCGCAACGGAAAGTCGTCCCAGTCCCGATGGTTGGGGTCCCCATCCTGTACATACTGGACAATCTCTTCTTCGGTGAGGGACCCCTCCCGGTTGCCAGCAATCATGTCATCTAAACGTAATCCGTCCATCATCCGTTCACAGTGATTACAGACTCCGCCAGGGGTGGGGTGAGCAACCCACTGATAAATGTGGCAGACAGGTTGGTCTTCCAGAAAATCCCAAGAGTCTATCAAAAAAAAAATTTAACACGAACAGGCTGGCACCCAGAACCGCGCGGCCCAATTGAGTCGAGCACGTCGAGGGCAAAGACATAGGTGGACAGGCCACAGCACCGTGCGTAGAAACGCAAACCCCTTGAACACGGCTAGGAATCAAAAAAAAAAGGGATAAGGCCAAGGGACCCACACCCGAAAAACATCAAAGGCATCACACTCACCCGCCATTCTGCGACGATGCACCTCGTGATCTAGTTTCCGGGCAACGGGGTGGTCCCACGGCAGCGTTTTGGCCCAATCCCGAAGTTCCTCGTGGGTGCAGCGTCTGAAGAAGGCGCGCAGACAGTCACTTTTTAGAGGCGTGTGCCACAAAGTCTTTAGTGCCTCGAACAGCATCGCGATCGGCATCGAGTACAGCACCAGGGACTGCAAAGAGCTCACCATTTTGAACAGCTGAACGAATCAAACTGGAATGAACTCACACGGGGCGCGCATCGGACTTTAGAGACTCTTTCCGAGACCGTGATTGGTGGAGAGCCCTCACGTGGGGTGTCTAGGCACGAGAGGAGACTCTAGGGGGTCCCCCCCATGGGTACACCTTATCAGCCCCTGGACTAGGGGGTCTAGCGCGAGTGTGTGATTGGTGGACACCCCAGATGAATAAGGGGAACACTATGTGGAGAGGTCAGTCGCCAAGTTGTTTCAGTGTTAAAATGGACTGCCGAGGATTGGTCGACCCCAACAACAAGCCGTTTGGCCGCGTACTCCCCTTGGAAGTCCAGATTAAGATTATGTTCTGGGTGGAGTGTTTTTACACGATGGACAAGAGAAAGAAAGTGGTGCAAGAATTCAATAGACTGCCCAAGTGCGACTTGTCGGGGTATCCCAAAGTGCTAGGGGACTACTATGCGTGGAACCAAGTGGTGACGCGGCTGCACACCCCCCGAAGGATCAGCTGCCACCACTGCCACCGCCTCATAGAGCATCGACTCTCGGTGAGTGAAAAAAGGGGTGTCGAATCTTCTTCTTCTTCTCATGACCTTGACCTTGATATTTTTTTCAGATTGGCATGATGTCGGAAATGGCGCGGCAACCCCCCAATCTCGACCGCCTGATGAATGAAGGGATTGCGCACGTGATCAGCACCCTCAAGCATCAGCTCCCCCACTGTCCCGTGGGTCAACTGCCTGTCATGATTGGTCGGAGGAAGCCCTCGTACGACACCTTAGACAAAGTGATGAAACGAATCGATTTGATCATGGACGTCACTGCTGCCATGAATTTTATTGTCATCGATATACATTAAGAGTGTGTGATTAAAAACAAATGGTTTACTCTATAACAGTGTCTTTTTTAATGTTCATGTGCGTTTGAATAAAGCCTCCAGGGTGGGATAAATAGCTTGGTCTTCTTCCCGCGTGCCTATAATGGCGGTCTTGTCTTGGAGGGTGGGGAGAGCAATGAATTCCTCCGTCATGCCTTCGCATTGTTGATAGGCTTGGGAGGTGGGATTCCACCGAAGCCATTCTTCCTTATCCACATCAAACACATAGAGGGGTTTGCCTAACAGCTGGGCCATGACGACCCCCCAGCCTGTTCCGCCCAATAGATGCTTGCGCAGCTCGTCAAAATGGCTTACAGCCAAGACTAACGACGCGGGCTGGATCACGTGCACATTCCGCTGGATATACTGGAGGCTGATAGGATGATGGACTTGTCGACCCAATCGAAACGCGGCCTGGGTGACAAGGGGGGTAGCGGCATCCAATTCCTTTTGCGTCAAGGGCGTGAGGGATCTAGCTCGAGGGTGGCAGGGTGGGATGACGACCACACACCTTTGCCCATACAGTTGACATAAACGTTCCACATGCGTGTCCACGCCTTTAGCGCCTCCCGTGTAAATCGTCAACGGCATGGTCTGTCAAAAGAGGAAACACATTGTTTAGGGTAAGAGATAGGTGTCCAAGCCCACATGGTGTGGGGTTCATCATCGGCATACAGTAAGGGGCTATCCCATTCCGGTTGGGTGACGGTTTGTTCGAAAATGCGACGTATTAGACGACAGTCATTGCAATTGTTGGGGATCCAATCCAAGCCTTGACCTCGAGCAAAGGCATCATCTTTTTCCTCGCAACAAAACTCGCATAAACATCTATCCAATAACCGATCACACCGTTTTTGCCATAAGACGCGTTGGGCATTGACTTGATCGAGGGTAGGCAGGACATGGGTTTGACGCCGTAACCACCCACTCATTTGACAAGCCCGGACGTGCGCGCAACGATCGTGCCAGATCCCACTCCCACGGACTCCGTCCGTATGATCCATGCACCAATTGCGGCCATGGTCGTTGATGGCCATGACATTGACGGTGGCGATAGGCAGAGGGGCCAAGTCTCGACACCCCTGCCCTTCCAAGACCACGAGAGGGGTCGACCTCGCTTGGCATAGTCGATACAAGCCATTCAGGGTCAACACCCCCACTCGAGGTCGTTGGGGGGTGAGGTGTTGTTGACACCAACGAGTGAGATCGTCCTGGAGCTGAGAGTAGGGATGGAATTCCTGGCGGTTGTACACGGTGTCTGGTTCAAAAGGCAACCCATGCACTGTCTTGGTCTGACGATCGACCCGGGCCTGGGCCTCCTCGGATAAGGCATGGTACGACACGCCTGGCGGTAACCGGTATTTGAAGAGAGCATGATGATGCCCCGTCCAATCACAAAAAGCCAGTTCTCGAATAATATACTCGTCTCGGGAAAGGGCAAACCCCTGACTGTAGACCAAGAGACCCACTTCATGGAGCGCCATGATTACTTACAATAGGAAGTTCCTTAGTGACTACACCTTCGCATTCCATGAACATCAAAAGGACAGAATGACACCGCAGCAAGTCACCTCGGGTTTTATAACGGAACGCGTGGGTTCTGATTGGTGGACCGTCGGATCACACCACCCTCACGAGAGCCAGGGCTGTGTCAGGATTGGTGGACCCACGATCGTATGAGGATCACGAGACGTCAGGAGAGCGGCTATAAAAGGCAGGTCAGACGGTCACCCCAAGTCATTCCATCCCCAGCCATGGAACGTCAAGCCACTCAACCTGCCGCCGTGCCCTCAGGACGCAAACGACGCCGAGTGAGTAGTAGTAAGAAACCCAAGGGGGACAAAGAAGACATGAAAGCCACCCGTGAACTCGAGATGACTTTGATCGGTTTGCCCCGAGCTGAAGCGGAGGCCTATCAAGCGCAGGCTGTAGAGAGGAAAGTGGAACCGACTCCTACCAGTGAACTCGTATTAGCCCTGAACGCCATCCCCCGAACAGACCCACCACCCACACCTTCCCCCATCATCTCACCCGACCCCTCGGTGATGGAGGACACCCTAAAAGACTATGAGGAAGAGTGTGTAGAGGAAGGGACCCAGGAAGACTACGTCCTGGACCAGATGGATACCCAGTTGAACGAGCTCCTGTATGAAACGTGCCCCTTTCATCCATGTGAATACCTCCAGTGTGTCAACCCCCAGACCCAATTTGGTCAGTTGAGGTTCAAGTGCCCCCAAAAAGATTGTCCCGTGTATTTGTTTGAAGATAGCCGGGAAGTGATGATGGAGACATTGAAACAAGACACGCACCCTCAAGTCCGTGCCCGCTTGCAACGAGGGGAGCTCAAGTGCAAATGTGGCTTCGTCCCTAGGATGAAATTGAGCCGGACTAGCAAGAATTTCCAGAAAGTGTTTTTTAGTTGTGGCAGTTTCCTCCCAGGCCAAGACCCTTGTGGCTACTTTCAATGGCTGCATGGGCCGCTATGGTGTCCCCGAGATCCAGCGCAACCCACGCTGAGACGTTGGGTGAGAGACACACCCCCTGTGATTCAATACAAAGAGTATCCACCTAAGTTCCAACCCTGGGGGTATCCAGCTGTCCCCCTGTTGAAAGGAAGACACCCAGAAAAGGAGTTGGTGGAGCAGCATTGGCCATGGGCTAAGCAGTTTGGGGAAGTTGCCCAAGCCAAGGAGAGGGAGCGAGAGAGGACGCGTCATTTGCATAAGAACTTTGGTAGCTCGGTATTGTTTTGACATGTGTAAAAAAAACTATTAAAGAGAGATTGGCTAAGAAACTGTGTCAGTGTCTTGATGTCGTGGCCACGCGTTTACGAAGATCCCCATGAGCCGGGGGCCTTGGGTGGGGTCCGACCCTTTGCCCAAGCCCATAAATTGAAATCCCCGCAAGCCCAACAGATTCTCCAATCGGTGTTGAGTTATACCCTCCACAAACCCCGACGGACGCGGTTTCCGACCGCACCCACCTTGGTCTTTGACCGAGACGAACAATGGCAGATGGATTTAGTGGACATGCAAAAACTCAGTCGATGGAATCGGGGGAACAAGTATTTGTTGACGGTGATCGACGTCCTGTCCAAGTATGCCTGGGCCGTGCCCATCCAATCCAAAAGCAGCACGAACATGATCCGAGGGTTGGACCAGATTCGCCGACAAGCCTCGCCGCGACGTCCCCTCCGCGTGCAGACGGATCAAGGTCAAGAATTTTTGAATAAAAAAGTGCAAGCCTGGTTCAAGCAACAGGGATGGCATCATTTTTACACGTTTGGGGATAGCAAAGCCTCGGTGGTGGAACGATGGCATCGCACGTTGAAACAACGCATGTACCGGTATTTCACTGCCCACAATACGTTACGGTACGTGGACGTGTTGCAACCCTTGATTCATACCTACAATCACACCCGTCATCGCAGCATTGGGCTGGCCCCGCATCAAGTCACCCCCCGCACGGTCCCGGAGGTGTGGGACCAACTCTACGGGTCGCGTTTGGAGCAAACCCCGCCTCCGCCTAAATGTCGCGTGGGGGACCGGGTCCGTCTCAATAAGAAACATCGGCCCTTCAAAAAAGGGTATTTGCCCGGGTGGACGGAAGAAGTGTTTATCATCACACACGTCCGTCGTCATCCCATCGTCACCTATCGACTCAGTGAATGGGACGGCACGCCTATAAAAGGCACGTTTTACGAACCCGATGTTCAAAAAGTCCAAGTGTCGGACGATTCGTTATTTCGGATCGAAAAAGTGTTGAAACGGAAAGGACGCCAAGTGTTGGTGCGGTGGAAAGGGTGGCCGGCCAAGTACGATAGTTGGATTCCCGCACAGCATGGTCCGCGTCAAAATCACCCCTCGAAAAAGAAAAAAAAGGGTGCGGTTTCTCGATGAGGTGCAGGCCGAGGCCCGTCGACCGCGAGCCAGTTACACCCCTTCGCCCACCAGCGACGCCGACATTCTGAAATTCATCCAGAAGAAAGCCGCCGACCAACGGCAAACCCAGCCGTGGTGGGAAAAGTTGGCCAGTCCCACCAAGCAGCAATGGGCGTACGCCAACGCCTACCATCGAGCCGAAGAGTATGCCAAGAAACGAGGGGCGTTACGGTCTTCCCCCAAGAAACAACGCCGACGCGCCGGGCGTCATCCCCCCATGCGCAAGAAGAAACCCCCCAAAGCCAAGACGTGCATGACCCTGATGGAACTGGCCCGGGCCTTTCCCAACATTGCCCAGCAAGTGTGTTTTCATCCCAAACAATCGACCTTCAATTCGGTGGTGGGACGCGTCCCTCGCAGCAAACAGAAAGTGGCGACCTGGCTATAAAAGGACCCTGACCCCGTGGGGAGGAGACCACTCTTCATCATGAACGAGATCAAACGCCTAACGCTCGTCAGCGATCCAACCAACGAGTTTCCCAACAATGCCAATAACAGTTTCAAGGTCCGCCTGCCCGAACGGCTGTCGTTACCAGGCGCAGGGTGGCATGCCGCGTTGTTGTCGTTGACGGTCCCAGATCAAGGCCAGAGCAATGCCGTCATCGCCGCGGATCCTCATACCGAAGTCGTCAAATTTGGCGTCACGTACTTGACGCGCAAATGGACCGATACGGGCAACCCATCCACCTCGGGGTATCTACGTGTGAGTTTTAAACCCAAGGAGTATACTGTGGAATTAGAAGAGATTATGAGTGCCCGTCATACTGTGACCTCTGGCAATGAGTTTTGGCAACGCGTGATGCAAGAAGTGTACAACACGTCCATGCGGAAACTGATATACGAAAAAGATTATGCCGAGACCTATGATGGAGATGACAAACCTATCGTCAGCTTGAAAAAGAATTGGATGCCCATGATGAGCTGGAAAAACAATGCACTGATTTTGCATGCCGTGCCTAAAGCAGAGATGCTCGACAGCACCAAGACCAGAGCCACGAGCACCTTTTCCCTGGATCTAGGGGTAGCGGAAACGTTTGGCTTCGTCTATGAACCCAAAGGTGTGTTAGGGCATATACTGGGTCCCAATCTACAATTTTATTGCCCTACCCTGACGTACACTGACCAGTCCACGCCAGTCGGTTCCAGGTTTCGCTCGTCGCTCAACTGGAATGGTGAGCATTATGTCGGGACGCAACCCACAGATTTGACCCGTGAGACGATGGATCAGTTGTTTATAGTGAAAAATAAGAGGCTTCATCTATCCAGATCAGTGGAATGGCATTTTAACAACCTGAATACGTCCTTTGAAAAAGCAGTGGGGACCCGTAAACGCACCGTGATGGTCTATTCGGATCTGGTGGAATCCACCGTGGTGGGCAGTGGCAAGTATCCCCTGTTACGGGAAGTGCAATTATTGAGAACCGGCGATGGAGAAAGTACGGCGGAACCCCTGCACCATCAATGGATCAAAGTGCGAGGACAACAAATGGATATCTTGGAAGTGGAGATTGCCAGTACGAGTGGCCCCCTGGCCATTTTACCCCCAGGCAAAACCCTGGTGACCATCGGTCTCAAACAGCTATAAAAAGCCCCATCGCATCACGGGAGGGACCAAACCAGCACCATGCGTGGAGGGAGTTTAACGCGATACCACACGCCCGTGGTCACCAAACAAGATGGGAAGGGGTTGGCCGAAGATTTGATCAAAATAGCAGGCCCCCTGATCGTGCAGCAAGCGCAAGCGGGATTACAAGATATTCAACGAGGCAAGAGTGCGGCGGACACGTGGGCAGATCGAAGTGCGCAACTGAGCCGTGGGTTGAAACGCAAAGCCCCCGCCATGGTGTGGGCGGGTGGCAAACACAAAGCCAAAAAAACCTATAAAAGAGCCACGCAACGTGTACGGGACATCTTTGGACTGTGAAAAATGGTACGCGTGGGTGGTTTTCTCAAATCGCAAAATCGTATTCGACGACAACGGGCCCGTGGACGGTTCATCTCGCCGTACCAAGTCGGGGGCACCATCTTTGGCAAGTCGACGATGGCGCGCTATCCGTTGATGTACACGTCCTCCCGATTATCGAATCCCGCACTCACCGCCTACTTGAAACAACACAAGATGAAAGGAGGCACGATTTTTGGCACGTCCACTCGCATGCGTAGGAGTCGTCATCCCATGCAAGTCCTCATGGCCGACCAAGACAAGGCCAGACAGAGACGCTGGCTTGGGCAACGAATGAAAGGGGGGTTGGTGATTGGTCCGGGGGATCTCAGAAAGGTGTTATGGGCCAACCAAGCTAAAGCCCGGCGGCAACGGAGGCAAAAACGTATAAAAAGGGGACGACGTTAAACCCCAGGAACAGACCGCACCATGTCGCTCCAACTGTTTGACGTGCCCGAGGTGGATTATCGGTACGAAGCCTCTCGGGAGGTGGAGTTTCAACCTGCCTTGACAGGCATTCAGCCCATCACCTTCTCCATCCCAGGCTCCGACGATTATTACGACACCAATTCCCTCCGCTTCAAAGTCAAGGTCCGCCTGACCGATCCAGCGGCTGGGTACACAGGCTTGCATGCAGGGCTGCTCATCTCGGATGCCAACGAATCGAGACATGTCTACTGCGTCAACAATTTTGGGCACACCATCTTTCGAGATATCACCCTGAGCATGAATGGGGTCCTCATGACAGAACAGAGCAACACCTACCATTACAGAGCCTACCTAGAAACCCTCTTGAATTACAACCGAGAAGAAGGAGCCACCAAGTTAGCCCCGCAAGGATGGGTCAATCAACTGGATGTGGTGGAAGTGATGGGCGCCACCGCCGCCAATTCGGATGTCCCCACCGCCGCAGGATGGAAAGGCAATACAGAATTGCGTGCCTTGACCAGCAAATTGCTGAGTGAACATTGGCACACCTTCCTCATTCGTCCCCACTTGCCACCTCTCCGAACAGGCAAATTGTTGGTCCCCAATGTCCAGATGGATTTTGAACTCTTCCTCAACCCCAACACCGTCTACCTGATGGGTACCCCCAACAAAGGCACCTTGGTTGCCAAGAAATTTCCTGCCATTCACCCAGAAGACATCAAAGTCACCTTGCTGATGAGAAAAGTGACCCTGAATGCCAGCGTCTATGTGAGACTGCAGAAAGAAAGACAGCTGGGCAAACAGATTGCCCGCTACCCCGTGGTGCGAAGCGAAATTCGTACGTTTTCCTTTGATGGACGCACCACCCAGTGGGAACAAGACAATGTGTTTGTGGGTCGATTTCCTGATCGAGTGATGGTCGGGTTATTGCATTCGGATACCTTCAATGGAAACCTACAACGCTACCCCTTTGCCTTTCAAAAGTTTGGAGTCACTCAGATACGTCAGACCTTGAATGGAGAAGAATACCCTTACAGAACCCTGCAACTGACAGGAGATCAAGCCTATGAAGATCTACTGGGGTACGATCGATTTCTGCAAGCCATGGGTGTCTATGATGAAGACAAAGTGCCCATGCTGCTGCCTGGGGATTGGGGACAAGGCAACAACTGCACGTTGTTCCTGTTCAACAATGTACCCAGTGGCAAAGCCGATGACCCTCAGTATCGCAACCCCCGTCAATCGGGCAATACGCGACTGATCATTGATTTTGCTGCTGCAGTGGGTCACAACATCACCGTGCTGATCTGGAGCGAGTATGAAAACATGTACGAGATCAATCATATGGGAGGTATAAAGTACAACATCAACGGCTGAAGTGGAGTCAGAAGACAGAAGACAGTGGTCATGGAGTTTGTCGCGCTCAGCGATAGAGTGTTGCGCACCTTGGCCCTAGAAGATCCCCAACTACGACGCGTGTTTCACGGCGTGTACCCCGCGGACCAGTTACCCCGTGCACCCCCCACGTCGGTCCGTCAAGCCTACATTGTCAACACCGATCCAGCGGGAGAACCGGGACAGCATTGGTTGGGGCTGTGGACGGACCAGAACAAGTGCGAGGTCTTTGACAGTTATGGGTTGCCCCTGCACGTGTACACCAACCCGGACCTGCACCAGTGGTGGAGTCAATGGAAGTACCTGACCCGCAGTGACATGACCCTGCAAGCCCTGGATAGTCAGACCTGTGGCCATTATGCGCTCTTTTTCTTGAAAGCCCGAGCCCAAGGCCAGTCGTATCAAGACTTTTTGGGGCAATGGAGCTGCGATAATTTAGTGATGAATGACCAGAAAGTGGCCCAGCAGTTGAAACGCGTGATTAAACAAGAACTCCAAGATGAAGTGGATGCCCGACCCGAAGGGGGGCAATCCAATGTGAGCCGCCAGGCCTTTATGACGTGTAATCCTTGTGATTTCTTAAAATAAAAACCATCATAAAACGAGAGACACGGTGTACGAGTGGTCATTTCATCATGATTACGCGAAGCGATGTTCAGCGGGTGATTGAGGCCTTCCTCCTAGAAGAAAGCTGGTATTGGTGGATCCACCCCATCGAGCGGGTGAACACGGTCCAAGGGGTGGATGCCTGGGATGGGTATCATTGGCTCGTAGCCCGCCAACTAGCGCAAGATCAGGATTGGGTGGCCCTCAAACAGTACATGGACACCATGGGTGAAACGCATTTAAGGGAGCGCATGGAACAGATGATTCAGATCGAATCGCCACGCCTCTACCGCGAGTATTGGACAGCATGCCCAGCCACAGACGACGACGCCGCCGCCGACAGCGCGCGTCCACCCGACGACCCTGCTTTCGTCAAAACGGCCGAGGGATCATGAGCGTGTTGGCCAAAGCCTATAAAATCGGGGATAAATTGGGACGGGACAAACGGTATAAACGGATGGGCGCTAAAGGAGCCACGGGTCATTATCGACGTCACCCTCGACCGTGGGAAACATGATCCGACACCCCAGTAGCGTGATCATCGCCGGTCCGTCCGGCAGTGGCAAGACCGAGTTAGCGGAACAATGGTTACGGGACCTCAAGATGTTTCAAGTCAAACCCAAGAAGATTGTGTATGCGTACGACCGATGGCAACCCCGGTTCGAGCGTATGCAAAAGAAGGACGGGATTCAGTTTTATCGCGGGGTCCCGGACCCTAAACATTTGACCCAATGGTTTGGCCGAACGCGTGGCGGGGTGCTCGTCTTGGACGATCTGATGGAAGAAGGGGGACAGGACAAGCGCGTGTTGGATTTGTTCACCAAAGATTCCCATCATCGCAACATCACCGTCTTGTATTTGACGCAAGATTTATTCCCGCCAGGCAAATTCTCCAAGACCATCAATCGCAACGCGCATTACATTGTGGCCTTCAAGAATCCTCGGGATCAAACGGGCATACGGACCGTGTTGCTGCAAGCCTTTCCCGAACGATGGCGTCAAGTCTTGCGCCTATTTAAACGCGTCACGTCACGTCCCTTTGGCTATTTGATGTTGGATGTGCACCCGGCCTCGGATGATCGGTACCGTTTGTGGAGTCATTTAACGCCCCGCGAAGGCAAGGCGCAAGTCCATACCTTGCGCGCGGATGTCCCTGCCGTTCGACAACGAACTGCAACGAGAACTCGCCAGGGTCCGCCGGCGAAGAGAAGGCGGACAACATACTGAGTTAGCGACCCGCATGGACACGCCGACCCTCTCGCCGGCTGGGGTGGGTTCGCCCACCACCCCACCTCTTCCCTTCCCGGATATCAGCCGCATGACGGACATGGTGACCGAATTGAGCCGACCGGTGGATCGAGCCCAATTGGATCAAGAGATTGAGGATTTTAACCTGACCTACCCGGTCAATGTGGACGATGCTTTGAATGCCTTTACGTTACCCCCCGTGGCAGGTACAGGCACTACCCCAGCCACTACCACCACGGCACCGCCACCACCACCACCCTCTGTCACCACCGCTCCCACAACCACCGCCACCCAAACAAGACCCGTGACCTCCACCCGAACACGCCCTACAGCCACCACGACCACCGCCAGTTCCAGACAACCCAGACCACGCCCTGTCACGACCGCCACCACCACCACCGCGCCTTCCCGCCCTCTCACCGCCCGTCGCAGTGCTGGCGCCGGGACCAGGACCACGACCTCCACCGTGACGACCCCCACGGGACGTCCCACCGTCGCCGCCAAACAACCGCGACGACGTCCCCGTGTACCCTCCCCACCGTCCCCGGATTCTTCCCCTCCGTCCGAGGATGAAGACGAGGATGATGACGATGATCGAGGACGAGGCTTACGGCGACGGTTGGATTTGCTGAATGAAGATGCGCAAGAACGGGCGCGAGGGAGACGCATTCGTAACATCACGCATACCAATACGGTGACCACCGTGTATGAAGAGGGTGGGCGACCGTCGGTCCGTCGCACCTCGACGCGCACCTCGGGTCCACCGCCACCCCGCCGAGGCCGAGGCCGTGGCCGAGCCCGTGGACGGGGCCGACGTCCGTGAAAGCTATAAAACCAGGGAACCTTCCTTCCACTGTCCCCAAAACCATGTGTGGTCGATGTCGAAGCGGGATGGCCCCTCGACGCAAACGCAAACGCACGACGACCCGACGTCGCCGACCCGCCAAACGACGACGGGGTCAAGTGGGGGGTGTTGGGCCTGGCCTGCCTATCGGGATTCTCAAAGCCGGCTATGGGATCACCAAAGCCATCGGGGATCATCAACAAAAGCGAGCCCAAGCCATTATTGACAAACGCACACGAGAGTGGGAATCTGGCAAACGGAAACGCTATGCGGGGGAATCGTTCAATTGTTCGATCATGTAAATGTATAAAAAGACCTGGATGGACCTGGACGGGTGTTAATTGAACGATGGTCCGTGGACCCAATGGACGCCGACACCGTTATGTCCCCCGAAAACGACGCCGACGACGTGGGTTGCAACACGGAGGCGTGCTCCCCATGCTGGCAGTGGCTCTCTCGCCTTGGGCGTTCAAGAAGAAACGTCGACGGACGCGTCCGCGTTAGACGCGATCCAGTGCTCAAACAACGAAAAAAAGCGGTCACCTTCACCTTAGAATGGGACCCCAACTATGATGCCTTGTTATGCCATCAGTGTCGCACGCATATGCAATGCTATTATCATGGCGAATTGTGTGGCCGGTGTGGCGCCCTTTTTACCATAAATAGACCTTGTTCGTGGCCTGAAGTGAAGAGTCAGCATGGGGTGGCGCATGGAACGTCAAGCCCCGTTCTTGAAGAGCGTCTTACAAGAAGCCAATCAGCATAAACGACAGGAATTGTTACGGATGGCCAATGCCGATCAGATCAATGCCATCAGTGAATTGGTGATGAACACGCTTCGTGGCACGGTGCCCCGGTCTCGACACACCATTACGTTGCTCAAACCCCACGCCCAGAGTTTACGCGCCATGGCCAAACCTGCGCATTCGGTGAAACGACGGCGCGCTATCATGATGGCTCAAAAAGGCGGCGCCCTCTGGCCTGAACTCTACCGATGTTATAAACGTTGCATGCGCTAAAGGAGACCCGTCAGTTGCATCATGGAACCCGAGATGGTGAGCACCACGGTGGACAATGCCCCTGCCTTTTTACAGTTAAAAGAGAAGTACAAACAAGAATTGGTGGAAGACACGCGTTTGAGTAAAGCCGCGGATTTGGCGGCCAAACAACATGTGCTGTTGACCAGTGAGGTCCCCGATGCTTGGAAACGACCTCAACTCAAAGCCGTGAGCCGGCAGTTACGCCATTGGACCAAAAAAGTGCGCCAACCGTTTGGAGCCCCGGCGGGGGGTGTGAGTGCAGCAGGAGCGGCGACGCCGGGGGAGGACGATGATTTTGAGGCGGGGCCGATGCAAGCCTGGTTCACGCAATTGGTCAAGGCCACCCAGGGTATAAAACCAGGAGCCACACCGAGTGGACCCAGAAAACCACCTGTCCCGCCTAAACCCAACATCACCCCCAGTGCTAAAAAGAAACTCAAGTTTACGCCTCCACTGAGCAGTGCCGAGTTGGCGCAGGAATTGCCTTTTTCAGACACGACTGGTACAGCCCCCTGGCAATCCCCTAAAGAACGGGCGGACTCGATCACGAAATCGATCAGCCGTGATATTCGCAAACGCACGACTGACTCTGCCAAAAAGAAAGCCACGGCTGTGGCCAAAAAGAAAGCCGCCGGGTTCGCCAAGAAAGCCTTGGATTGGAAAAGTTGGAAAACCCCGTGATGGGACGGAGACGCCGTGTGGCCCGCCCGAAGCGACGACGACCACGACGCTCGCAACGCGGGGGCAAGTTATTTGATGTGCAAAACCTCCTCAACAAGACGGGGATTGAATTTCATTGGCCCGGCTATCAGTACATGGGCCCTGGCACGCATTTGAAAAAACGATTGGCCCGTGGGGATCCCGGCATCAACCGGTTAGACAGGATTGCCAAAGTACATGACATGGACTATGATAAAGCCAAGACCTTGAAAGACAAATGGGTGGCGGATCGCAAGATGATTGCCAAGATTGATCAACTCCCTGGCAGTAAAACCCTGACGGAACGGATTGTCCGACGCATTATGAAAACCAAACTGAGATTGGGCATGTAAAATATTTAACACAGTCATCAAAGACACTCTTGTTACATTGCAACCATACATGTTTTAATAAACTCATTTTTTTGTTTCTTACAAATAGTGGTCCATTTGCTGTAACGCCTTGGCACGAACCGTCTGTACAGTGTCCTCTTCAGGCTCGGACTCGGCCCAGTCTAAGGGTAACCACGGGAGGGGAAAGGGACGCGCCAAGTGCTCGTCTAACCATCGCCAATGTAGTTGTTGTTGCCGCCGCTCGTATTTTCGGGACTGTAAGGCTTTCCATAACTCTGGGCCCATGGCTTGCTTTCTCTCGGCTTGCAAGGCCCGCCGCCGTGCATTCAGGCGTTGTTTGTAGGCCTCGTACGTCCCTTCCTCTTTCATGCGCTGCATCCAGTTCTTTTGGCTTTGCGCATTCCTCCGTCGGATATCAACACGTTTTTCCTCCGAGATGTTATGATACCGTTTTAAACTTTGCTGGGCTTTTTTGGCGGCAAAGTCTTTGTACTCCCCTGTCGCTTTCATACGCGCCATGCGCTCGTGGTAGCGTCGACGGTGCAGGGACTTGACATTTTCGATGCCGTTCACTTTGGCATATTGCCGTTGCCGATACAGTTTCTGCTTCCGTTTATGAGCCTCGGGGTCCCGCCGTTTTCGGTTCGATGGGGGTGTATCCATGGCTTAACTCCAATAACCGGGTAGCACACACGTCCGCCAACGCTCGTAGTTACCGGAACGGACTCTCTCTGGCCTGTCGCTGCTTGGCACGTCGGTCCCGCTGCAGCTGCGTCAGGTGCTCGCGGTGTCGGCGGTAGTAGTCCCGGTTACACAGGCGCACAAAGGCCGCGTTCTTGGTTCGGTACCGTTGGCAAGCTGCTTGGTTGGCCGCTCGGGCTTTTGTCTCCTGTTCGGGGGTCGGTGCTGGTTTGGGCGGTTTGGGCGGTTTCAGCTTTTTCTGAGCCGCCCGCTTTGCCCGCTTCTGTTGCAATATTTTCTCTTTGTTTTTCAAATACCACTCACGCTTCAACTCTCTTGTTTTCTCCGGATTTTTGTTAGGCATTCTCGAACGCAACTGACGTCTGGTCTGATGGATTGACTTTATCTAAGGGAGTCTCCGCCAATCACCGCTCTCGGTCCAGGCCTAGCGGAGATGGAAGGAGTCTGTACCCATGGGGGGGACCCCCCTCAATCTTCTTCCTGTCGAGTCACCCCCTCACCTGAGCTGGGTGGACCAATCCCAGGGCAGGCGAGATCACGTGAGAGGGTCTATAAAAGTCCACCTCCAGCGCGGGAAAATTTCAAATGAGTGGCCGCTGTCATGGCGGAGGCATATCCATTCAGTGACGATGACGAAGGGGATGCTCTATTGGACCGCGCCTATGACCGGTGGGAACAGTTGGGAGGCGCTGCCGCCCGTGGCCCCCTCTTTCAATTCACGATGCAACCCATCGGTCGACGACGCCGCTGGCGTGATGTGGTGGAGCGGGCGCAATTCAATGCGCAGCTACGGCAATTGCGGGATCCTGGCCCTGGGGATAATATTGGCATGGCCTTGACCGAAGCGCTCCATCAAGCCATTGAAACAGAACTCGGCCGTGAGCAGCGACCTGCCCATCATTTTGTGAATTTTGCCATCACGGCGCATGGGTTCTCTCATGCGTATCAATCCGCCAATTTTACCGTGGGGGAGTTTTTACAACGGACGGCGCGTTTGGATGAGATGTTAGCCACGTTGGCTGGCAAGTTGAACAGCAATGAAGCCTTCAACCCCGATCGCGGGTTCCAAGTGGATGTGGTGTTTGTCTCGATGCCTGGCCCCGGGTCTGGTCGACGCAAAGAACACAATCCTGGTCGACTGTGTCTGGATCGAGAAAACAAGAAAAAACGTTGCATTATTACCATCAAAAACAGAGATGCCCTATGCTGTGCTCGCGCCATTGTCACTATGCGTGCCCATTGCCATAAAGATCAAGGCGTGGACGGATGTCGCGATTGGGACAACCTCAAACGTGGTCTTCCTGTACAGCAACGTCAAGCCCAGGCCCTTCATCAGCAAGCAGGGGTGGCTGAGGGTCCCTGTGGGTTACCCGAGCTTCGCCAGTTTCAACAGGCATTAGGCTCTCAATACCAACTCTTGGTGATGACCCGGATGAAACCGTTTTTTCTGATCTTCAAAGGCCCTGATGCCCCCCATCCCATTCGTTTATTGAAATCCAACGATCATTTTGATGGCTGCACGTCCTTTCCTGCGTTTGTCAATCGCTCCTATTATTGCCTGGACTGTGAACGGGGGTTCAACACCAACGATCGGACCCATCACACCTGTCAAGGGAAACGCTGCAAAGCGTGTGGGCGATTTGATTGTCAGGACTATGTGCGTGGCACCCGCCCTACGGACTATTGCCCCTTCTGTCATCGCAAGTTTTACGGTGAGCAATGTAAACGTCATCATGTGGAAAGCCGGCAATGTCAATCCATCAAAACCTGTCTCAAGTGCCAGGCCCAGTACAACGTTCTCCCTAACCAACGTCACCAGTGCGGGTACGCCAAGTGTCCTGTGTGTCAGGAATGGGTGTCCATCCAATACCACAAGTGTTACATTCAACCCGTGGTCGAGAATGAGGAAGAGACTGAACCCACAGAGGAGGGGGGAGGTAGCATGGTGGCGCCACCCCCTCCCCTGTTTGTTTACGCCGATTTTGAAGCCATGCAGAATGCAGAAGGCGTGTTTGTAGCCAATTTATTGTGTTATTCCTCCAGTGAAGAAACGACCATTCATGTATTGGACGGGGAGGACTGTGCCCAACAATTTTTGCATGATTTGGATGATCTCACGGACCTCCCGGACAGTGAGAGTGAGCGGACCATTCTCGTGGTGTTTCACAACTTGAAAGGGTTTGACGGTATGTTTATTCTACATGAACTGTACCAGCAACAACGTGAGGTGGTGGATCAACTGACGGTGGGCGCCAAAGTGTTGTCTTTCAGGAGTGGACCCCACAAATTCATTGACTCGTTGTGCTTCTTGCCCATGCCACTCGCCTCGTTCCCCAGCACCTTCAATTTGACCGAATTAAAGAAGGGCTTCTTTCCTCACTTGTTCAATACCCCGGATCATCAACAGTACGTGGGCCGTATCCCCGATTTGGAATTTTACGATCCCGAGGGCATGATGGCCAAAAAGAAAGACGAACTGACGCGTTGGCATGCCGATCAAGTCCGTCGCAATGTGCGGTTTGATTTCAAGCAAGACATAATAGACTATTGTAAATCAGATGTGGCTCTGTTGAAAGCGGGGTGTGAAGCTTTTCAACAAGAATTTGAACGGCAAGCTGGCTTCAATCCTATGGCTAAATGCATCACCATCGCCAGTGCCTGTAATCTCTATTGGCGCAAGCACCATTTGACCCCCGACACCATTGCCGTCGAACCGCTCAGGGGATGGCGAGGCGCCCAAGTCAATCAATCGCTCAAGGCCCTGCAATGGCTGTATTATCAGGAACATCAAATTCCTAAGGAGGGGGCTAGTGCCGATCGCATTCGTCACGTCCGGAATGGAGGCGAGCAGTTTGTCCGGACCCTTGTGAACAGTTATTTTGTGGATGGCTACGATCCTCTGACCCGCACTGTCTACGAATTTCATGGGTGTCTCTACCATGGCTGTCCCACTTGTTATCCCATGAGAGACGTCAAACATTATGCCACCCCGGATCGAACCGTCGAGGAACTGTACCAAGCCACGCTCTCCAAACGCCTGGCTCTGCTCCGAGCGGGTTACACGGTGATCGAAATGTGGGAGTGTGAGTGGGACCGACTAGTGGAGGACGAGCCTGCCGTGTCTCAGTTTCTGGCTTCGTTTGATCTGGTGGCTCCCCTGGAACCCCGTGAGGCCTTTTTTGGAGGACGTACCGGTGCCGTAGCGCTGCATGCCGTGGCTGACGAGGGGGAGGAGATACGTTATGTGGATGTGACCTCCCTGTACCCCTGGGTGAATAAGAACTGTCCTTACCCTATCGGTCATCCCAAGATCATCACGCAACCCGCTGACCAGTCCCTGGCGTCTTATTTTGGTCTGGCGACAGTGGACATTTTGCCTCCGGCTGGCCTATTCCACCCGGTCTTGCCTGTACGTTGTGGTCAAAAGCTCACGTTTCCTCTCTGCCGAGCCTGTGTCCAGACAGAGCAAGCCCAACCCATGTTGACCCGAACCCAGTATTGCCCTCATTCGGACACCGATCGTATACTACGCGGGACCTGGTGCACGCCCGAATTGGTCAAAGCTGTGGAAAAGGGATACACCCTGGTCAAGATCCACGAAGTCTGGCATTTTCCCCCTGAGCAACGCCAAACGGGTCTTTTCGCTGAGTACGTCAATACTTGGCTCAAACTCAAACAAGAATCCGCGGGGTGGCCCAGTTGGTGTCAGACCCTCGAGCAGAAACGCGAGTACATTCTCCGCTACCAAGAGCGGGAGGGGATCCGACTGGACATTGCCAGTATTGCCAAAAACCCTGGTCGCAAAGCCACCGCCAAACTCATGTTGAATAGTTTCTGGGGCAAGTTTGGGGAGCGAATCAACAAACCCACCACCGTCACCGTCCAAAACCCCGCCCATTTGTTCAGCCTGATTTCTGATGCGGCTCTCGATCTCAGTACGCTCCGTCTCTGCACCGACGACATCTTGGAAGCCGTTTACACCAGTGTCCAAGACAATGCTGTCAAAGGCACCAAGACCAATATCTTTGTGGCGGCGTTCACCACGTGCCATGCTCGGCTCAAGCTCTACGAGTCCCTCGATACCCTCCAGCAGCAAGTGCTTTACTATGATACCGACAGTGTGGTGTACAAGTGGCGTCCAGGTCAACCCAGTATTGCCACTGGGGATTTTCTAGGCGATATGACGGATGAATTGGATGGGGACGTCATCACCGAGTTTGTTTCGGGGGGCGCCAAGAATTATGGGTACACGACCCGTGGAGGTAAAGTGGTGTGCAAGGTCCGCGGTTTCACGCTGAATGTTAGGGGGTCCGCCATCCTCAATTTTGATACTATGAAAGAGAACATTCTCTCGGAATTAGACTCGCCTCAGGACACTCGCCGCAACTTGAACATTGTCACGCCTTATCATTTCACACGGGATTTGGAAAAGAAACAAATTCGAGTTCTTCCGCGCCTGAAGCAGTATGGGTTGGTGTTTGACAAGCGTGTCATCGATGTGACCACCCGGTCGAGCTATCCCTATGGCTACGAGAGGATTGGGGACGAATTGGATCTGTTATTAGATTTATGAGAAAACCATGGGCGTGACGTCATTAGGGCGTCACACACGTCCCACTTGTACCCAGGCTTTTACGCGGTACGGTCAATAAACCAAGACAGTGATTTGGTTCTCCATACAGTGTGTGTTGTTTTATTTGACTTCCGGGGATGCGAGGGGACTGGGGCTGACTGCGGTCCTTAAAACTATGCCAAGAATGCGGCTCCACCTCTTGGGTGGGGTCACGTGATTTTTATGCCCAAATATGGGAGCTTTGACGTCATCACAGTCACATGGGCTAAATACTCGATGCTGATTGGTCGAGAGAAATCTTGCTGCGCTGTGATTGGTTGCTCCTATTCCTAGCCTCCTACACTACTTATGATAGCTTTTAAAAGCAGTGATCGTAAAAAATAGGAGAAGAGTCGACTTTTATACTCACGTAGTGGCGACTACGCCAGAAGACAGCTCTTCACGTCGTAGGATTTGGCGCTACGGCGAAAGGTCATTTTCAAGCATGCGCACTGCGTCACTTCGGGGCTTTTTTACTTCCGGCCGCCGTAGTAGAGGTCGCCGTAGCGATTTGCTTAAACTCCCTAATGTGTGTGAATTCAACCTGCAATCACTTCTGACTGTCTTTCATATGCCTTCTATTGCTTATTCTTTAGGTGCAAGATGGAAAATAGGAATTTTCAAAATTTCATCATGCAAGATCTAGTTACCAAAATGAAAAAAGTACGCCAAAAATATAAACAGGAAGAAAGACAAGACAAGCAAAGGTGGAACAGGGAGAAGAAAGAAAAGGAGGTATTTTGACATTATGGACACCACAATGTCCGACAAGCCACAGGTCATACCACCACTCATCATCAATTCCTCTATACCTTCCACATCTGAACCACCCAGTGCTACATCTGTTGATGAGAAACCTTAAGTTGGTAAGCCTGTAAGGTTTTTATGTTTTTGGCCCCCGCCGCTCATGTTTAAACTTGAAAAGGTTCCTTACAGCCATCCTAATTATTTTGAGTTGGGGAAGTGAGGACTGGGTGATTTACTTAGCTGTCTCATTCACTGCATATTCAATGAAACTGTGTTACATTGAGTTTATTAATTTCAATTACCTAATCCCCGCAACACAGATAATTTGCAATTCTCCATTATTTGGTATGTTTTGTTTTCTGTAGACAATGATGATGCAGATGATCACGATAACAATGAGAGTGTTGGTTCTCACCAGTCGACCTGCAGTGAAGATCGAGGTGTGTATCAAGCGTTGGTAATCAATCAACCAACCAAACAAGCTTTTTGCTCTTGTTGTTTACTAGTTGTTGTTCGTTAACTATCCCACACCTCCATTAATAGAATAGTAAGAAATTAGATGCAAATGTTTTACACATCTTAACCGTGGTTGACAAACTTTCAGTTATTTGAGAATTTTGGTATTCTTTATTTTAAGGGAATTCCAACATTCGTAAAGAGTTACTAATGATGTAACTAGAACATGTATTCTTCGGACAAGCTTGCATGCTATCATCATTGTAATTTTATTGTTCTTAGAAGAAGTATATGTGACTAGGAAAGCCACGCTTCAACTGCATTTTTCTTGTAACTTCCCATTAACTTTATTACTTCTTTTTACACTGTCCCCGCTAAATAATAATAGTCAGACCCTGGAAGATGATCAGGAACCGACGAAAAGTGAACGTAGAGATTGTGTTAAAATCAAGCCGAAAGTACCACGAAAGAAATGTAAGACGCCAAACATTAAAAAGAGCCTTGATGTGTTCTGTAAGAAGTTTACGCAGATCTCAAGGAAGAAACTGATCGGTAAGAGTTCATTTTTGCAACATTTACAGTCTAAACGTGTAACTTGGATCGAAATATCCTTATAAATTAGGTTTAGGTTTAGACTCCCTTCAAACTGAGCAAATAAGAGGCTTTCCTGTTATCCATAAATAAAACAAAGCTGTTCATATCCTGCCATCAACCTGTTAACGGCAGGATATGAACAGTATTAGCTCCATTTCTTTTTATTATCTTGGTAGACTACTTGCTGCTAAGGTCTACAGATGGTGATATAGACTCTGGAGTGCTGACTTGCCCTCGTAAATCAAGTAGGTACCCTGCAAAAGTTTTAAATGACTTGGACTTTGCAGATGACATCGCCTTGCTTGAGTCATCCATCTCCCGTGCTCAGTTCCAGCTAACCAGAACTGCCAATGCTGCTGCTGACCTTGGACTTGTCATCAGTACTCCCAAGACTGATAATATAACGATCAACTGCTGTCCACAGCCTCCACTAGAAGTTTATGGTAGTACAATCAACCATGTACAAGACTTCAAATACCTTGGCCCCATGATGGCATCTAGTAGTGGGGATCTCAAAAGAAGGAAAGGGCTTGCATGGACAGCTTTTTGGAGCTGGAACGTCTGTGGGGATGCCCTAACATCTCTATCTCCACCAAGATCAAGCTATATAATACTACCTGTGTCACTGTCCTTCTATATGGCTGTGAGTCGTAGGTCCTGTCGAAAGCAATGGAAAGCGAGATCAATGCCTTTGGTACCTCATGTTATGGAATTATGCTCAACATCAAGAGAATTGATAGGGTGTCCAATGCTAAAATCTATCATCTAACTCAGACTGCCCCGCTAGTAGAAAATGTCAGAACCCGCCAACTGAGGTTTCTGGGTCATGTACTCAGGATGCCTGATGATGAGCCATGCAAGGAGTACGCACTGTATATTCCACCACATGGGAAGAGAAAACCAGGAAGGCAACGAACCCTGTTTCTCAGATAAATTCAACACCTTTTGGGAGACACAGACAACATGATTGGCCCGGGCAAGCTGTCTGAATTGGCACAGGATCGTTGTGGCTGGAGGAAGCTCGTAGTCGCCTGCTCTGCAGCCGACCGATGATGATGATGGAATGGTTACCTTTGTTCCCTGGGGTAATGAAAGGCAACGTTTAGGAATGGAAAATAAAATAAATGTCCCAAGATTAATCTTGGGTCAACAGCGTCGGCCACCTGCAACGCCTAGTCAGTTTATCCCAAAGGAGAGAGCTTTCTGCTATGTTCAATTTTATCCCGTGATGTCAGCCACTTCTAGTTATCAATCATCTATCCCTATTAACCCTGGTATGGACGAAGTGTCCCTCGACTCAGATGGCTCAAGCTTTACTACCTTGTGATAGTTGTAGTGAAACGAGTAATGATTAAGGGTAGATTTACGATTGCAACAAGCGGTGTTGGTTTCTGATGACTAATTTTCTTATGTTCCCTTTAAATGAGACAAAATGTTGGGTTGTACAAAGCTTTTCTTCGGTAAAGCGAATTTACGGCAAAGTGGAAAAAAACTTGAAGTAATTATTCGAAGTTTCCATGTATTCAACATCATTATCAACAAAGAAAAAACGTCTACAAAACTGTTAAAGGGTGACTTGAGTTCCTGTTTGAACAACATTTCTTCAACAAATTTGAGTGCCTTGTTGACGAAATGTTGCTCCGACGCAGGACCTCTCCAATTTTTCGCAATTTATGGAGAAATAGCAGAAATCACAATTTTTGCTGGGTACCCTTCTACCTCCTTTAACCCTTGAATTTGCAATTTCTCCAATTTTTCGCAATTTTTTGCTGCCGCGTGCATACATGGTCATATCTCTTCTTGCATGCGTAATGAGCCGTACTGCGTGAATTCACACGCGAGGCAGTTACGAAATTTCTTGCAGCTCGGTTTCCCTGAATTTGATGTAAATGTCTTCTAAGAAATTTAATCCATTCAAAGACTTTCAATCTGACCTAAACAGAGAAGTTCCAACAGGAAGTAAACAATTAAGAAACAACTGCTGAAGAATGGAACAGAAAAAGAGCAGATTGCAGGCCCAAAGAAGAAAATTAAGGACAGCAGTCGACAGGTACATTTCTATAGGTTTTTGTGAAAGGATAATTTAAGAGGTGAACTATGCCAAGGCCAAAAGTACAGTCCTCAGAACATAAAAACCGGCATCACAAACAAGTGTAAGCCGAAAATAATTTCAAGTATCATAACTGCCGTGAAAAAAATGACTCAAGTGTCAGTTTGATTTGGTTATTGAATGGCAAAAATGATGATATAAAGCATCTTGATAGTTGTCTCACCGTAAAGTGCATGGCAGCTTCACTACATTGATCAGACTCTGTTGTTGCATGAAGTGACAGGAAGGCTTAAATATCAATACATTGCTGCAAATACTGTAATGCTTGAACGTTCAACTGCGAGTGTCTTGACTATGTTGTTTCAGAACATATATCTCTCTTACTTAACATGATTTAACCTTCACACCGCTGTTTCTTTAATTACTATTACTCATATTTAACGTCAATATTCTTTTTACAGCTCAATAACTCAGTAAATACACCAATATGGGATACTAAAAGGGCATCTGCGCTTGCAAATGTATCTGTGCCAAAACCGTCCGCCCATCATCTGATCATGGTGAAGGCCGAATGCGAGACTCTGAACTCTCCACAAGCCCTATTGAAATCAACAAAGCAGGAAGCACCGATAGCCCTTACCCAGCTGATCAAGACAGCCATAATATTGGTAGTAAGCCTGAATCACTGAATCCACCCGAAGTGACTGATGAATTTACAGTCGCAGCAGATGTAAGTAATTTATTCCTCTTAGAAATTGAACTGATAAAAATCAGTGGTGTTGTAACTCATTATTGCAAGAACAAAAATAATGTCACTCTATAATTATATTGCTATTAACCTTATATTATATATTTCCATATCCTTTACCTGATAATTTATAGGGATGCAAACAACGTTTAAATTTTTTTAAGGTCTCAAGTAATTTTGTAAATTTAAGTGTGAGTGCAACAGTTGTTCGTGGCTTAAAGCAAGAACAATGAAAGTAATAAATATAAAAGTGTCAAAGATTATATTTAAATACGGTAACACGTGAAAGCTTAGTATCTGATAACTCTTTGGACCACTGAAGAGCTGATCCTTCCCTTTCATTTCTCAGGCTTTGTTACGTGCAGAAGTGAAGAGCAGCAGGACCCCTGGTGT
>OZ037994.1:32663339-32685839 GCA_964035705.1 Porites rus
TGTTTTAATTCTTTTTTAGTTTGGTCTTTCTTATTTGTTGGAGCACTTTATTTTTATACTAAATATTACCTTTTAGTTATTTACCATATATTGTATTTTGTTATGATTAATAAAGGCTGTCTTGTCTTGTCCCAAACAATGCCTGGGTTTCTGAGTTTTGTTCATTTATTGTAAAAACTATGCCATTATAGTAATATCCTGTCACTGTGGGTGGAATACATACACACTGAAAAACTTAGTGGGCACTAAGCCTCTATTATTATTAGATTATGTTTGTCCTGTATCATACAGTCAAACCCCTCTTACGGACACCAGCTTAATGTGGACTCCCTGTTCTTATGGGAAGTTTCTTTGGTCACTGGGAAAAACTCTTAATTTTTCTCTTTATTCAACCCCACTTAATACAGACTGACCTGTTAAAGTGGATAATGGACATTTTTTTCTTCCTCAATGAACAGATTCTCATATAAAGTCAACCTCCCTAATCCGCACACTTTATAGTCCATTGTGTGCTGTAGTCAACCTCTTTTTTTTGTAGGGTAAAAAAACCTTTCACTTAATTGACATCATGTCCATGTTCCCAGCATCATAGTACACCAAAATGAATGAATTGTGCACAACAATAATAGACCATTTTGACATCAATCGAGTTGGTAAATTTTACATAATTTTTTACTGATTTTCTCGAGACTTCCGTGTGTTTTCATGGACACAGTCTGCAGAATAAGAGCTTAGTGATGTTTAAAGATATTAGGTGTGATGCTGTAGTATTTCGATAAAAAAGTGTATTTTTGACTTTTATAACAGGACCTGCTTGATATGGACACCTCTGTTATATGGACACTTCCTATGGCCCCTTCAGTGTCCATATCAATGGGTTTTACTGTAATTATGAAATATGGAACCGTTTTGTAAGATCGATCATTTGGTGTCCTGTTTAAAGTGTATTTTCAGCCATTCTTCACATTTTCCACCTTGCATGTCATAACCTAAGGCAAAGTAAAGTAACAAATAAATAATAAATTAAAAAATTTTATGAGCAATCGAAAATACAGGCATTTTTTTATGTCCCTTGTTAGATTCCGTGTTCCAACATCCTGACCAATATAACCACATGCTTACCACAAAGCTTATCGTAGTTGAACATATCCATTAGTAGAAAACCGCGACAGGAAATGCCACAACATTATATGCTTGATATTATGCCAAGTATGTAATCTGTAATTAGAGCCGCTTATGAATGTTTGTATAAATGTGAGTGAAATAGCAAATAAAAGTCAGTTGTTACTCCTACTTGTGTGATGCGTATGTTCTAGTTATAACATGACGACATCAGTAAACCTAACAGGTTATGGGCCCAGGAGGACGCTCATATTTGACGGGGACGAAAGCAGGTACGAGCTATGGGAAGTAAAGTTCCTAGGATACATGCGCCTTCAGAAACTCCACGATGTAGTTATACCAGCTGCAGATGAAAAGGAAGAACCCAGCGAGGAAAAGAAAGCTAGTGCGTTTGCAGAAATGGTCCAGTGTTTGGATGACAGAAGCTTGTCCCTGGTTATCAGAGAGGCCAAAAATGACGGGAGGAAAGCGCTTAGAGTCTTAAGGGAGCACTACCAAGGCAAAGGAAAACCCCGCATCATTGCCCTCTACACAGAGTTGACTTCACTTCAAATGGGTGAAACAGAAACGACCACAGACTACATCATCAGGGCGGAGACCGCAGCAACTTCGCTTAAAGCTGCTGGCGAAGTAATCAGCGACGGTCTGTTGGTCGCGATGACCCTAAAAGGCCTGCCTAAAAGTTACAAGACTTTCGGCACGATTGTCATGCAGAAGGACACTCCCATGACATTTGCAGAATTTAAGGTCTCGCTCCGAAACCATGAGGAGAATGAGAAATGTTGCCATAAAGACGATGATGGAAACGGAGATGGCGTAATGTCGGCCGCGAATGGTTCAAGCAAGCCAAAGTTCCAAGGAAAGTGCTTCAAATGTGGACGAAAGGGACACAGAAGCGTGGACTGCTACTCGAACAAAGTCGCCGACAAGTGGTGCCAACGTTGCAAGAACAATTCCCACAACACCAAAGATTGCCGCAAAGGGAACCCTGACGCAGCAAAGTCCGCAATAGGACAAGAACAAAAACTTAAAAGAGACAACAATAGTCATAGTTTTCTATTTACTGTTAAGGATCAGGAAGGTAGAGGTGAGCCTACTCCAAATCAATTACTTTTAGATACCGGCGCTACAAGCCATATTATCAATGACAAGTCTAAGTTCGTAGATTTTGATAAGAAATTCGACCCTAGTACACATTTTATTGAGTTAGCCGATGGAAGCAGGGCTAATGTGGTTTTAGGAAGGGGAAACGCCCAAGTTAAGCTTTATGATGTAAACGGTAATGTACAGGATGTGGTGTTAAACAACGCCCTTTATATCCCGTCCTATACCCAAAATATTTTTTCTGTTCCCGCAGCCATAGATAGGGGGGCCAGCATAACTTTAGATAAGGATGCCAAAAATTTGAGAGCACCAAATGGTACAATGTTTAGCATCAAACAACAAGGGCGTTTATTTTATCTGAACAACATTTCAACCCAAAATAACGCCACCACACTAATGGAGTGGCACAAAATCATGGGACACTGCAATTTTAACGATCTTCGAAAACTTCAAAACGTAGTTGAGGGAATGAAAATTGTCGATGATCGACAGTGCGAGTGCACTATCTGCACGCAAGGCAAAATGTGCCAATTTCGGAATCGAAAACCGGACGAGAAAGCAAAAGAGCCTTTAGAATTCGTTCATTGCGATTTAGCTGGCCCAATCAGCCCCGCAGCAAAAGACGGCTTCAAGTATGCGTTATCTTTCATAGATGATTACACAGGAATCAACAAGGTGTATTTTCTCAAACAGAAAAGCGACACCGTAGAAGCGACGCAAAAGTTTTTGGCCGACACCACTCCTTTCGGTAAAATCAAGCGCATTCGGAGCGACAACGGAACGGAATTCACAAGCAAACATTTTCGATCTTTGTTGCGCGAAAATAAGATAAAACACGAAATGAGCGCGCCGTATTCCCCGCACCAAAATGGGACGGTGGAGAGAGGATGGAGAAGTCTATTTGACATGGCGCGCTGCTTATTGCTCGAGGCAAATTTACCCAAAACACTTTGGACCTACGCAGTGATGGCATCTGCATATATCCGGAATCGATGTTTTAACTCAAGGTTGGGAATGACACCATTCGAGGCGCTAACCGGAAAGCGACCAAACCTAGGCAATATGCACGTTTTCGGGTCCACATGTTATGCTTATGTGCAAAACGCGAAGAAATTAGATGCGCGAAGCAAAAGGGGTATCTTCGTGGGTTATGACAGGGAAAGCCCAGCGTATCTAGTTTATTACCCTAACGCGAACAAGGTCGAAAGGGTAAGATGTGTGAAATTTCACGGGCAGAGTATTTCCTATACAGAGATTGAAGAAGGGGAAGCATTTGTACCTGTCCTAGAACAAAGGGTCGAGGATAACACTGAACAGAACACAGAACAGGCTGACCAACCAAACGAGGAGGGGAACGTTACTGCGACTAACGACAATGAGCCTGTGACGAACGGGAGGTACCCAACTAGAACCCATAACAAACCCAAACACCTCGAAGAGTATGCTTTAGAGGACGATATGAAAGACAATGTTTATTACACAGTAGACTACTGTTACAGGGTCGTAAACATACCGACAACGTATGACGAGGCTGTCGACTCGCCTGAGGCGAATAAGTGGCAAAAGGCCATGGACGACGAAATGACAGCTTTGAACGACAATGACACGTACGACCTAGTAACACCACCGGAGGGTAGGAAAATAGTGGGGGGAAAATGGGTCTATGCCGTAAAAAACGGACCAAATGGGGAAGAAACTCATAAAGCGCGTTACGTCGCTAAGGGCTATTCCCAAGTTGCAGAAATAGACTATCAGGAAACATTTGCGCCTACGGCCCGCATGAGTTCAGTTCGGATGTTGATGCAACGTGCAGTCCAAAATAACATGATCACTCATCAAATGGATGTAAAAACCGCCTACCTTAATGCGCCAATAGATTGCGATATTTACATGGAGCAGCCAAAAGGCTTCGAAAAGGGGGGCACAAATGGCGAAAAATTAGTGTGTAAATTGAAGAAATCACTTTATGGTCTCAAACAAAGTGGGAGAAACTGGAACAATATGTTGCATAGCTTCTTGTGCAACGAAAATTTTTCTCAGTCACGTGCTGACCCATGTGTGTACGTGAGAAATTCAGAGACCGAAGGATGCGTTATTCTGATTATTTGGGTCGACGATATCATTATATCGCGACTTATGCCAAATTGCTCGAGAGCGTAAAAGAGTCTCTCTGCCAGAAATTCAAAATGAAAGATCTGGGTGAACTTTCATGGTTCTTGGGAACCCAATTCAAGTGCAGCAAAACATCTATTGAAATGAGCCAAAGCCAATACATTGACAAAGTTCTATCCAAATTTCAAATGAGCGATTGTAAGCCAAAACCAACGCCATGTGCTCTTGGGATAGAAAAAGAATGTGATGTAAAGCCAAAAGAATTAAGTGACCCCAGATTGTATCGAGCCATTGTTGGGAGCTTAATCTATGTAATGACAGGCACGAGACCGGATTTGTGCTACGTCGTGACTAAACTTTCACAGAACATGGCCAAGCCCTCAGAGTCAGATCTCATTTTGGCCAAGCATGTTCTTAGGTATCTAAAAGGCACAAGGGAACAATGTCTTAAGTTTGAAAAATCAGAGTCGCCATTAAAATTAATAGGATTTTGTGACTCTGACTGGGGAGCATCTGTAAAAGACAGACGCAGTATTACTGGGTATAATTTTCAGCTATTAGAGAGAGGTCCTTTAATTTCATGGAAGAGTCGTAAACAACCCACTGTAGCTTTATCTACTTGTGAAGCGGAATACATTTCGCTAGCTAGTGCTGTACAAGAATCAAAGTTCTTGAGACAAATCTGTAAAGATATGAACATTGTGATAGATGATGTTGTAATCCACGTAGATAATCAGGGGGCGATTAACCTAGCTAAAAACCCAGTTAATCATCAGAGGTCAAAGCACATTGACATAAAATATCACTTTATAAGATCGGAAATACAAGCAGGAAATGTAAAGTTAGAATATGTGCCTACAGAAGATAATGTAGCTGACATTTTTACAAAGCCAGCAACCAAAGTTAAACTAGAAAAGTTTAAGTCTTTTATCATGGGAAATTAGTTTTGTATATATATATATATACATATATTAAGTTCGTCAAAGATGATTGGAGCAAGTGGGGGTGTTAGATTCCGTGTTCCAACATCCTGACCAATATAACTACATGCTTACCACAAAGCTTATCATAGTTGAACATATCCATTAGTAGAAAACCGCGACAGGAAATGCCACAACATTATATGCTTGATATTATGCCAAGTATGTAATCTGTAATTAGAGCCGCTTATGAATGTTTGTATAAATGTGAGTGAAATAGCAAATAAAAGTCAGTTGTTACTCCTACTTGTGTGATGCGTATGTTCTAGTTATAACATGACGACATCAGTAAACCTAACATCCCTCAATCTGTGTACATTTATTTCATTGAAATGAAAGGGTTATCCAGGGATGACCAATGCTCTTATTATATTGTCAGCATTGACATTTTAATTCAGTAATCGAAAATTATATAAGTGGGAAACTGGTTTGCACTGTTGCATACTGTCCCATGACAGTGATTGATCAACCATCACCATTTCAGTCAAGATTTTTGTATTCAAAGCTATCGTATTGCCTCCTACAATGTGGGCTCGCTTGGGGCTATTGTTGTTGTTTCACTTTTCTGAACTCGTGACAAGGCAGTCATTTAACTGCGCAACTGACTTTTGCATCTTTAAAAGCACACACTATGTGAAACTGCTTTGCACTACACCAAACAGATTACTATCAACAAGCAAATTTTATGTAGATTTCAAAAAAAGTTTTTCCAACAGTCCAAAAAATGACACTCACCTTGTTTTTTTCGATGTTTTGCTCCTTGTCGGGCATTTCTTTGAGCTGGAAAACTCTCGTGTTCGGTCGTTTTACCTCCCAAGAACGCACAAACCTTTATCGGACGGCATTTTTTCTTTACACCCCTTATTTCTCATTGTCTAAAGTCACAGCTCTCAAAGTAGTCTGGGGAAAGGACACTTCTAGGCGCAGCAAAGAGCCAGGAAGTGACCTTCCCTCGTGTTTCTCGGCGTGGGCGCCATTTTGCAAATGTGGGTGACGTCATCATATATCCAGATCTGGTTGTGGCCCGGACTGGTGAGACGCGAAATGGATGGTCCGGGACAGCTGCTTGGCTATCGTTCCATGCAACAAAAGGTACGCGAGATTCACGGGCTAAATGTGCCTTGTGATGTTGTTTACGCAGTCATGAAAGAAGTTTCCCCGGAAGGACTTCAAGCTAGAGGAGGTGAGGGAAAAGCAAAGCGACACCAGAGAACCAATACTTATGTTACTGGTGTAAGTAGGCTTCTATCCATTTTTTACTTGAAATGACATCGCGTTGAAATTGCTATTAGGATTTGTTATAACACTACTTTCTTTATTTTCTGGATTCGAAAAGGGAGCAGACTGCACTATGTCTTTAGATGGCCATGACAAGCTTTGCGGATACCAGAAGGCGATGTTCCCTTTGTGTATCTACGAAGCACAAGACACGTACAGTGCCAGGATAAATTTCTTGCGAATTTGGACTTCAAACAACAACCCTAAAATCATAGGAAAATTCTACTTGGATTATCTTTATGAACGCCGAGGTAAGATGTTTGTTGCTCAACAACTTCCATTGGTAAAATAAATGTTTTTGTTTTTATATAAGATATATATGTTTGTTTTTGCCAGGTGACTGCTTCGAGAGTGCTCCCAGTGACCCCTCTCCCCTTGTATAATTTTATCGCGTCAGTGGTCGTAACCATTAAAAAAAATTGATGATTATTTACTGTCCTCCTGGCACAGTCGTTCTTTTTCAGTTTACTAATGGTTATGACCGTTGACATGATAAAATTATACTAGGGCAGGAGGGACTTGAAATAACCCAAACCCAGTATTCACAGTTGATTTGTAGATATCATGACCTAAAAATACAAAGGAAATAAAGTTACGGTATGCTGACATCTTTTACATCCATTTTAATTTAAATTTAGTTTTTATGTTTTGATTTCCACACTATTGCCATTAACAATCAGGATAGACAGAGGTTCAGAAACTGGGATTATGGCAACAATGCACACTTTTCTCCGAGCGCAATATGATGATTTAGACGATCCTGTTGATAGTGTATTCTATGGCCCTTCGACACAAAATAAAATAGAGCGTTGGTGGCGTGAGCTGCTGGATAGAATGGAGAGGTTTTTTAAACGTCAGTTGTCCTCTCTAGTTGAGAATGGAGATTATGACCCACGTGATAAAACAGTCAGGTATAATTTATATAAGTTATGAGTAGGCACAAACAGTATTCTTATGTTTCGGGATTAAAAACTTGCGTTTTGTAGACAGTTTTGCATGTTCCTCACAATCTGTTTGGCTACACACTAATTAATAGCTGCAGTGTTTCTCTCGTAGGTCATAAAAAGAATGTTCATGTGTTCTAAAGCCTTTTCAGAATAATAGCTGACTTGCACATACTAAAGTTTTTGCTGTTCACTCTGAAGGAACGTACTTGCATATGTGTACATCCCTGTGCTACAGAAAGAGCTAGATACCTTTAGAGTATCAGTGTGGAACAACCACCGCATGCGCAAGCAGAAGGCTAAAGAACTTCCTGATGGAGTACCAGAGCATATTTACATGTATCCGCAGAATTATGGAGGGGAAAAATGTGGCCTCACAGTAACCGAAGAACAACTACAGGAAACAGCAGAACTCTCGGGTGTGTTGGAAGGGACAAGTGACTATTTGGAGGCTAGGTTCAGAACAGAATGTGAAAGACACATCCCAGACAAAAATGATGTTGAGCCTGCACAGGCAGCGAATGCTTATTTATTTTTAAAGGGTAATTTTGATGTAAACAGGGTGTAACAGTAGCCTAATTCAATTTTCACTGACTCATATTTTTTTATTTAACAATATGAACTAATTTTTATTTAAAATATCTAAAAGCCTTGTCAGCCCTGCACCTCTACACCAGCAAATTGAGTTCATTATTTCTTTTAAATCTTTTTGTATTTTTAAATAAATACTAGTGAGCAGCACTAGGCAACAGATCTTCTCAACTTGCTTTATTGTATCTGACCAGTTTTGTCAGATTACCCAGACTTCATCAGGAAGTTTCAGCTACATAGTTACTGGGGTAAAAGGAACTTATTTTATACATCATCTACAAAGTACAAATCACGTTTCAGCACAAGTGTGAACAGCCAAAAACACCTACAGACTAAGTGCAGGATGTGACAAACTCCTGCAAGACTCTGAGAATATTGTAGGTTTATTTTGGGGCTCACTAGTATTTATTTTCAAAAAAATTATTTGGGATGAGAGGCCTGACAATGCTACATTTTCTGTGGCCAAGAGCATTACTTTTCCAATCTTTGGAAATGCTGATACCCAATCTGCTGACCATAGAAAACCAATTTTTACCCATATGTGAAAACTGTGCAACTTTTGAGTAACAGAAAATGCTGTTTACAGTTCCCATATTCCTTCACTGGGAAAGAATGCTTTAGTGCCTGGCAGCCTGAATTGACATTGATAGAATGGATAACTGTATAAGTACCTAAACAGTCTAAACATAATTGATTAATAAGTCCGTTTTAATTACTATTTACTGAAATATGTGCCATGCAAATCACAGAGAACAAACTTCAAACTTAAGGCAACTGAACACAACATGCTATAGGGTTGAGTATTGATGCTTCACCTTGAACAACAACAGAACTATATTTCAATGTAACTGACAATTAGGTAGCAAACTGGAAAACGTTCAAACAAAATGAACACTGGAAAGTTGTAAAAATCAGATGACAGTAGCTTTAACAGGTATGAGGACAAACAGCACTTGGGAACAAAGTTTTACAAGTTTAGCAGTTTGCAGTATTTATTGCATTTGTGTGTATTAAAAAAAGTTTCGATGGCTTTTGTTGACCAGTTACCAGTGCAAAAATAGTAGTTGTTTGCTTCATCCATGTGTGTTGTTGATGCAATTTCAGGATCACACAGAGTGTAACCAACTCCTTGGATATCTAATACCATTAATTGGGTGTTTGACTTCTTGTAGGTGTAGTGGCTGAAGGTCTCGGCCTTCATGCTTAGTTCCGAGGCTTCTTCACTACAGATTAAGCCATCATTATTGATTAGTTTCACAAAGTGCCCATCAATGAAGGTTTCTATTGTTACAAACTCATTGCCCATAGATGAGAGGAAAACTTTGTTGTACGTAAAGATTCTTCCAAACTCTAGCACTGGTGCTTCTGCATCCATTGACTGTGCAAAGTTTCGTGCCAGAGCATTCAGTTGAACAGATTTCCTGGTATGTGCTTCCATTGAACCGAACAGCTGAATTATACCAGGTTTCTCTCCTTCTTTGTATTTCTTTAATACATAATCTCCTTTAGGAAGGCCTGATAGAGCCTTGGCCATATATGCCTCTCTAAATGCACCTTCTGAAAACGACTTACGATGCAGCGAAAGTGTGACCGGAAAAGGATCTAACCACTTCAATTCATTGACGGCAAATTCTTCTAGATGAAGCGTGACAACATTTGTTTCTGGTTCTATAAGCTGGCCCACTTTCAACATTTGACTAAGAGAGACAGAACGCGGTATTACAGACGATTTTGTGACAGCTGTCGCCGCACTATCGCACTTTCGTGGGCTAACTGGCTCACTTTTATGTAATGGCCGAACGAAGACTGGCTCCTCCGCTTTTTGCGACTTTTCATATTCCAGAAATCTGATATGAATGACCGCGTTCGCCCGCAAGAACATCACATTCGCAATTTGTTCCAAAATGCGACTTACAGGCATCTTTGATATTCTTGAAAGTTGGTTCTTTGTCGAACGGCACGAGGGTTAAAGGGCCAATGCGGTTGTACTTTTGGCACTTGCCTTGAACGTTTGCCGATAGTCTCTGCACAGTCAAGAAGCCTTCAGATGCACTGGGGCTAGCTTTATCGCTCTTTGCACCTACCCGTCTCTTTCCTTGGCGCTCCTTGTAGTCGTCCCATTGCTTACCTTTACCCGACATGATTGAAACAGAGAAATCATGCAAACATCGCTTAGGAGCCACGCAAAAGATCAGCGAAGTGCATTGTGGGCTCTGGCATCGATAGGCCATGAACAGCATGTTTTTTTTTTTTAGAAAAACCTTATGGCACTGCTAGGCCAAGGAAATATTATTTTCGTTTCATTTTACTTTTGCTTAAAAATTATTTTACTTTACTTTCTATTTTTTTCGTTTAAATTTGATTTAAAGTATCTCGATGATATTTTTTTTTCGTTTAAAGTTTAAAAATAAAATGAAATAACATAATAAATTACGGGGAACTTACAAGATACTACACAATTTTCTTATGGCACTCCTAGGCCACCATACAGGTGGAATCAGTATCGCGAAATCTTTATATTTGCAAAATTTAGTGTGGGTAATAGACATCACTAAGAACTTATGTGTTTGTTGTTTGACGTTTAATTTGATAGATGGAGTGGAAACCCGAGTGCGATTTGCTTTTGTTGCAAGAGATAATAGTTTCCGAGCCGTATCAGTACAAAGTTTCCACCAGAGAGAGAGGGAAGATTTGGGAAGACATAACGAAGCGGTGTGTAAAGGCTTCATTGGCATTTAAAAATGCCAATGAAGCCTTTACACACCGGCTAGGCCAGAAGAGAGCTGTTAGAGACCGGTATGCCCTTCTTTCGAGGAAATACAAAAAGAAAATGACGGAGGAGGAACGAGCAAGCGGGATTTCCCCCAAGATGTCAGAAATCGACAAGTTGCTGGAACAGATTATCGAGAGATTCGAGGAAAGCGACAAGGAGACAGGAGATAAGAGGGAAGAAGCTGAAAGAAGTAAAACTGAGGATAGGAAGAAGGCAGAAGAAATGAGAAAGCTGTCCATGGATAAACTGGGTGAGACCTTGAAAAGAAAGGGAGAAGAAGATGGTGGAGAAACCCCAAGAAATAGGGCAAGTGGATCAGAAACCATTGTGTATCTGAGAGAAAAGGCAGAGAGAGATTTTGACTTAAGGAAAGAAGAGCTGGAAACAAGGAAGAGGGACCAAACACAACAGCTACAAATGTTTCAATACATGCAGCAACAGCTGCAACAACAACAACAAAAACTGCAGCTCCAACATCAGCAGCAGCAGCTACAAAATCAACTACTAATGACACTTATTGAAAAACTCAGCAAGAATTAACATTTTTAATTTCAGCAGTTTCATGTATTGCAAATGCTTTACAAGTCTCATTTGTGCATTTTAAAAAAGAGTATTTAATAAAATTTGTTTAATATTTACTATTTACATTTTGTTGTGAAAACATCCAAACTTTGTTGAGCTGAAAAAAATGAAAAAATGTAAAAGGAAGAGCATCATCAGCATGTAAATATGTTCCAGTTTAAGCAGCAGTAATTGCAACAGCAGCTGCAACTGCAGCATCAACAACAACAGCTGCAGACTCAGTTACTGATGGCACTGATTGAGAGGCTCAATAATAATTAACTTGCATTTTATTGACACTCTTAAAGGGTAATTTTATGCAATGTAAAATATTTTTGAAAATTAGATTACCTTGGCGGAAATTTGTAAAACAAGATTTCTTATCTTATCTATTTTTACTACACATTGTTAAGCATTAATTGTTAAATAATGTATTTGCAAAAAATAATTTTCTATATAAAATATTTGTACCTTGCTTCGGGAAATATTGGTATCAATATGTAAATAATTTCTCCATCAACTGTAAATAAATAAGCACTTTTTTTGAACATATCTTTTTCCTCCTCAGTTTTAGAGCCCTGTATAAAAGAACTCGGATGTTGATTTTCTTTTATATGAAAGATGCTGGCCCTGGTTACATTTGAACATTTAACTATTCTGTATGAGCCACAGGATTATTTTTTCTTGCTTTTGTGGATACACCCGAAGGCTGATTAAGGAGTACAAAGGCCCATTTCAAATGCTGAATATTTTTACATGTACTGGACCAAAAGCAAACTGGCAAAAATAGTAGCTAGCTTTTTCATCTCATTTGGGCCAAAGAAACACAGAGGCATGAGAAAATCCTCCTGCACGGAGGATTACAGTCACACATGACGTCCACTTTTAAATCTTAAAAATCTTTTATGCACCCGGGCCCAGAAACTTTAAAATGCTCATGGCAAATTAATTCCCTCAAAGCCTATCAAGGCTGGGTTGTTCTTTACGGTGATTTTTGCAAAATTCTTTTGAAAATAGTTTCAACAGGGAAATTGAATTGTGTTGATTACAAAAATATTCATACCCCATGATGGAAGTTATTTGCCTTTGACCCCTTGCCCACCCCTTACCTCCCCTTTATGTATGAAGTTCGGCTGTATTTTCTATCTCCTATAGCTTCTCTCTCCTTGGAAATGTCAGTGAGATTCGTTAGGGTACGTTAGGATATTTCCTGTAAACATTTACACGTTGAAACAATTTTATTAAGCAAAGTAACATTCCACTGAAGGTGTATCAATGCCAAAGAAAATGGAGGTACTTGATCCATATATGCAAGAGAGAACATTTCTCAACAGTGCACATGCTGTATACATCTTGCCAATAGCACTTAACCTAACTTTAAGATCTTTTTTAAAGTCAGGGAAAGCAAAGTATTCTACAATGTCACGAAAGACCCACTCAACTGAAATTCTAACTTTACTCATGGACTGATTGAATGCCTCTTGCTGTGGTGTCAGGGCAGCACCCTTGAAAGGTCTCTGAAGATGTACCCTAAGAGGGTAAGCAGGGTCGCCGTAAATACAGAGGGGTTGACCATTTGGTGATATGGAATGAACCTCTAACATTGGCAGCAAGCCAGACATTGCCAACATACCAGTATCATGTCGTCGACCTTCGACTAGACCATACAGGTTCGCAATAAGTCCATTTGCAGCAACAACACTCTGGAATTTAATGGAATGAACCCTTTTGTGTCCATTATAGAGTACTCGCTGGTGAACTCCTGGTCGACACACTGGTCGCACGGTACCGTCTACGAATCCCCAGCAGTTTTCAAGTGCTGCTCCCTTTCGATAAACCGCATCTGCAAACGTTACTAGATTGCTGGTGATAGCCATGGCTGGTTAAAATCAGTCAGTAAATGACCATGTCGCGCAAAGATTAAACTGATCATTTCATTCACAACCATGCTGATTTGCGGCACAGCCATTCCAAATCTTGGTGCCAAATCTTCGTATCTACATGGATATGCAAATCGTCTTAAAAGCATGCAGAGAGCTTCATCACTGTTAACGTAAAAACGGTTTTCACAAACGATTTTCTTAGGGGGATTTAACACTTCGAGGAGAGTGTAGATGTCGTGTTTGAGAAACCGAAATCGCTCTGCATTCGGCGTCTGTCAAGGTATCGAGATCGAATTTGTCATATCTCCAGTACGGTAAGTCGAGGTTCTTTGATGAATTCAAGTCGTACAGGAGAAGCAGTTCTTCATCGTCTATGAGGGTCATGTCGTTTGCTAACATAAGTGCATCTCTTGCATCTCTAAAGGTGGCCATTTTCGTACTGAAATACACAAAATCCGCTCCGCGGGTTTACGGTTTTTCCCTTATGTCTGTATTAACATTCGTTAGCCAAAGAAGTTCTTCGCTGTCTGCACTGAGGTTCACATCATTTGCTGTTAAAAAACCGCTTTTTCAGTCGCTGAAAGTTTCGATTTTGCTGCACATTAAGCACTTACAAGTTGTAGCCAGGTTAGGGTTTTCCTCTAGCGTTGGATTGTGTTGCGTAAGGTTTGTTTACATACAGGACGGCAACGTCATAGCTCGCGTGCTCGACCTAGTCCTCACGCGAACACAAGTCGCCGTCCTCTTCGGGCCGTCCTGGGCCCAGTTGCTCGAAGCATGGTTAGCGTTAACCAGCGTTTAATACCTTGACAACGTATTGGTTTTGATACTGCTTAACCAATGGTTAAAGCTAACCATGCTTTGAGCAACTCAGCCCTGTTCGGTAAGGTCTCTAATAATAATCAGACCCTGGAGGACGATCAAGAACCAACGAAAACTCTACGTAGAGATTGTGTTAAAATCAAGCAGAAAGTACCGCGAAAGAAGTGCAAGACGTCAAACATTGAAGAAAGCCTTGATGTGTTCTGTAAGACGTTTACGCAGATCTCAAGGAAGAAACTGAACGGTAAGAGTTCATTTTTGCAACATTTACAGTCTACACGTGTAACTTGGATCGAAATCTCCTTATAAATTAGGTTTAGGTTTAGATTCCCTTCAAACTAAGCAAATACGAGGCTTTGCTGTTATCCACAAATAAAACAAAGCTGTTCATATCCTGCGATCAACCTGTTCACGGCAGGTGGAATGGTTACCTTCGTTCCCTTGGGTAATGAAGGGCGACGTTTAGAAATGGAACATGAAATGAATGTCCCAAGAATAATCTTGGGTCAACAGCGTTCGCAACCTGCAAGCCTGGTCAGTTTTTCCCAAACGAGAGTGCTTTCTGCTATGGTCAGTTTTATCCCGTGATGTCAGCCACTTCTAGTTATCAATCATCTATCCCTATTAACCCTGGTATGGACGAAGTGTCCCTTGACTCAGATGGTTCAAGCTTTACTACCTTGTGATAGTTGTAGTGAAACGAGTAATGATTAAGGGTAGATTTACGATTGCCACAGACTGTGTTGGTTTCTGATGACTAATTTTCTTTTGTTGCCTTTAAATGAGAAAATGTTGCGTTGTACAAAGCTTTTCTTCGGTAAAGCGAATTTACGGCAATGTGGAATAAAACTGTTCAGATGGTAAGTTGCTTGTAATAGCATTTAACAAAAAAAAATCTAGAAGTAACGTTATTCGAAGTTTCCATGTATTCAACATCATTATCAACAATGAAAAAAGGTCTACAAAGTTATTAAAAGAGTGACTTAAGTTCCTGTTTGAACAACATTTCGTCGCCAAATTTGGGTGCCTTGTTCACGAAATGTTGCTCCCACGTAGGACCTCTCAAATGTTTCGTAATTTAATATGGAGAAATAGCAGAAATCACAATTTTTGCTGGGTACCCTTCTACCCCCTTTAACCCTTGAATTTGCGATTTCTCCAATTTTTCGCAATTTTTTGCTGCCGCGTGCAAACTTGGACATATCTCTTCTTGCATGCGTAATGAGCCGTACCGCGTGAATTCACACGCGAGGCAGTTATGAACTTCTACCAGCTCAGTTTCCCCGAATTTGATGTAAATGTATTCTAAGAAAGTTAATCCACTCAAAGATTTTCAATCTGACCTAAACAGAGAAGTTCTCGTAAAATATTCACTGCTTATTACGCATGCAGAAATGCCGATTTGAATTTGACACTAGTTACGGGGACGACTAACGCATTCATTTTTCAAATAATCAATTCATTAACAGAATTTTGGGGGGTACGCTTGACCTGCCTTGACTGTAAACGTGCAATCGGACTCAAATCACGCGTAGTTATTCTATTAGCGCATTTACATAAAAATCAATCTAATAAACTGAATTCAAATCTCCACTCTTATCACAACAATGTCGCTTCAGGTTTTTCATTCTTGAAAATCAGTGATGTTGGATACATCGAAACGTCGAATACCTTTAATTGTTATTTTTCTTGTTCTGTGTATGACTTCTTTTATGTAATAACCGGATTTCGGATTGTGTGATTTTGGATAATATTCGATTTCTATCGCGTATGTCGTGCTTGCACAAACAAACACGAGGTGCGTACATTGTTCAGTCAGTGGAGCCGGGAAGCAGAAATATAAAAAAATGAACACAACATCAAGAGTTGTTTAGGTTCACGCAAACCAAAACTCCACAATGTCGAAAAAGCGAGCATATGGAACACAAGCTTTAATTTTGGTCCAACACTAATAAGTTACCTCTGATAATAATGATACTGTATTAAACGTTAACGAACATTTAGATGATGAAAATGTTTCTTTGCTCTCCCGAATGATTGTTGACATTTTCATTAACTCGAAAATTTATTGGCATATTGAATTTTTTCCCTATGTAAAAATCTTTGTTGAACAGACAAAATTAAAATGTTAGTTTAATTTCTGTAATGATTACACAATCGTTTTAATTGACAGAAATTTTGACGCTCATTAAAATTATTTCATGGTAATGAAGGGCGAAAGGAGTAATATTTTCAGTGCGAAAGATGTTCGCAGCTTCCAGTCTTCGCTCAGAACTTTGTTGATGCTCCTATGTTCAGTGCTGCGAGCCCGGAGAAACATTTTATCATGGAACGTAATTCTTTTAGACAACAAAGAAAGTCGCTACCATATCAAGTTCGCCGGAGACTTTGTCGTGCAAAAGCAAAAAAAACATGTAGCTTAAATCGCAGTTTTTTAAAATAAAGATGTGATAAATAATGTGTAAATAAAAAGAGAATTTCGGATGTCTGGTTGACGAACTGTGTAATCTCCTCTTTTACTTAGCGGCTCTGGTCCGGAGTTTGATAGACTATTCATAAAAATTACCCAGTACGTTAAAGGCTTGAACTAAACAGAAAAAGTATAGGTCCTTTGAAGAAGCTAAATAAAGAGGAAAAAGTCCCTTCACTTTCTTGCGTTCTACTAATAAAAAGGACAAGCTGGCTCCAAAAGAAAATTTACATAATATTTTATGATGAATCCGTTTCTTATTTGTTTCCCAAAATAGAAATGTAATTGTCTTTTTATTGCATATCGTTCTCTCTCGAGTTTTCTTTGATATTATAAACCTTCTGTTCAGAGATTAACTCAATAGGCACGATGTTACTAAGTTTTGATTAATTTTGTAACTTATTTCACCGATATTTAAGTAAGAATAATATTAAGCCATTATTCTATTTGTACTGAAAGAAATAGAGCAATTTCAGCGTCTAGCCACCGAAGGACAGCTAAAACGTGGACAGTGCAACAAAAAGCGCTGCATTTTAGTTGGTCCTTTTACATTTTACAATGGCTTACGCGTTTCAGATTAATTATTTTTTACTTTTTTATTGAGAGAGGCAGTTTACCGATTAATCGGCATTTTTAATAATCACTGTCATTATTTTATCCTCAGTTTATCCAACGGGATTATCCCGTTTTGATCCAAAATGGAGATAATAATAATAATCAATTATACGCCGTCCCATTTCGAAATTTCGTCGCCGCTGTCTCCTTATGGTCAAAACTTAAAAGCGCCATATTACCAAGTTTTAATTTATTTTGGCAGTCACTCACTGATATTAAAAAAAGAAAAAAAAGCATTTATATTTAAGCAAAATGCCATTCCATCTGAAATACAAAAATCAGTAAATGCCACTTAAAGACAACCACAAAACCTCGCAAGAACAACATTCATGCATTTCGGTTAGTTTGAGATTGCAGTTTAATTTGGAAATCATTCAAAAAGGCGTAAATTACTTTTTCGTTAACAAAAGGAAGTAAATTATAATTAGACCAATTTCAGCCAAGTGTAATCCGCTATTCAAATTATAATTTTGAGTAAGGACAGCTAAATGGTGTAAGCCACTTCTGGTTTCCAGATCAAAAGAGCTGGTTTAGGGGTTACGCTGGAAAAGAGCTGTCTTTACGATTACTTTATTTATTTTTGCCACAGAGATAGAAGAAAGACTGAAACTGTGAGCTAAAACAAGATGAATTCTTCAAATCTAAGTAACATTTCGATCCTTCCCTCTGAGGCAAACTGTCGTATTTGGAAAGAAGAGTACCACCAGGAAAACTACGTCTCCACTCTAGCAGCCGTCATCCTCAACACAGTCACTTGTCCAATGACCGTTTGCTTGAATGTTCTGGTGGTAGTTGCTGTAAAAAGAAAGCCCAGACTTCAGACTATGTACAACATTCTGTTGTGTGCTTTGGCGGCAACTGACCTGGTGGTGGGAGCTGTAGTGCAACCGAGCTTCATTGTTCAAGAAATGTCGCTGATAAAAGGTTCTTCATTAACCGTTTACTGTGCTGCATATAATAAAGTAGTGTTCCTATTTCTCGCCCCCTGCTTAGCATCACTGTCGCTACTAACATTGCTGAGTATAGAGCGTTACTTGGCCATGAAATATTCCTTACGATACCAACAAATCACAACAACGTTTAGGGTGGTCACTGCTGTTATTAGCTGCTGGGTTGTCGCACTCCTTCCTCCAGTTTTCATTTATTCAGCCAGCCTGGCCGCTCAGGGTTTGTCTATAGCCGTATCCATAGTGTTTGTGAGCCTCGTAGTGATCTTTTACTGCCATATCTCTGTCTATTCAGTAACTCGTCGCCACACCCGTCAAATCAAGTGCCAACAAGTTTCGCAAGACGCGGCGAAGAAATTCCTGGAGGATAAGAAGGCTGCGATAACCACCACCATCATCGTTGGGTTTGCGGTATCTTCATTTGTGCCGTCACTGGTGTATAGATTCATGCCCCCACTTCCTCTTCACAATTACCTTGGCAATCTATTTATCAGTTTTAAGCCCCTTTTGCTGTCTTGTGTCTTGATCAATTCACTGTGCAACCCTGTTATTTACTGCTGGAGAAGCTCAGTTCTTCGAAAAGCCATGTTGGAACTACTTGGAAAGAAAAACACTGGATAGACAGTTACCAAGAAGACTGTTCCAAGTAAACTGTAACTTAACATATATGTGCCGTTAAGGACAAATTACCCGGTGCTGCTGATTTATTTCAATCTTTGCTTTATTTGTTTTTCGTCGATCTTCCAGCTTTCTTTTTATTTCTTACCCGTAAGAACCCTGGTATCAAAACTTTACATTTCCTATAGAAGCAGTGAAGAATTGTCAAAGTATAGAATTCATCTTGTGTAATCATGCCCTTACTTCTCATCACCAGCCTGTTTCACAAACAATGCTGATCACTCTTAGGCCCGGTTCAGACGCCGATCTTTTCACGAGCCGATTCTATTACATTGAATTAAGTACATGGAAAGTTCGGCGTCTGAATCAATTAGGAACGCCTCTATACTGGGCTGCCTCGTCTGTGTTTAAAAACGGCCTCCCTAAAGGTATTTTGAATACGAACACGGTAAATGTGAGGGGCAAAAGCAGTTTTAATATTAATGAACCATAGGGTTTAATTAATGTAAGGGTCAATTATTGTGCATTGAAATGAATCGCATGAAAAGAGAGAGTTCGCTTGGAGATGTGATCAGAGGTAAACAAGGGCACATTGTGCGTTGCGTTCAGTCTTTTTAATATCCAAGGACTGTGAATAGTGTTTCCATATTGTTTAGCTGCCACAAAAACTTCGGAGGAGTCATAAAGCGGCATAGGTATCTGCCATGAAGAAAAGTTAGTCATGGGTGTCGTGAGACAAACAGCGAACTCGAGCGAATTTTTAACGCATATCGGTATCAGGTAAAAAAATATGTTATCAATCTTTTCATCTATTTACATTGTTTAAAGTGCGTGCTGATGAAAGCAACATGCGAGCGAGAAATCTTTAAACTTTTTTAGGTCACAAAATGCAAAGGATGTTATTACTTTAAGTTAGAGAAAAATGCCAAGACGAAAATCTTAAAACTGAATATTTTTTATCTTGTGGAAAAAATAGTGCGTTTTCATGTAGACTGTGGACCGCAAATTACGATCGTCTATTTAAAGTCTCAGTGCAGTCAGTGAGGCCCCTGGATCGGGATCAATGGGCAGTTAGTAAACTTCTGGGTTTCATCCAAAAGACCCTTCCCGCATTCGTCACAAGCACGCGCGCGAAAACATGAAAGTGAGGCTCGGGTGGACAAACATCAAACATGGCGGACAACCCCTTGACTTCTTCGCGCGGTGGCCGTAGCAAATGTTGTTGTGTCCCTGGTTGCAAAAGTTCTTTTTATAACAATCAGGGGAAAAAAACTAACATTACATTTTTTTCTTTTCCTCTGGAGGCAAAAAGTAGGAATCGGTGGCTTTTGGCAATTAAAAGACAAGAAAACGGAGACGGATTTGTTGTGACGGAATACACTAAGGTGTGTGAGCAACATTTTCGCCCTGAGGAAATTAAAAAAACAGTTCAGTGGCAGGAAAGGTCTGAAAGACAAGACTACTACTCCTTCCATTTTCAACTGGAATAAAAGTGCGAGCACTTCTAATCAAAAATTACCAAAAAAGAGATGTTCTGAGCAAAGTGAAGAAAACATTCAGCCTGAATCCGAACCATGTTATTTAAGCTCTAGGTTGCTTAATGAAGACAATGCAAGACCGACAGTGGGCTGTGAAAATTGCGCTTATTTGAGAAGAGTCGTAGAAAAGTTGGAGGTTAAATTGTCACTTTTGATTAAACAAAAAAGTGACGTTGAAAAAGAATGGAGTGAGCTGAAAGCCAAAATACAAAAACTGGAAAAAGGACAGTTTACATCCAAGAACATCAGAGAATAAGAAGACGTTTTCAAGTCATTCACTGGTTTTCATCTAGTTAAGTTTGACATTCTTTTTCTTTTTCAATTTTTAAATCCTGGTGAGAATGCTAGTAATTTGAAATACTATGAGCCTTCAAAGAATGGGTCAGATGAACCTGGTGAATGTAAATTTACTGAAGGAAGTACGCCTGGTGTGAGCCCTAAATTGGATGTGATTGAGCAATTGTTTGTTTTTGGTGTGGTTAAGGTGTGGATTTGGACAGAAACATCTGGCGTGGTTATTTGGACTTGGCAAATCAACCATTTCACGGTACTTGATCACCTGGTCAAATTACTTGTACTTCTGTCTGTGAAATATTCCCATATGGCCTTCTAAAGATCAGATTGTTTCATCCATGCCAATATGTTTTAAGGACACTTATCCCTCAACAAGATGTATCGTTGACTGTACAGAAATCTTTGTACAAGTGCCTTCTAGCCTAACTACACAGAGTGCCCTTTACTCACACTATAAGCACCATGTAACATACAAAGCTTTAGTGGGCATCAGTCCTTCTGGATCTATAACTTTTGTGAGTCAGTTGTATCCTGGATCGCTGTCAGATAAAAAATAGTTTCCAGGTGTGGTATACTACACCCAGAACTTTGGGAGAAAGGGGATTATTATGGCAGACAGAGGACTTACAATCGAGGAATTACTTGACCCACTAGGAGTTAAGTTAAACATACCTGCATTTCTTGATGGTAAAGAGCAGCTTGACAAAGAAGATGTTGTATTTAGGCAAACAATTGCCTCTGTTAGAATCCATGTAGAACGTATTATTCCTCGCATCACGAAATTTAAAGTCTTAAAGACTGAGATTCCACTAAATATGAATGGGACCATAAACCAAATATGGACAGTGGCTTGTCTTCTATGTAACTTTATGGACCCGCTTATTAAGCAATAATAATGTTATGGTTTTATCATCATTTCCTTCAAAGTGCCCAATGATTTACAAGGGTCAAGTCGGTTTATGAATAAATACCAAAACTGAATTTTCCCTTTTTCAAGACTAACTAACATTTCTCTTGTCAATGAAAACACTTTCCCTTTTAGAATAATTGATATTTTGCAATAACTGAATTTCCACGATTTTCCAACAGTACCTTTCTTGAGATTATTGCACAAATCATTGCTCTCATAGAAATTGAACAGAAATTGTTAAGTAATTGCTGAACATGTAATACTTTTAATATTCTTGCCATGGAAGTCACCTTTTTAAAGAATTCTATGAAATACTCCTTCTCGTATATTGTCAATAAAATACAGTAAAAATCTGCATACAAGAACCTAGATTTTTCCAACTTAGCCTAAATAGGTTCTTATAGAAATGGTATTTAGTGGGATTCTAGGCTACTTAGGTTCTTAATTTGATAGGGGCACTAGTGATCAGCACAGATAACTACTCTCGGGCATATGAGAGAGACACGTGGATCTCTATTGTTAATAATTGCATTGTGTAATCCAGTATTGGCAAAGACATAATATGGTTTTCATTTTAGTTCATTGTTTGAATCTTACTGACTGAAACCCTAAAAGTTTTTCTCCGTATTTTCATCTGTGTTTCATTTTTGTAAAATACGAACCTACTGAAAATTTTAGGCTAAATAGGATATTATGAAAAGGGGGTTTCAAATGAACATTTTAGCCTAACAGCTTCTTAAATTTTGGGTTCTTATACGTGGGTTTTTACTGTACTGTAATAACATTGCAACTAGCAAAGTAACCTTATCCTTGAAGCCCTAACACCCATCAACAGGAGTCTAAAAGCAAGATACTATGGAAAACTGGTACACGTTGTAATGTCACCGTTTGCTCAGGCACACTGCACAATATACTAAAGTGCATTTAGGCCATGACCT
>OZ037994.1:32690839-32715839 GCA_964035705.1 Porites rus
CAGAAGTTTTTACGTAGAAGACCAAGACCTGAATGCACCACGGGGGTGTGTTTTCTGCAATTACACCTCACACAAGCCTAGTGATTGTACAATTATCTCAAGTGCCGCCGATAGGAAGAAATTTCTACAAGAGAAGAGGCTTTGTTTTAATTGCACTGGCCCTCATCGAGCAGCTCGCTGTCGAAGCTGAGGAAACTGCGCTCGCTGTAAGCAGAGGCATCACATATCTATCTGTGATCAGCCTACCCGACCTGCAAACGAAGGAGCTGCTGTCGAGATATTTTTAGCTGCATTGTGTGACAAGCGATTTGCGTTATGTGATTTCCTTTTGGTGGTTTCAATTAATCTGTAACCTGTCCATCATCGTTGACTAGGAATTTAAGGGGTGTGTCACGCGTCAGTGTAACTAACCAACAAAAATATTATTCACTTCTATCAATAATTCGGGACGAGATCAGTGTACATTGTACTAAAGAGATAATAAACCGTGAAGTTTGCGAAAACTGCCTGGTGTTTTGTGGGCATTCGCAACACAATGGCACCTCCGACGGGACAGGAAACCGTTTCATTGGCTAAAAACTGGAAATGGAGCAACTACAAGCAGATTTAGAAGGCAAACGTAAACTTCTTCTATTTACATTGGGAAAAACAGAGTGTTCTGGAGTCAGGGAAAGTGCTAGCGATTAAACGTCACCGAGAGGCGCTAAGTACCATAGCAAACCAAATTGACACTCTAAAACTTCAAGTTGTTGAAGAAAAATTCAAAGCGAGCGATTCTGAAGAGGACATCGCGCAGTGGAACCAAGAAATTGAGCAACAGGTCGCTCAAGTTGACACCCAAGTAACAAATATAAATGAGCATTTGGCTAGCCTTAAATTAGAAGAAGATTCCAAAGCTCAAGAAAGCGACAATGAGCTTAAGGCGAAGGAGCGCGAAGATCAACTACGATTCGAAAAAGCACAGCTAGAGCAGAAGCTCGAATATGAGCAGAAAATAGAAAAAAACGAAGAAAAATTATGCAACAAAGTCGAGCGAAGCAAAAGCCAGCCCCGCCGCCAGCGAGGGAGTGCACACTAAACTACCTAAGCTCACTATTTCAAAATTCAGTGGTTCCCATACGGATTGGCTCCGTTTTTGGAACATTTACGAAGCTGAAATCGACAGATGTAGCGAAATGGCGGCGGTAACTAAAGTCGCTTATCTTAAAGATCTTTTGGAACCTAAAGTCAGAGCGGGAATAGATGGTCTCCCTTTCTTGAGTGAGGGGTACGAACGGGCAAAGAACATTCTAAGGAACAAGTATGGGAAAACGTCTGAGATAGTGAATGCATACGTCCAAAATATAATGGGGTTACCCGTAATCAGTGGCGCAAACCCAGCGAGGATCCATCAATTCTATGAAGCGCTCTAATTTAATGTTCCAGCTCTCGAGACACTGGGAAAACCACCACATACAACGACGAAAGTACCGCATATAAAGACGAAAGCACTGCATATAAAGATGAAAGGACTGCATATGATTACAAAAGGACCGCATATAATGACGAAGGCACCGCATATCATTACAAATGTACCACATATAACAACAAAAGCACCACATATAATTGGAAAAGCACTGGATATAATATAAAATGCACCCCATATAATGAAAGAGGTTGACATAAGACAGTGTTGGCGTTCCATACACGTGCGTGGATTGCAAGCACAAGGAGTGGATTCCGCACAGTATGGCATGCTGCTCATCCCCATTATGATGGCAAAAATACCCAAAACTACGCCCTATCCTCTGCCATCAATTCTGTGGCGACAATTGGAATTTAGATGAGCTGTTAAAGGCCTTTAAGACCGAACTAGAGGCCCGAGAAAGATGCGCGTCTTCAAGTGTCGGAACATCAAGCCGTACTAATCAAGTACACTCATCGTTACCAAAATGGAAGGGAGAAGAAGCTGAAGGGAATTCAACAGCGGCAGCTTTGGCGTCATTTAATCGAAAGATAAATTGCACTTATTGTCACAAGTCACGTCCCTGTGTACTTTGTAACGTTATCGCCGATGTGAAGGCTAGAAATACCAGAGGCGATCCAAAGATAACTTCTCGTAGCAACGAAAACACTGTACTGTTTATTGATACTAAAACGTCAGTTGTGCTTCAAAACAGCAAAGATTTTTGTTTCAAGGGCCGATGATCCGAATCACCGCACTCAAGCTAGACTTATTTTCGACACTGGAAGTCACCGCTTGTATAGTAATATATATTGTAAATTTTGTGCTAACTGGAGCTTTCAACAACACGTTAACAATGTTCAAAGACTGAAGCAGTTATGTCATCAGTAACTGGCGGTAAATACTTAACATCTACGGGCAAATGAGGTTCACAGTTATACAGAACGTAAATGGAGGAATTGCCGACTTAATTCCGATTTCGGCATCGAACACTTAGTAGAAGAATTACACCAGTGTTCAATATCTTTGTACGTTCCTCTCCACCAACACCTTTGCTTAACCTTATGAACGTCATATGGACCCCAAAACGGGCAACAGAACGTGGTCACGCATGTTGAACAAAATTTGAAACCTTCCCGCTGATGGAACAACAAGCTGAGGAAACGAATCCCAAGAATTGCACTTTTGATTGCTACCTGAATGATAAAGTAAAGCGTCAAGCCCAATATTAGAACTGTCACCCATGAGCAAAAGTTTGCGTGCAGCACAATCTTCCAATGGTAAAACATCACTTTCTAGATAACAATTATCTCACTCACTTAGTTAAACCGCACCCATTGTAAGCAATAACCACTTCTATACCATTCTGAACTTGAGCTAAGGTAAAGCTAATGCCCGTGGAACTAGCGTCAACAAAAAAACAGAAAAGGCTCCTTAACCTTAGGTGGAGTAGGGAATTCTTGAACGACATGCACCTTATCTGGGTTAGGACTTACACCTTCAGGGGTTACAACATTAGCAAGATATTCTACCTTTTGTTTGACAAACCTAAATTTCTTCGGATTCAATTTTGACATCAGCTTCACAAAGTCTTCTAAATGAACCACATGCTCTTCAACTGACTTAGAAAATACAATTATATCATCTATATATAAGCTTCAATTCTTTTAAGATATGGCCCATAAGCCTTTGGAAACTTGCTCCAGAATTCGTGAGACCAAAAGACACTACTAAAAATTCATAAAGACCATTGTGAGTAACAAAAGCAGACTTTTCTCGAGTGGAAGGTGCAGTCCTATTTGCCAATAACCGGCCTTCATGTCTAGCGTACTATAAACGTTTGTTCCACTTAAATAATCCAAAGTATCAGCAATCAGAGGCATAGGAAAACCATCCTTCTTCGTAACCCTGTTCAATTTACGATTATTAACACAAAATCTCGTAGAACCATCTTTTTCTTAACTAAAACAACCGGTTAAGACCAAGCACTTACAGACTCTTGACTAATTCCACGATCAAGCACATTGTCCACTCTTCGATCAATCTCTTGCTCACCTTTAGGCGAGATGCGATAAGGCATTTGTTTAATTGGGGTTGCATCGCCCATATCAATCATGTGCTGTACTAACGATAATCTACCTAACTCAGCATTAGACAGAGCAAACACAGCACGGTATTTCTCAAACAAATCACGAAACTTAACTTTGTCATTAGCTGACAAAATACTATCAGACAAATTAGGCAATTCAGAAAAATCATGTTTTTTCAATTGGTCATGACTGCTAGAATGAGAACGATTAGAAATACATGGCTCCTCAATTCGTTCAGACCTGCTCAAAAACTAGTCTGTTTTCTTTGACAACAGCACTTTTAAAATCCTGAGGTTTTTTATTCTTTAAGACCTCAGACGAATATTTAGGAGAATTATCTTTATTTATTTAAAGGACTTTTCAAGACCTAATAAAGAAATCAAGTACTTTTCAAGGACCTAAACCGAATTCAAGGACTTTTCAAGACCACTAGTAAAATTCATGACCTTTTCAAGATTGTACGAACCATGCACCATGTAGACAACATTTGGGTTCCACATTCCGTTGATCGTTTTACCCATTCCCATAAGCGCAAATTACCTAGATACTTCTCTTGTTTCTGGAATCCTGACTATGAGCAGGTGGATGCATTTGTTTTGACTGAGCGGGGGATAATAACTGGTTCGTTCCCCCAGTGTCCTTTGTTCCTCGGCTTATTAGGCATTGGTTTGTGTGTAGGGCCATGCGTACCCTATTGTCCCCAAGAAGGTCTCAACTTCATTTGGCCCATTCTCTTTGGTCTCATTTCCACTTTTGCGTTTGCGTTAAGGAAACTATTTCTTTTACCAATGTTTCTGGTATTTTTGTTAGGGGCTCCACAGCCTGAATTTGACGTCGTTATAGCGATTGGACGTGGGTTTTAGAGTTCTGAGAATCTGTGTATTTTTCATATTTTTAACTAGGTTCAAACGTTTTGTCGTTGACTGTTTGAACTAAAGGAGGAGTTTGCATATATCCCATCATGCTTTGCGTTTGAACTATATTATCAAACTCGATTGGTCACGTGATACAGTTAGTTCAAGATGGCAACGTGTAGAGAAGGCCATGCGACGTGAAGCTATTCAAAGATAATCACTACTTATGGCTTAATTGTATCGATCTGGAAAGCCGATTCGAGCTTACAGTCAAAAGCTTTCCACTTTTGAAGGTCAAGCTTGTTTACCGCCACTTTTCGTCCATGTGGGATTTGTGGGAACGAAGACTAGTTATGTTTCCCGACTCGGATGATGTGATGTCGAAATAAACTGGAGTAAAATCGCCTTGTTGTATCGAAGTGAACTCAAGTGCCGTGTTTGATGTGAGTATTTTTTCCTTTGTAAAGGATTGAGGCCAATTTCATTGTGTTTTTACCCATTTGCTGGGTACATTGAGTTTCATCCGATGTCTGTCTCACCTCTTTCTGCAGCTTAATAAGCTCGTCTTCTTTGCTTTCATAACACAAAACTTTTGGAAATTGACCTTTTGGCCTTCAAGTCGTTTCACCTACACTCAGGTACAATTCGCTTACACGATCTAAGTTGTTTCACTTGCAATGAAGTTTCAACTTTTACAGTCTCGTATGAAGGACTACATATAATATAACAGTGTATAAATAGCAGTCAAGCTTACCGGTGTCTAATCATTATCTTCTAAAGTAAAATAACCGTACCAGGCAGTGTCATGTCATGTCTGTTTTTGATGCACTGTGAAACAGTACATTTTTGTCCGGTTTTCTTTTCACCGAGTCGGAATTCACTGGATCCCAGTCCTTTGCAATGGATCCTTGTTCTAGTCCACGCGCGGTTCGGTGTGAAAGGGCCAAAAAATCGCGCTGCTTCGGGTTTAACATTCATTTTACGGATTAGGGGTAAGCGCCATTACTACCCCTTCGTTTACTTTTCGCTGGCTATCAATTGACTTTATTTTCCAGTGGGGAGACTGTTCTCATCGCCAATGTTCTAACGTGAGTGGGGTTGAAAGTGTTTAATAGACAAAGGAAGGTTTCCCTCGCGGAAAACACGCGCTCATGCTATTGTAATGCGTTTCTAAATGGCAAATAATTAGCAGCAATTAAACCGATTGAATGAATAAAGGAAATCAACAAATCAGGGTTAAGATGAATTAATGTCTAATTCTGGAAAGCGCACATTTGCTTACTCTGTTGCCACTCTTTTTAATTGCCTTGACACTGATCTTAAGCAAATAGCGTGTGTATCTCCTTCTTGTATGATATATTCATCTAGATTAAATAATTTTAAACATAAACTCTTTATCTTACTCCTCAAGTTTGCTAGTAACGTTTCTCATCTTGAAGAACTAACGTGTTATGATTGTCGTTTTTCCCTTTATTGTAACTGTATTAGAAGGTAATTAGTTTATATCATCTTATATCTTGTTAAACCATACATTTGTCTAGTTCTATTTTTTCGCTTGTTGTAGTCGTATATTACTAATTAGGCATTGTTTTTATATGTGTATTTTGTATTGTTATGAAGGCCGTAAGTTAGATAACTCATTGGGTTATTATGTCACCTTCGTTAAATAAAGAATATTGTATTGTGATCCTCTTGAATTAATCAAATCAGTGTCCTCGAGTATAAAAGCTTGAACATTCATAAAGCACACCAACCGATCATTGATCACACGAGAAACATATTGCTCTATATTCACGAACTGTTCACGAATGGCGGACAAGTGTATCGCATGTAACAAAACCGTCTCTTCAAGGCAACCAGCCATCCAATGCGATTAATTAACGGTTAATTTGTCTTTTTATTTTGTCTTTTTCATTAGGTCCTTCTAAATGAACTTGGCGATGAGCCATAACTAGAGCCGCCAACAGATTGAGACAACCTACGCGACCGAGAGATCCGTTAGATCTGGAGTTTGACCTCAACCATGATTAAGTACCAGGCAGTTTCTTGAAAGAGGATATCCAGAAACATGGTAAACACCACCTTATCTTCGCCACAGACCAGCAACTAGCCCACCTCAGCAAGCAAAGTTTTGGTATGTAGACGGCACGTTCAAGTTAGTGAAGCGTCCGTTTCAGCAACTTTTTATCATTAACGCCTTCATGCGAACAGATGATCACGCAAAGCAAGTACCACTCGTCTTTGTCTTGATGTCTGGAAGAAAGAAAAAAGACTATCGCAAGGTAACATGTCAATTAAATGTGTGTAATGTACCATCTAGTTGTTATCACTTGAAGCAGTGGGCTTATAAAATATTTCATCCCCGCCAATAACCTGCAGCAATACCGGACTAAAAGAAAAAAAAAGATTATCTATCTCTAAGAATTCATTTTTTATTAATTCATAAAGACTATCCTTGACTTGCTTCCTGTCGAGCCCGACGTCCGCCAAATAACAGTGGATTTCGAAAAAGTACTGTGGAGTGTCCTTTGACAGGTCCTCCCTGGTGTAAAGATCAAGGGATGCGTATTCCATTGGACGCAGGCCCTCTGCAGGAAGGTAGGTCTAACATGTCCTTTGATTATCTGTACACGAATTTTCAGCTGATTAAACTCCATGACTTTCCGTGACTTATGCTAATTTTCGAAAAAAAAATTTTGAGCTATTCGCAATACAAATATTACAACCTTGTTTTTTGATTTATTTTCTACAGATTCAAGAGCTTGGGCTTCAGCAGCTGTATTGCAATGATCAGGGAACCTACGTTTACCTTTGGAAGTTCATGGCGTTGCCATTTCTGCCCAAACAAGAAATCCCACCGATGTTCGAACAACTATGACAGCAGACCACCACAGCCCCACTACAGCAGTTTTTCGCGTACGTGTCAGACACTTGGATCAGCAACAGCACGTGGCCCCCTTCAAGTTGGAGCGTATACATGATGGCCACCAGGAGTAACAATGACGTTGAAGGTTGGCACCACAGGCTGCATCGTCGCGCTGCAGGTAGACAGAACTAAAACTTATACCTCCTAATCGACCAACGTCACCAAGAGGCCAGATTAACCGCTCTTCGCATCCGCCTTGTTTCCGAGAAAAAACTTACAAGAATGCAGCGGAAAATGTACAGGTCCATGCAGGCCAAAATCTTCGAGTTATGGAAAGATCACCAGCAGAATAGAAGAAGCAGCTGTTACGGCAATGTGCCCACTTAAATGGACCGAAACGCTCGAATTAATTATATTTGTGAACTTTTGTAGATTATTTAAGGGGCGGGTATCACTTGGATACCCACATGTCCCCGAGTGTAATAGGTTAGTATGATACAAATAATCTCAAATTAAGTAACTAGAATTACAAAATATTATTTAACGGGCGGTTATCACCTGGATACCCACACGTCTCCGAGTGTAATAGGTTACTAGATTAGAAGTCATCTCAGATTAGTAGGTTAAGTAACGAGAATTCCAAAATATAATTTAAGGGGCGAGTATCACTTGGATACCCACATGTCCCCGAATGTAATAGGTTACTAGATTAGAAGTCATCTCAGATTAGTAGGTTAAGTAACTAGAATATCAAAATATTATTTAAGGGGCGGGTGTCACCTGGATACCCACATGTCTCCGAGTGTAATAGCTTACTAGATTAGAAATAATAGAAATAATCTCAAATTAAGTAACTAGAATTTCAAAATATTATTTAAGGGGCGGTTATCATCTGAATACTCACACGTCTCCAAGTGTAATGGGTTACTAGATTAGAAGTCATCTCAGATTAGTAGGTTAAGTAACAAGAATTTCAAAATATAATTTAAGGGGCGGGTATCACTTGGATACCCACATGTCACCGAGTGTAATAGGTAAAACAAAAATAATCCCTTAATGCAGTAGTTTTGGTTCTAAATAATAAAAATGGTAGAATATATATAGAGAGAGTAAATATATATAAAGACGTTCCCAACATTCTCCTCTTATCACGACGATATTGCTGTGATATCATTTGCGTTTTTACTTTTAGTCTTAGCCTACGCCTACTGTAGTCTTAATCTTTGACGTCATAATTGTGTTCAGTAATCATGTGAATTGTTGAGCACGTGCTACTAAGATGGCGGCGTTTTCACACTTTTACCGCGTGAGCTGTGTTTGTTGTGGAACTCCCTTTTTATCTTCAAAAGATACAAAAAAATCAGTAATCAAAGACACAAAAACATCTTGGGTTCCCATTTTAGGAAAACAATGAAGAAAGATTGGTTGCTGACACGCCTGAACTAGGTAAAAGGTAAAGTTGAACTTGTTTTAGTTTAATACTTATCGAACTTTAAGTGCAACTGTGTTGGCGAAACAACTTAGATGGTGTAGGCGAATCGACCAGAGTGTAGGCGAAACGACCAACATTCAAACTTTTATGTACCAGGTTGCCCTTGAAGAAACTGATGACAACGAAGGAATGAAAATGGCTGTTATCTGGGATTTTGAGCCGATGACCAGTATGAAAGGAGCAGCAATACAACCCCAGAAGAAAAACCAGCAGACCACATAGTGTCCGTTCCAAGGCTTGCCTTCGATGAAGTGTCGTGCAACTGCACTCAATTTCCTAGCGTTGGTATGACATAGTTCGCACACCAGACACAGGAGCAATTGCAGCATGGTTGCAAAATCTTGATTTAAGCAGTGTACCGGATGTATATGGCGATTCAGATGATGAGAATGATAAGGAAAGTGGGGAAGAGGATGCTTGCGATAAATCAAATAGCAAGGTGGAGGAGGGATTGGTTACAGAGTTGCTGCAGTTGAAAGGAAGCAGTTACCATGAGTCTTTTCAAACTAGCCTTAAAAAATCCAAGGAGAGATTATTGGAAAAAGGAAAAATTGATCTCCCTTTACAATTCGAACCCACAAACGTTCGAGACAAGAACGCTATTGTTGTTCAAGCAAGTTTGTCTACAGGAGGAGGAGGCTGGCAATCAATTGGATACATCCCTGCTGTTAAAGTCCCCAAAGTCACTATTCGTATGAGAAAGCGAGAAGACTTAGTCACCCTTAAAACCGTATTTTATCAATTTGTTTTTGACATTGGGCAAAAAAAGACATAAGACATACTTGTGAGAGCCAAACTATTACAAGGCTATTTTAAACACGCGCTGGGGAGTCTTGTAGGCCTGTTAACCCCAATTTACACTGATTGTTATAACTAGACAGGCGCCGTCCTCAGCAGTGATATATCACGTACACCAAGTTAATTACATTGAGCAATACACTGTACGATGCAGAAACGTCACTTTTTGCTAAAAAATATACGACATATGGCCCCCAAAACCTAGCAGTCAATGAGGAACAACACTACACTAATGCAGGAAACTCTCTCCTTGCAAAACTATTACAGTATCTGCTCAAAATTTTGCATTTTTGCCTTTACAAAAAAACACAACTCATGCTGGGCTCACAAGGATCTTTGATGTAAACACAGCTGGCCAAAGCATAAAGAGCCAATAGAAACACAGGATTTTCGATCCTTCGAACAAGTATACGAAAATGGTTAAGAAACACCCTTTTTGTGACTGATACCAAGAACACATCTCTATCAGTCTGTTTATTCAATCGGCAACTGACAAGATCCACAAGATTAGGATCGAAACCGCGGTCTTGCCTGACCATTCCCAGAAAATGTTGGTAAACATAACGGCAGATGGGCTACTAAATGCCCCTGGCACAAACAATGCCATTGAGAATGACAATAAGATGGAAGTCTCATACGACATAGCTAACGAGGATGATCTACTCACCTCCGTATCAAGTGCCTAGAAAACCTAAACAGCAACGTCAAAGCCACGACAGGAGCCCTCAAAGGAGTACCAGCGAACCAAGGACAGAACAGTACCGAAAACGTCACCGCCACAGCCCAGCCACACAGAACCGAAAATGAAGCCAGGGCCTATCTGCAGAGGACAAATATTAGCCAAGCTGAAGGTGCAATCAAATCTTTAAAAAGGCACAAAGACAAGGGAACTTGCCCAGAAACCCTACAGTACAGGGCAAGGATTTTAAGAGAAAGAGAAAACAAATCCGTAAGAGCGCAGAGCAAGAAACACTCAATATGATTATTCGCTTCCATCAACGTGACATCGGCCGTTTTAAGGGCGAAATCAAGGAAGGAAAGCGAGCCGCACCGACTACAGCACTGAACACTAAGAACTGTAGTACGATCAAACCAGCGCGCAGTGCAAGCTGAAAACAATGATGTAACGATCGGAGCAGTAAAACAAATTGCTGTTAACCTCCAGGCACAAATAACCCAGTTTGACAGTATGATGGAAAAATTAGGAGCCATTGAGAATAAAGAAGTTCAAAAGTACACATGTGTATTCTCTGACTCCCACCACAAACATGGGGCCAAAAAAACAAATTTTAAAAGCCAAATGGCTAGCAACTAATAAGCACAAAGAGGGCAGAAAGGTCAGACGCCAGAAACATTCAACTATCACAATAGTCGCAAACAAAAAACACATAAAAAAACCTCTCAAACAAAGAACTTACAAATGACCAGATTAATTTACTGACAAAAGGGCTTAAATTCATTCCAACACCCGTGGCTCTCAGAGCCTTAAAATGTGACACTAAAATAAACCTTAAAAAGGCCGATAAAGGAACAACAATCGTAGTCATGAACACACAAGACAAAATTAAAGAAGGCCAAATTCTACTAGATAACAAAGACAACTACAGGCCTCTTGCATCACCCATGGTCACTGAGACACTAAAATAAACCTTAAAAAGGCCGATAAAGGAACAACAACCATAGTCATGAACACACAAGACAAAATTAAAGAAGGCCAAATTCTACTAGATAACAAAGACAACTAGAGGCCTCTTGCATCACCCATGGTCACTGAGACGAACCATAAAGTTAAACCACTTATTACCGACCTCTACATTGGGGATCATGAAGCGCGCAAAGTTCTTGCTACATTTTCAGATTGGGCGAACGACACCAACCAAAACAACATTCAGCCTGTGTTACAAAGTTTGCAGCGTACTGACAGCCACTTGCCTTTTGAAAGATAAGTTTCATTCTAGAATGCAGGAATCAGGAGAGTCTTACGATCACTATCGGACAGCTCTTCGACAGTTAGTAGAAAGGTGAGAGTTTGAATCGATTAACCCCAATCAAATTTTACGTGACAAGCTCATGTTTGGAATTTGCGATTCAAAGGTTTGTGAGAGGCATTTTTGGTGAGAAGAATTTGTCGTTGGAGAAAACTGATGAGATATGTTGTTCACACGAGACCATGGTACGGCAAATAAAGGTTGTCAGCGAAGCCGGTTTAAGCATTGCAGATGCCGGAAAAGTGAATGCTCTGTCTAAAAAGCCTAAAAGAGGGAAATGCAGGCGCGGTCGTGGCTCAAGAAATGCTAACACGTGGGGAAATAGTTGTGAATTTTGTGGACGTGAGCATGACTTAGCAAAGCATGAGAACTGTCCAGCTTTTGGAAGGAGCTGCAATAAGTGTGGCAAGAAATATCATTTTGCGAACATATGTTTCAGACATGCGCCTAAGCCCAGGACTCGCACGCATCCAGTGTATTGTTTCGAAGATGAGCTTTCGGATAAAGTTTTTGGAGTGGAAGAAATTTCCGCTGTAACATCGGATGATTCATTTTCAGCCCCATACCGGAGCTCAGTGCAATGTTATCCCTATGCATCTATACAAGAAAGCCACTAAGGATGTTGATTTGTGCAATGTGACCCCTGTCAATACGGTGATAATTTCGTACGGTGGTACCTCAATTCCTATCCTCGGGAAAGTTTGTTTGCATGTGTGGCGTGGAGATTTCAGATGCCTGCTTGACTGCAATTTGGTTGACAGCAAGACAGTCAGACCTATTCTTGGCAGGAAAGCGTGACTGGGAATGAACATTATCCAGTATCTAGACAACGACCAGTTAAACCGATCGCAGCAGTCTGAAGTTTATACACATGATGTTCCGGCCAGTTCCCCAGTCTCTGCTGACCAGCTGATTAAAAGCTTTCCTCGTGTCTTCGCTGTTAGCGTGGGTGCACTTCCGGGCGAACATCACATGGTGCTGGATGAGTTGGCTAGGCCAGTTCAACATCCTCCTCGCAGAGTTCCAGTTGCGATCCGCGAACGTCTTAGAGAGACCCTGGAAGATTTAGAGAAGCGTGAAATTATTACTTGAGTGACAACGCCCACCCCTTGGATCAGCTCAATGGTTTTCGTACCAAAAAAGAATGGCAAGTTACGCATATGTCTGGGTCCGATGGATCTTAATTGCGCTTTGCCGCGGGAATGCCTGCGATTGAAGAAGTAGCTTCCCGTCTTCACGGAGCTAAAGTTTTCACAGCGCTAGATGTCTCCAACGCGTTCTGGCACGTTGTTCTTGATGAGGAGTCTTCGTTTTGTACTAAGTTTAATACACCGTTTGGGAGATACCACTAAAAAAGGATGCCATTCGGGATCAGCTCTGCACCTGAAGTGTTTCAGCGTGAAATGCATGAGTTGATTGAAGGGTTGAGGGGTGTTGAGGTCATCGCGGATGATTTTGTCGTTGTCGGTTATGGTGAATCGTGGCAATTTAGGACCATGACAGGAATCTTCTATCGTTTCTTAGGAGATGTGATGAGTGCGGAGTTTATTTGGACAGTGACAAGTTGCAGCTTAGAATGAAAGAAGATGCTGCCAAGATGCTGAGTGGATCTGGGATGTGTAATGTCATGTATCTGTAATTTATTGTAACATAATATCAATCAATGTCATGTAACGTTAGTACTGTAAGAGTATTTAATAACAATTTGAAAAGTAAAAAAAAACAGGTAAATCATTGATATGCATAAGGGTCAAGTCTATGACGTCACCCATTGTTATAACCTAGGGAAAAAGTGCTGTAAATGTTAGCTATCAGTTTTTCGTTGCGTGACTCGCGTCATTTCCGTTCCTATTTTAATCATCTCAAGCTTCTTTGTATTTTGCGTGTGTCGGATCAGTTTTCAGTGTCACATAGAGAATTGTACGGATCGAGAAAGTAAGAAAGACGCGTGTGCCATTAAGATAGTTTCTATCGGAGAAAGAGGTATGTTTCCTTGTTTTATAGTTTTTAAGTTCAGTCCTAGTAGTATTGTTATTTCTTAGGTTTAGTGATTTCGTTATATTATTAGAGTTATTCTAGGTAATCGTTTTCATGCATGCCACGTACTCCCAGTAGAATTATCTTAGAATCTATTGTAATCGCTCGCTTTTCGATTATTATTTTCAGTTTTTACGGGAATTTCAAGTATAATAAACAAGTTAGAATCGATGCTCGGGATTCTCTGTCTATAAAACGTTTCTCCGACGGCGATGTTGATCTGAATATTTGAACTGACCTGAAAGAAACCCGATGTCAATATCCGCCCCCGTTACAGTAAAAACTCTGGGGTAGAAACTCAGTGGAGGAAACACGTCGCATTGCAATTGAACACTGAACACTCCGATGTCTGAAATGGAAAATTCTGAAGATTCCTTGTCGATCAGATTTCGAAATCCTACAGAAAGGGGAAGAATGTATCACCTTAATTTACTCGAGGAACAAAGATCTTCCGCTCAGCGCGCGTGGCGCAAACAAATAAACAAAGTTACAAATCTGATAGGAGATTCAACGAACATCGATCTCCTAAAGAGCGAGAGAACATTCCACGAGACGAGAATGGATATTCTATACGTGGCAAGTAATCGACTCTGCGAAGCGCTAGCAGATAATTACGAAGCAAAAAAGGAGGCGGTGGCACAATTAGAATCACTGGAGCGTGAGCATTCAGACACGCTGAGAAGATTAAATAACAAACTTTCGGATCTTAGACAAGATGTAAGCGAACGCTCTTCACGATCAAAACATTCCAGCCGAGGTTCTCGAAGCCTTAAATCCGAGAAATCATCTATCGCATCTTCGCTATCAAAAAGAGCGGATATGGCTGCAAATGTTGCAAGACTTAAACCTCAGTTGGAATTTGCGGACGCCGAAGCACGGAAAACAACTACCTTGAAGGAGTGCGAGGACGAACTTAAACGATTTAGACTAAGCAAGGAGCTGGCAGTTGCCAAAGCCGAAATGGAAGCGGTCAACGTAGCCGATGAAAAGAAAATTGAGAAGGACGATCGCGAGGAAGATCAGTTTCTCCCGCAAGAAACCGACAGGAATTACGTTCTCCAAAATTATTTGAAGACTCGTGATCAAATGTCATCGGTGACAGACGCCAGCCTTCCGACCGTTGAAACGTATGTTGAATCTGTTTTGGATCGCGAGAGTCCCGAAAGGAGACGGACTTTAATAAAGGAGGAACTCTGGACTTCTCCTTTTAAAGTGAGATCTACCGAAAATACGAATTCTAGACCGGTGTTACGTCCCGACTCATCACCGAATCCGTTCGCACCTCCGAAGTCTACAGCTCTTTGATCGTCGCTGAATCCTTTAGTAGCCGAGTTTGAGACAAGTCCCTACAGAGTTCCGCGCACGCGTGTTGACGCTAAAATCCCCGTAAGCAATACAGCCAGGACCGGAATCACAGCAGACAATCCAAGAGCCAGTCTTCCCCTGAACAGTTTGTCCGTCGAAGATTCACTGCATCATTTAGCCGATGTGCTTTGTCAGCGACGTCTTCAAGACACGCTTCCTCTCCCAGAACCAGAGATCTTCGGCGGCGATTTACTGCACTATCCCCTGTGGTTGAAGTCTTTCGAAATCATCATAGAAGGCCAGACAGACAAGGTTTCCCAAAGACTGTACTACCTCGGGAAGTATACAAGAGGCGAACCACGAGAGGCGATCAGCGGCCTCCTGTTACTGGAAACTGCCGACGCATACCGACAAGCAAAGAAGATCTTAGCAGAGAGATTCGGCAACCCATTTCTGGTGGCAGACGCCTACAGAAAGAAGATTAACGAATGGCCGAAAATCCCTCCAAATGACGGAACAAGCCTACGCAGATTTTCGGACTTCCTCGTGCACTGCCAAACGGCGACAAAGACCATCAAATACCTAAAGGTGCTTGACGACCCGGATGAAAACCAGAAGATGCTCCAAAAGCTTCTGCGCTACTTGATAGATCGATGGAGTCGCAAAGTTGATCGCTGGCTCAACAAAGAAGGAGAAGAGCAGAATCGCGGCGAACAAAGCGTACCCGATGGGGATGGAACAGCCTACCCCCCTTTCAAAGCATTCTGCAGGTTCCTCGAAAGAGAAGCGAGAATTGCGTGCAATCCGGTAACGACAAGGCCTCATAAGGAAGAAGTCCCAAGACAAGATGCAGAGAGAGCATGGAAGTCGAATAGTTACAGAAAGAAATCGGCCAAGGTTAGCACTTTCGCTACTGGTTCTGGTGAAGTGAAGACCAGCGCTTCCGACAGTAAGAGGGAGAATAAACCTGAAGCTGTCACGTGTCCGCTGTGCAAGGGTCCTCACGACTTGGACGCATGTAAAAGTTTTCTAAGTATGTCCCTGGCAGAAAGAAGAGATGTCATCAGATCGAAGGCACTGTGCCTGGGCTGCTTAAAATGGGGTCACATGAGAAAGGACTGTCGAAGAAGGCGAGTGTGCAAAACCTGCAATGGATTTCATCCAACCTCCCTTCACAGTGATCCTGCCAAGATACCCGAGCAAGACAAAGCGGTAACGAATGCAACCGAAGTAAGAATGTGACCGAAGTCATCTCGAACCGTGCGAAGGTCTGCAGCACGAAGAAAACAACTGCGCCTCGCATGCACTCGTTAATAGTACCCGTATGGGTTCATCACAGTAAGGATGCTCAGAACAAATTGCTGATCTACGCTCTCCTGGATGAACAATCTGACGCTTGTTTTGTAAACGAAGACGTTCTGCGAAAGCTGGATTTGAACGGACCAGAGGTAGACCTAAAGATTTCGACGGTCCTAGCAGAGGAAGTGGTTACAAGTCAGAAGATCGAAAGCCTGGTTGTGCGTGGTTACAATGAAGAGGGTGAAATCCCTTTACCCAAGACCTACTCAAGATCCACCATACCGGCTAAAAGGAGTCAGATTCCAAGGCCCGAATCCGCCCATGGTCGGCCACATCTCCAAATGGTATCGGAGAAGCTGATGCCCTTCCGTAGTGACGTTGAGGTCGGCCTCCTTATCGGTCTCAACTGCCCTCGTGCGATTAAACCGCTTGAAGTTGTTCCCGGAGTAGAAGATGACCCGTACGCTAAGCGAACCGCTCTTGGATGGGGAATCATTGGTGCAGTAAACCCTCTAACACATGAAGATGAGGCTGAAACCGAGAGTGACATTTTCTGCAATCGCATTATCACCAGAGAAGTCCAAGTAGACTCAAGTAGGAAGATGTCTCACTTTGCGTTAAGGACAGAAGTAAAGGAGCTGCTCAACCCGCACGATGTTGCTAAGATGTTCACACTTGACTTCAATGAAAGACGAACCGAAGAGAAGTCGCTATCCTTTGAAGATCGGAAGTTTCTCAAAATAGTACGAGACGGTGTTCATCAGCGAGATGATGGCCACTACGAGATGCCTCTGCCTCTGAAGAAAGAAGACGTGGAACTGCCAAACAGTAAGGAATTGGCCCTGAGCCGCCTACTAAAGTTGAAACGGAGATTGACTAACGATGACCAATTCCGAAGAGATTACAGTGGCTTCATGCAAGACATCATAACTAGTGGATATGCAGAACGAGTTCCCACAGACGAACCATCCTCAGACAACAAGCAAGTATGGTACATTCCACACCACGGAGTGTATCACAAGAAGAAGCCTGGGAAGATCAGAGTCGTGTTCGACTGCAGCGCAGTATGTGACGGACAGTCCCTAAACCAGCAGCTATTGCAAGGTCCAGATCTCACGAACAATCTCACAGGAGTACTATGCCGATTTCGTCAAGAGCGAGTAGCCTTTATGTGCGACATCCAGGCAATGTTTCATCAAGTCAAAGTCGACGAGAATCATCGTGATTACCTGAGATTCTTGTGGTGGGATAACGAAGAATTCAAGGGATCTCCAGTAGAGTACCGTATGACAGTCCACCTTTTTGGCGCTACTTCCTCGCCCGGCTGTGCAAACTTCGCTCTCAAAACCACTGCTGACCAGTACGAAGAAGATTGCGGCACCGAGGCAGCAGATTTCGTGAGAAAGGATTTCTACGTGGATGACGGACTCAAGTCGGTGCCAACCGTTGAGCAAGCAAAGAACCTGATCAGAAATACCAAGTCACTGTGCCAGAAAGGTGGTTTCCGTCTTCACAAGTTTACATCGAATAGCAAGGAGGTGATAAATTCCGTTCCCTCAGAAGATCAAGCGAAGGACACAAAGGATCCTCGCCTTGTCAGTAACGATCCAGTCATCGAACATGCTCTGGGAGTCCACTGGTGCATCGAATCAGACACGCTCCAGTTCAGAATCGGTTTTTAATCCTCTTGGCCTCGTCGCCCCATTCATCCTGGTAGGAAAGAGAATCCTGCAAGAGCTGTGCCGTGATAGAGTTAGCTGGGACGACGAAGTACCCGAAGATGTGAGACCTAGATGGGAGAAATGGAGATCTGAACTTCCCGCCCTAGAGAAGCTCAAGATAGCAAGATGTCATAAACCTGAAGAATTCGATGAGATCAAGCACACAGAGTTGCACCACTTCTCAGACGCTTGTCAAAATGGCGATGGGCAGTGTACCTACCTACGATTAGTCGACGCTAAGAACCGAATACACCGTTCTCTTGTGATGGAAAAGTCGCGCGTGACGCCGTTGAAGCCTGTCACCATACCTAGACTGGAGCTGACCGCTGCACTCGTTTTGTCCAAGATAAGCTACGCGCTGCGGAAAGAGCTGGAGTACGAGGAAGTGAAGGAAACGTTCTGGACTGACAGCAAGACGGTCTTAGGCTACATCAACAATGATGCCAGGCGATTCCATGTCTTTGTCGGCAACCGCATCCAGGAGATACGAGAGAAGACATCGCCGGACCAGTGGCGCTACGTTGGAACGAAATCCAATCCCGCTGACATTGCTTCTCGCGGCGCTGGTGCCCAAGAACTAATTAACAGCTCCCTGTGGTGGAATGGGCCAGAATTCCTTTGGAATTCTCATGAAGATTGGGATCCTGTTGACAACATCCCTTCGATCCCTCCTGACGACCCAGAAACCAAGAAGATCACTGTGCGAGCAACTCAGGTTGAAGAACCATCCTCCCTATTGGAGCGCCTGAAATATTTCTCTAATTGGCATCGAGCAAAGAGAGCAATCGCCATTTGTCTCCGTCTGCAGAGAAGATTCCGCAAGACCAGTATCTGTTCTTCCCAAGATACAAGTCCAGACACAGCAGAAAGAATAGGAAGAGCGGCCACCTTTGTCCCTGTAAATGTTCAAGAGCTGAAATATTCTGAGTTGCAAATTATCAAGATGGTCCAGAATGAAGTGTTTCCAGAAGAAATACAGTTGCTGAAGAGTCTCAACGTCCAATCACAAGTCATTAACCGAAGCACTGCCAAGGACGGAAACCGCGCTATGAAAGGATCAAGCTCCCTGTACAAGCTTGACCCGTTCCTAGACAAAGACGGTGTCTTAAGAGTTGGTGGGCGGATCAAGCACTCTAGCCTCCCCTATGAGGTGAGGCATCCAGTCATACTCCCCAGAAAAGGACATGTGACTGACATGATCCTCTGCCATCATCATCAGACCATCCAGCACCAAGGCAGAGGGATCACTCAAGGTGAAGTTCGCTCAGCAGGATACTGGATTATCGGCGGAAGTTCTGCTGTATCGAGCCACATATCGAAATGTGTCACATGCCGCCGATTGAGAAGCATGCCTTAAGAGCAAAAGATGGCAGACCTACCAGAAGATCGCCTAGAGCCTGCACCGCCCTTCACCTTCTGCGCAGTGGACTATTTTGGTCCCTGGTATATCAAGGATGGCCGTCGCGAACTCAAGCGTTATGGAGTTCTATTCACGTGCCTAGCGTCCAGAGCCATTCATCTGGAAGTCGCGGATAGCTTGTCCACAGATTCGTTCCTGAACGCCTATTGTCGTTTCGTAGCACGCCGTGGACCAGTACGACAGTTGCGATCCGACCAAGGCTCAAATTTCGTTGGCGCGATGAACGAGCTGAACCAAGCTATCTCAGAATTAGGACACGAGCAAATCAGACAAGAGTTACTGAAAACCAACTGTGACTGGGTAGACTTCAGGATGAACTTCCCACACTCAAGTCACATGGGTGGGGCGTGGGAACGCCAAATCCGCACCGTGCGAAATGTATTGGCGTCGCTTCTTAGCCATCATGGAACTCAGGAAGCCGAAGCTATAGTTAATTGTCGTCCACTGACTGCGGACACAATAAATTCTCCACAGTTGCCTCAGCCTCTCACGCCAAACCACCTGCTTACGATGAAGTCAAAGGTCATCATGCCCCGACCTGGAAACTTCCAACGCGCCGACCTGTATTCGAGAAGGCGATGGCGAAGGGTGCAATACCTAGCGAATGAGTTCTGGATACAGTGGAAAAAGGATTACTTGCAGTCCCTGCAGCCGAGACAGAAATGGTCTGCGACAAGACGAAGTCTTCAGGTGAACGATATCGTCTTCGTTAAGGATGATCACTCGCCCAGAAACGCATGGAAGACTGGGATCGTAGAGGAGACGTACCCTGACAAGGATGGTCTGGTCCGGAAGGTTCGGTTGAGAATTGCTGACGACACCTTGGACAAGAACGGTCGAGCCACCGCACCAGCATCATTCCTGGACAGACCAGTCCAGCAACTGGTCCTGCTGCTGAAGAATGAAGAGTATGAAGACCGGGGAATCCCCACCTGAGGAGCCATTAGAGCCGTGAAGGCCTGTAGGGGCCTACAGCCCACTGAACATTATTTTAGTTAGTTTTGGTTGATTCTAGTATGTAAATTTCTGTCGTAATTTAGGGGAGCCATGTAAATGTTAGCTATTAGTTTTTCGTTGCATGACTCGCGTCATTTCCGTTCCTATTTTAATCATCTCAAGCTTCTTTGTATTTTGCGTGTGTCGGATCAGTTTTCAGTGTCACATAGAGAATTGTACGGATCGAGAAAGTAAGAAAGACGCGTGTGCCATTAAGATAGTTTCTATCGGAGAAAGAGGTATGTTTCCTTGTTTTATAGTTTTTAAGTTCAGTCCTAGTAGTATTGTTATTTCTTAGGTTTAGTGATTTCGTTATATTATTAGAGTTATTCTAGGTAATCGTTTTCATGCATGCCACGTACTCCCAGTAGAATTATCTTAGAATCTATTGTAATCGCTCGCTTTTCGATTATTATTTTCAGTTTTTACGGGAATTTCAAGTATAATAAACAAGTTAGAATCGATGCTCGGGATTCTCCGTCTATAAAACGTTTCTCCGACGGCGATGTTGATCTGAATATTTGAACTGACCTGAAAGAAACCCGATGTCAATATCCGCCCCCGTTACAAGTGCGCTCCTCCATATTATTCACCCGTACATCTGCAAATGCAAAAAAGTAAGATCCTCAAGTAGTGGTATGTGAATTTACATTTCATTCTTGACCGTCGAAGCTTCCGTAATGTGGAATACAACTTAAAGGTGTTTGAAATGCAAGGGTTCATCTTAACTAAGAAGAAACAAAACTCTTCAAGTTGTCAAAATGTTATTTCTGCTGTTTTGACAGGTGGGGACGCATTCAGAGGGTGGCTGTTCAACAGTGGCCAGGCAATGATTTTCCTTACTTTCGGCTTACCGAAGAGAAGACAAAACTAGATAAACTCACTGCTTCTTTTGAAGAGGAATGCTGGATCCCAGAGATTAGCTTTGGCCTTGAAGGAATAAAAAAACACATACAAAGTGTGTTCAATGCGAGGAGACATCTTGTATAAGAGAAAGAATTGATTATGATTTGGTAGGTAGCTACATAAAATATACCATTCTCCTGAAGGCAATTTTATGTCATACATGTTTACATGCAGTACGTATCAGAACTTTGTAAACACAGCTGTGGTGTCACAGTTACTGGTAGTACTAATCCTAGGTATTTTTTTTAAGGCAATAAAACTTTTTTCCGTTGTTTACATAGACTAATAAAATAAACACTCAAGAGTTTTGAGGGAATTCTCAAGTTATTTAAAGCAAAACGTGGTATCGTTATTTCATTTTCCTCTTAGTCCATCAATTGGAACATACAACTTTCTCAGAAGTGGCTTATTAATGTCTTTCAATTCTCTCTTGTAAATACATTTGGTGTGTCTTTGGCTAAACGAAAAAGCCATCCCACATGACGAGGCCCGGCTACGCTCTGTAATATGAATTAACTTTCAACAAAGGAGATCCTAGATAATGAATGGAAAGTCATTCTCAGAAAAAAGGGAGTAGCATTCCTTTTTTTCTTCAATCTTCTTCCAATCATTGATATAAATATTTACTATTCTTAGATCAATTATCCGACCTTGCCAGAAGGTATGGCCTTAAAGACGTTAAATTAGAGCGGTTCCAACAGCATCGCAGAAGTGCCTCAAAACCAAGGCACAGGCTCAAGAAAATGCTTGGAGGGGACATATCTGTTCCTGTGCCCAGAAAAAATGAAGATATTAAAAAATCCTTAAAGATTGGCAAATTTACAAGGGAAGTTAAAGAGAAGTGCACCCCAAGGCAAATGAAAGAACTTCTCATGAAATATGAGAGAACTAGACACTTCATGATCTGGGCAGACAATTCCACAATAATGAACCATGGACACATTATGTACCTTGTCCAGTGCCTGTATGATCCAGCCTTCTTCTTCACACCTGAAGAAATGAAGGCCAGAGGGCATGAAAATGTTGATGTACCATGTATCATTGAGAGACCACATCTTTATATTCTGGGCAGATGTGGCTCTAAAGAAATTGAGCAGCTAGCATATGTGGACACAAGACAAGAATGCCTTGATCACCTTCTCCACCATGTAGAAACAAGCAAAGGGGTGAAAGGAAATGATGTTGTGAGATTTTTCCATGGAGATGGGCCTGAACAACAGTTTGAAAGTGGAGAACAAAGGGGAGGAAATGCTGGTAGTAGTGCTTGTAGCAGAGATGCAAGAAGGTATCATGATCTGACATACAGCTTTTGTTGTCCATTACTGTCACTAGCTGATCGTGAATTCATACTGCTGGCGGGTCCTGCAGGAAGGTCAAAAAGAAATGGGGGAATTAAACCATTTAAAGATTTGACAGTTCTAGAACTAGAGAGAGTATAGAGCTCGAGGACTATCTGATGAAGGATTTAAGAAAGAGCTGCAGTCTACATTAAAAGAGCACCTTGGTGGAGTACAGAGGGTACCAGCAATGCTCCTGAATAACCAGGGAAGAAGCTTAGAGAATCTTCACTTAGGTAAATTCACAGTAAATGTGTATGCTGTTAAAAGTAATAAATTAAAATACATTTTATAAATTTTAGTTTATATACATGTATTGTGTTAAATTCATACTACAAGTAATTTTCTTAGTATTTTTGAATAATAATTAAGTAATACATGTGAAAGAAAATCAAAATTATACTACAACTTGGCAGTAAATTATTGGGCAATATTACTGTATCCACAGATACATAAAATAATACACGCCCAGTATTGATGCATGCGTACAAATGTGTACTGTGTAGTTCAATTTTATATTTTATCCTTGGTTCACCATCTTCGTTTTTGTTTATAGTAATGTGCATGTACATTTTTGTAATTAATATAATTATTCAAAGCATAGAAAAACTAATTATACTGACCCAATGCATCTCCATTTCCAAAATTTCCTGTATATATTTTGTGATTTATTGTCTCATCCAATGAACATTAATAAAATTTTTAAATTTTACCAAACAGGAATGTATGAGGTGCTTCCTACTGAGCCACTCTGTGATGTAAAAGAACACAACTCGAACATCATCACTGAGATTGTTGCTCACCTCACAAGTGAAGAAAAGAAGCTCTGCCAGGATACTCTAAGCCTTGTTTCTGGATAAAGGGACCAGCTGCGTGGTTCAGATTACAGAGAAATCCTGATTGTGCTTGCAAAACAGCTTAGAGGTGAAAACACATATGCATGTAAATACCGTATCTCTAAAAAATATAGAAAGCTGCAAAAGAATGATATGAATACACACTCATTAACCTCCAGGGCAAAAATTTCCACTTTTTCTATAAATGTTTTTCTTTCAATTAGAATTCACGTGTAAACAATGTAGACTATTATGGAATCTAGCTGCAGTCATTAATTTGTCCCTAACATTTAGTGTTCTAACTCACATACTTGCAAATGTACAATATTGCATTAATCACACCCCTGATTTCACATTGTCACTAATTCTTCTTTATCAACAAAGTGAGAGTCACATTTCTTAAACAGTAACCTAGATAAATATCGATCTGTAAATTCAGATTTTCCTCATATCCCTTTCTTTCTCCCACACAGGTTTTGTTAATGAAAAGGTGCAGTTCTTGTTAGACACCATGACAGAAATCGCCCATATTTTGTATGGGTACAGGTACAGGAGGGTACAGGAGCGATGCCAGCAAAGTGTATTACGACTTCAAAATCAAAAATTCTCCATGCTATTGCATGTGAGGAGATTATTGGGAAGCCCACGATAATCACTGAGAGAAAATTCCATGGTCGATACCTGCACTCCCTAGTATGTCATGCACCCATTCAACACCGCATCATCGCCTTAAGATTGACTAACACAGAACAACAAGAGCGCCATTTCAACACTTTTTCAAGCGTATCACTAGCAACTTCAAGTAGAAGACCTGAGGAGATCATCACACCTGGAATGATCAGAATGCAAGCAAGAAATAAAGCAAGAGGAAAGAAATGCCATCCAGGAACAAGAATCATGACTGGGGAGGTTATCGAAATGCTGGCCAAAGGCTGAAAACAGCATCATTCCACACAGAGTACCTCTGAAATATCCATACGCTTATCAAGCACATCTGGAACGCATTTCAGATTTTCTTCTTTGTGGTGAGGGAGCTTAATGGAGACATACCGTGAGTGGTATTGACTTTTTTGATGTCAATACCCCAGATGAAGATCCAAGAGGAGCTGAAACTCTTCCACCTTTACACCATTTCCACAGTCACACACTTAAGTCAGAGAGCACATACCTGCAAGATGAGTGGAATCTAGGGCGAAAGGCGCGAAATATATATTTGCCGCAGAAGCTATTTTTCCAAAATTCAAAATGGCTGGAAAAATTGCAGATGGGTCAATGTTTTGTCAAGCTGATGGACTGTCTCAGTCCTCGGCAGATCGTGCTAGTGTACCACTTGCTGACAGTCGGCAAAACAAGGCCCATGATGCAGGAAAAGGCCACGTTACCAACGAATCTAGGTTTAGAAAGAATACTGTTGCAGAACTACGTAAAAAGCGGCTGAAGAGAAACACTACAAGAAGACAAAAGATCCGTCAAATGACGAAGAAAGAAAAGCGTGCACGCATCAGATCCAAACTAGCGAAAGATCTGGAAGACGTTCATATCCAGCATATCAAAAAGTTAAAAATTTCCGAAATTGATGCAAAAAGGAAAGGCCATATTTTATTGGAAAAA
>OZ037994.1:32725839-32755839 GCA_964035705.1 Porites rus
TACATCAACAGATGCACATTGATTCTCGAGAGAACACAAAACACCTGAATACCAGGACTATGCTTCAACTGAATTCTGATGTCTACTCCAGAAACACATGTTTCAGCAAACTAAACCAGTGCTGCCCCATATACAACAACTACTGAAGGGGGTGAACATTCTCATTTAGATCAATTGAAGACTGGAATAACATGAAGAAAGCGCTCATAAACGTTAGGACAAAAAGTTTCAGAGTCTAAAAAACACTCTTTTAGAAAGACAAAGAAAGTAACAAATTTGGCATGCCATTTAAGATTTCTTATTAATTAAAATAAACTATTTATTAATTTACTTTGGAGAATAACACTCAATGGTATTGTATATATTACAGAGAGAGATATATTTTCTGAACTGGTTAGAATAATTATTCTAGAGTGCTCAACTGTTCAGGAGCAATAAAAAATAAAAGAACAGAAAAGCAACAGAAAAAGGCAGATAACAAGGTACAACCCAAGGCTGTGCTCTTAGGAAAATTGAAGGGAGCCCAGTGCTCTGAACCTGTAAACTCCAGGGTGCCCAGCATATGATTTGTACGAAAAATCTGAGATTTTCTAGTCACCCAAGAGCAAAAGTTTGGCGCCAGGGGCCACCAGGCTCTGCTAGAGCCCAGCCCTGCAACCCCTCGTGAGACTCAAATGTTAAAACAAATCTAGGGAGAAAATCTTTAGGCATCATCATTAAATGCTTTCCAAAATACCACCCACTACACAAGATCTTCAACAGACACACTAACACTAAGCTACTCTTGCATGCCAAACAAGAAGGCCATTCTATCATCCCACAATAAAAAGATCCTCCCATCAAACGCTGCTGTAACATCATCTAGAGAACAATCTGCACAACCATCAAAGACATGCAACTGCCGGAAAAAACCAGAATGTCCCCTTGAAGGTAATTGCCTGCAACAAAACGTGATTTAACAAGCAACTGTACCGACTGGGACGACATAATCATACATTGGACTAGCCGCTAACTTCAAAGAATGGTACAGAAACCACTTGACATCCTTTTGACATGCAAACAGAAGAAACGAGACGGAACTGTCCAAACAGGTGTGGGCAGTCAAAGATGCCAACAGATCCTTTCACATGCAGTGGAAAGTACTCAGGAATTGTACACCATATGACAATGCTAGCAAAAAATGTAATCTGTGCCTCCAAGAAAGACTTTTTATCATTTTTTAAAAAACAATAATTGTTTTTTATCAAGTTCTCTGAACAAAAGAAACGAATTAGCAAGTTCATGCCCCCACAGAAATAGATTCACTCTTAGTAATTTTAGAATTATGTAAGGCACTGCAACGAAACCAGCTGCGCTACCTAGCAACATTTGTATATATTGCCAATTCAAAGACAAAGGTAATTTGGCAACATAGTATAATATTGTCAACATGTAAAATGAACGGTCACTTGCTAAAATTGCCTGACGAGTGTCGCCACCTTTAGGCGATATGAAACAGAGCTGTAGCAATAAAGCAAAGTATAACCTCTGAAGCCTGGAACTATCTTACAATTGCATTATAGACTATATATATATATATATATATATACCCCAATGACAGCATTGGCTTGTACAGGGATGATGGCCGTTTTTAAGAACATGAAGGCAAGATCAGCTGATAAAGCCCAGAGGGTTTTCTGTAAGATTCTTGGAGACCTCGGCCTGAAAATCAATGTGCAACGCAACATGAAAATTGTCAACTTCCTAGATGTCACACTCAACCTCTCAACCGGAAAATATTATCCTTTCAGAAAGCCAGACAACAATCCATTGTACATCAATGCAAAGTCTAACCATCCACCCTCTATCGTTAGGCAAATCCCAGCTTCCATAAGCACAAGAGTATCATCACTCTCTTGCGACTCCATGGAATTTGACAAAACCTCACAGTTATACAATGACGCTCTTAGATCCAGTGAAACTATTCAGTATGAGGAAAACTGGCAAACCCGAGCAGAAAAGAAGAACCAAACCAGATCACGAAACATTATCTGGTTTAATCCACCTTTTAGCCAGAATGTGCAAACAAATGTTGCAAAGTCCTTCCTTCGCTTGATTGATAAACATTTCCCCAAGTCACACAAACTGCACAAGATCTTCAACAGAAACAAACTTAAAGAAAGCTACAACTGCACAACTAACATCGCCAACATAATCAAAAACCACAACAAAAAGATATTAAATGAATGCGAAATGACCGACAACAGAAAGAGATGTAATGCAAAAACAAGGACCTTTGCCCTCTTGGTGGAAAATGTCTCACAAATAAAGTCATCTACAGAGCCACAGTCACAGCAGCATCTGGAACTGCAAGTAACAACATCGGCACGACGGGAAATGACTTCAAAACAAGATTCAATAACCACAAACTCTCTTTTAGGAACCAAAACCACTCACATGACACAGTTCTTTCAAAATACATCTGGGAACTAAAGGATAACGACACGACATACGACATCAAGTGGCATATCATCAAGAGGGCAAACACCTACAAGGGAAACCTGTCACGCTGCAATTTGTGCCTTTCTGAGGAACTCTTAATCTTGACTACCCGTGATACTATCCTATATAAACGATTGGAGCTGGCAACCAAGTGTCAACACAAGAACAAGTTCTTTGCAACCAATCACAATCACAACTTAAAACCGAAATCTGTTTTCAGAATTTTTAGTCTGACGATTCCTTAGCGCATGAAACTCCAAGTTACAACTCCATTACTGTTTGTGTTTGTTATTGGAAGGATGTCGACCGCAGTACTACTTAAGGAAGCATCAGCGGCCCGTATTTGTTTAACCTGTTCTTAAATGATCTTGACATCGCTCACTACTGCCAGGATAGTGATCTTACTAAGTATGCAGACGACACTTCTATTCTTGTGACTGTGCATAAGAATAGTGTAGATGAATCACAAAAGGTACTGAATGCATTTTTGGAGTGGACAGAGGTTAATGATATGAGCTGTAACACAAGCAAATGCAAAGAGTAAGCTGTTCCAGATTCTAAAACACCATCTGCCCTCCGTTCATACATATGCGGACGATACACAGTTGTATTTGTCATTTAAGCCCTCTGACTCTTCCAGTGAAGTCGAAGCTGTATCAGCCATGCAGAGGTGAATCTGCGATGTCCAAGCATGGCTGAGGGAGGATCAGCTGATGCTCAATGATGACAAGACTGAGTTCCTGATTATAGGTACTCGTCAGCAGCTCTCAAAAGTTTCAATCCAAAGCATCAAGATTGGGCACAGTGAAGTCTCTCCTGTGGCTTCTGCACGCAATTTAGGCACATGATTTGTTAAGCATCTAGCAGCGCTTTCTATTATTTATACAACATACGTCATATTAGGAAATATTTATCCAGAGAATCAACTGAGAAATTAGTTCATACTTTTATCAGTAGTAGATTGGATTATTGTAATAGCCTTCTATATGGAATCCCGGAATATCAGACTAGGAAATTGCAACATGTTACGAATGCAAGTGCAAGACTTATATATCGCGTGCACAAGTTCTGTCATATAACACCTCTACTCACAGAATTATATTGGTTACCAGTGCGCTCCAGGATACATTTTAAGATACTCTTGATAACTTTTAAAATTTTGCATGGCTATCACCTAAGTACCTTTAAGATTTAATAAGTAATCAACAGCCTTCGTCCTACAATTTAAGGCGCAATTGCAATGGTCATTTGTTGGAAAGACCAAGCACGAAAACCAAGAAAACAATGGGAGACAGAGCTTTCCAGGTAGCTGCTCCTTTCCTATGGAATAAGCTGCCAAGGTCCGCACACGAACCAACAAACTTAGAATCTTTTACGACCTTAATTAAGACATTTTTATTTAAGGAATCATTTCAGTTATCTTAGTACATCTATATCTATATATATTTGTAATTATCTTTTGCTCATTTAAATGTAAATATTTTTAAGATTTTGATAGAAAGATTTGTAAAATTTAGTTATTAATTACTATTGTGATGCGCTTTTGAATATTTTATAGAAAAGGCACAATACAAATAATAAATTTTCTTATCATTATTATTATTATCATTAAAGAACTCTGTATAGCTAAGAAAGGTGTCACACCTAACTTTCTCCCTCTATGTGGCAAAGAACAGAGTGACAGTTTCACTCTATTAGGTGTCACATTACAAAACGACTGTAAGTTTTCATCTCATGTTAAGGGAAAACTTTAGAAAGCAAACAAGTGTTTGTACATTTTAAGATCACTAAGAAAAGATGGATACACGCAGGTAGACATAGATCATCTCTTTAAGGCTTTTGTTCTGCCAAAGATCACATACGCACTTCCCAGTATATGGAGCCAGCCAGGTAGATTTAAACTCCATACAATGCTTTTTAAAAAGGTGCAATAAGCAACGTTACACTTCTGTGTTAATTAATATCTATGACCTTTTAGAGAAGTGTGACTGCAGGTTGTTCACCAAAATTAAGAACAATGTTAACCACATATCCATATCCCCTTTTGCGGAAAGTCAAAGGTTAAGATCACAAACAAGTCAATTACCACTGATTAATGCCATTTGAATAGGATAAGGTTTCAATACAACTTGGCAATTTAACAATATAGATATCCAGTGTTTTATCAGGTTTTATATAATAATTGTAAATGATCTGTGCGATTTTCATGATTTGTATACCTTTACTCTCTGTAACCTTTGTTATGTATTTTAACGGGCAAAATAACGACATTTATTATTATTATTACATTTATTATTATTAACTTCTATCATTTTCATTTGTATTTCACTCTGCATATTTTTATGCACTGAGCACTCCTACGATAAGTGAAGCTATATAAGTAGATGTTTTGTTCATTTTATATTTATTTATATATATATATTTATAATCAGTAGTTATTTCTATTTTATTTTTGCATTTTATAGTATTTCTAGTGTAGGTAATTGCTCAATTTCATATCTCAAGCTTCATTTCATAGAGGGTTTCACTACTGTCATGTGCTCCCTTCTTAAAATAAAGTCCTTTGATTGATTGAAGCAGTGTTGTTACTTGCGTAGAAAAAAATCATGTCATGAATTTGGAAGCTAAGGGTTCTTTCAAAACAAATCAAAGATGACTGTTCCAGTTTTGTTCATGAAGGAAAACAACAATGAAGGAGACTCGGATGCCCTCATGCTCAATTAATACTAATGGAGTCAACTGTAATAAGCCTTACATGGCTGCCAGTATTACTGTAAAATGTGTCTTTTTGTTGTTAAAAGTAAGTTAATTTAGTTTCGTCCACTCTGAGGTCTGAGTTCCAGTTCTAGGACATTGGGTAAATTATTCATATATATTATAAAAAATCTAGTGGGCCCAGGATATAGTTGCCCTGTGCAACTCCGACAGATAGGGCAGCTTTGTTAGACTGGGCACTGCCAGAGTCGGTAGGTATACAAGTACTGTACCTAATGGGAGTCTTTTCGATTCACCTTGCCGGTCTGGAATCTATTTACCCAGGAATATGAAAGTAGAGCCTGATCTCAGCTTAGTGCGGGACACATTTTCGATATGATACAAGTGTTAGCAAAGTCTAGAAATCAAGGTAAGTTTATTCAGGTTTTACTTCAGTGCATGGTTTTTACATTTTTATACATTTCCAGGCATGTTATGTCACTCGTCATCCAAGCGAAAGCTTCCATAAGTTTTAAACTCCAGTGGTAATTTCAGCGGTTTAATTATTTTCTATTGCATATCAACGGCCTTTGGTCATTAGACACAAATTGAATATTCGATTGAATTTAAATAAGATTTGATGGACACTAGCCAAAGTAAAAGAAACCGTGGCAAAAAAAGTGGATGTGTCTGTGAGAGTCCAATGGCCGTCAAAGGAAGCCAAAAGAAAACTTCCGCAAGACTTAGAATCCCTTGGTAAAATGCTTGTTCGTGGAACATACAGGAAAATCGCCCACACCGCATGGAAAAATTCTTCCGTCCAAAAAGAAATTACGGAGTTAATGCGAAAGGACATCGACACAGGCTTCTCACCTTTGTTCGAAGAAAGAACCGAGCAGTCTTCGAAAGACAAACAAAGACAGCATGTTGTATTTTACTATGGAAAAAGCATCGGAGGAAATCAAGGAGAGAGCGCCTCTGTTTTATTCACTTTTCTCGGTAGCATGCATAAACTCCAAAAGCAGAGCCAAACAAGAATGCACGACCCATTTTGGAGCAGTGGCTATGGCAGCCGCAGTTTGTCTACGCAACCGATCTAAGTATATAATCGCTGCACAACTATTGCTGACAATCTCCCTGTACCATTCCAACTGGCTGGTAAGGGTTTTAACTTTCTATAACCATTAAGTCTCTTAGCAAAGAAAGATTAAGCTTAAGCTTATATACATTTCCTTAAATACAAGTTGACACAAATAACCCTGAGGAAACTTAAAAATAGATGTCTGTCTGATTAGTTTATTTATACTCATAAGCTATCAGCTGGTCACTAGAGTGTATTGATATTGTGAGAGGAAGTCATAAATCTGGCATATTTGGTAGTTGAAGGGTTCACGGTATTAAACTATAGACAATAAAGACCTGAAGAGTCCCTCCCCTCAAACAAAAAAAGAAATAATGAAACCTATTCTGTGCCTAAAACAACAACAGAAATGTTATTAGATGTTACTATAGATGTTGCTCACCAAAATACCTCCCTTCAGCATAAATTGTAACATCACCCACAGAGAATAACTTCTCACAACATTCAATGACCTGGTTGACACGAAAAGCATTGAATTCCAGAAGATAGGTTGGACATGTAACCATTTTGACTGCTTGACCCTGATTGGCCATTTCACGTTGGAATTCGAGAAGCTTCTTCCTTAAAGTGTCTCTGTCTTGTCGTGTTACAATCCACACAATTTCAAGGCTGTCACAGTCACTAGTAGGACCTGTCAAGAGCTTAGGCAGACTGGGTCTGTCTTTACAGGGGCTCCAAAACTCACCACAGTTCTCACTACTACATTTGCATCCACCAGCACAAATATCACAACAGTCATGAGACGTTACATTTGGGTCTGAACTCCTGGAACTTTCTTTGGAACCAAACTTTTCCATTAGCCACCTTCTGCAGCACTGTTCAATTTGTAGATACTGCTTCATGTCAGCATCGCAGTGACTACTCAGCAGACCGTTGTACAGTAATACACATGAACTAGGGAGGCCATCTCTGCCAGCTCTTCCACACTCTTGCACATACAATTCAACTGATTTTGATGGGCCAAAATGGATCACCCATCTTACTTTTTTACAATTGACCCCCATGCCAAAAGCAACAGAGCATATCAAAACACGCACATTCCCCTCATCCAAAGCCATAGATTTTGAAATGTGATCTTTTACAGACGCAGGGGTACCGGCATGATACATTTCAACGATTCAATTTTTGGGCAAAGTACTTGTGTGGTACAGGTGCATTCCCAGGTATACCTCAAACACACGGAAGATCACAGACAGAACATTGTTTTCGTGTCTGACAGTAAATTAATGTTCTGGCTGTCTCAGTGTTCAGTTCCTTGACTTCACTAATCAAAGATGACAAAGCTAACCCAATCTCATCATTCTTGTCGAGGTATGACATTCCACAAAATAAGTTCGGCCCATCTGGGCTCTGCTCAATCAGCTGGAGATCGTTTTCACATATACGGAGTGTATGCAGTATTTGCTGCTTGGTAGCCTTTATTGTAGTTGCTGTAAGGACCATGATTTGACACTCTTGAGGAATTAGGGACCTTAATTCTCCAAGGCATCCATACCACTTTCTGAAAGGAACTTTGTTCTTGGCCCCAGGTAGTCCCCCGTAAAACAAAGAGAATTAGTCTTAAAAGGATAATAATTATTTTCACATATTTCAAAGTTCTCATTTACAGTGTAATAATGCAATTCACGCATCTCGGTTACGTTGTATAATACCTGCAGTGATCAGTACTCTTTTAAGGGATGTTAACTTTCCTAACAATTAAATGCCAGAAATTTTCATTTATTAGTACTGACTAATGTTGAAAAAAAAAGCTACAGAATCTTGTCACCTCCATGGTGTTTTATTAAACCATCGTAGACTTTGCCGCCAAATGTGCGGACAGAATGCAAGCGCAGTTTCTATTTTTGCTGACGTAACTGTATTAATCTAACAGTAAGCTTCTTGTGTAAAGCAGACTACGTGTAAATTTCATAGTACTAGCAACTCAACTCTAAGGAGATAAAAGGTGTGAATAATTCACTGACAAGGTCCTAGATTTATTCTCGTTGTTCTGCGTTAGAAAGAGAAATTTACCTACCACTGTGTTATACAATGAACCTCGTCAATTGCCACTCCAATCAACATTTCAGAAAAGCTTTCGCTTTTGAAGATGCCCCTCCACGGAGCAGTTGACAACAAACACTTGGGCAAACCAAATACTACGTGAAAATTCCCGTTTAAAACCTGCTGAATAATTTCCAGATCCTCCACATCGGTGATGGCAATAGCTGGAATACAAATACTGTTCAAGTTTTGCACTCGGTCCTCCATCAAAGACCGCAGAGGTGAAATCACCACAATAACACTTGAACCGCGAGGCTTACCAGAAACAATGTCTGCGACAATGGGCAAACTTTGGAAAATTAGCGACTTTCCAAAGTCCGTGGGCAAATTTACAAACACTTTTTTCCCCTTAAAAAAAGCTTTGATAGCTTCTTGTTAATCTGGAAGCAAATCGGTCAATTCAAACTGTGCTTTGAATGCCTCCAAGGCTTCTTTCTACTTCTCTTCGCTAGCCGCGGCCATTCTCTTTCACGTTCGCTTTTCAGCTCCTTCTGTTCGCTTCCAGTCCAAACCCCATAGGAAATTCTCTCAGCCAATCGGAGGCGATCACGACAAACAAAACAAAGGTCTTTTGTAAATGGCCAATCGTGGTGCATTCTCAAATCTGGGTACACAGCTGGAAGTCCAGAACAAGGATTTTGGCGCTGTTTCCCAGACGGAGTTAACCAGAGTTTAATTTTGTCTGCGCGCAGGCTAATGGAGACATGACTGTAAACATGCATTACTTGTGTCACGCATTACTGTTTCAATGTATCTTTGCTGGTGAATACAGCCGTCTCCATGCTCCTCACCATTCACAGCTAATTGTTTATAAGCAGATGTGAATAAAATCGTTGCATTAAATATGAGTCTTGTTTATTGTGTTGTTCAATTCAGTTTTCATGATCGGCAGTGATATCCTTTCTGAAAGGGCTTACACAATAATGAAAACTGTTTTCAACAATCACATCTTTGCCCACATTTCCTAGCTCGTTTTAGATGTCACATAGCATTAATGACAAAGTATTGGTTGAGGGGAGAAACCAGGACCAAAAATTTCAGGGTTGACCTCAGATTGACCATCGTTATCAACAGAAGGTCAAAACAATCTAATTTGGCACTCTGATTATACCTCTTTCACACAAAACCAACCACCCCTTTGCCCTTATTTGACTCTAATATATATTGTATATTATAATCTATTTGCCACAGAATAATTCTGTACATTAATTAATTTTCACATTTTTACTCTATTGTCATTTTCTTTATAATTTCTTGTGTTTAGTATTAATATGTTATTGCAATGAGCATTCCTCTTCCTCTTCGACAACTTTACCCCATTTTCCTGCTTTTCCATACCTTGGTGGTACGCAAATATTTTTATAGCCAGTGATTGTCCGCCTGTGGGTGTGGGGGTGGGGTGGTGTAGGGGTCTTTTGGTGGCTGGCTAGCCTTATAATCCTATTACTCAAAGTTTGGTTTCCATTTACTGAAATTAAAGGTTTTTGTTTGTTGCATTATTTTTTCTTAGTGTCAAACATTTTGGAATCTTTGAATGAAAGGAGGATACTTATGTCCTTCTAAACCATAAGACTTCCTCAAGCCCTATGATTTGTAGCTGATGTTCCGGTATTTATCCTACAATTTTATCTTCCAGGTTATAATTCCCTTCTAGATTTTATTCCCGTTTGGATTCCTCTACAAAGACTTTCTTCCTTATTTTATGTTCACGTTTCTCACAACTATTTGGGTTACACTTCCCTCTTTCCTTCTGTGCCGTCTAGCTACATGTATTTTTTGACAGTTTTTTTTCCCATTCTGCAGTCACCAATCTTTACAGCATTAGTTTTTTTGGTCATCATTGTTTGGAAAACATGTATCTTGCACTCTGTCACGAGAAGCACAAGCTCAGCTGCTCATAAGTTGGGTAAGGAGTCAACAGGTATTTTTTTTCCCTGAAACTACTAAATAAACTTAGAAAAGCACAACTAAGATAACAGAAGCTAAGACGGGACAAAATGCATTTTTTCCATTTTTTACATTTTACATTAATTGGAGCTATATTTTCATTGGTGAACCAATTTAACATTTGTGTTTTTATTATCTTTTAACTTTAATTTGCTTTCTTCTTTTTGCCCAGAACAAGCGAGATATGCAAATTATTTATGTTACTGACATAGTTAACAGTTATGGATGTCACCGTACAGAACTGGGAGAAAAGAGACCCTGGTCATTCTTGTTTCGGGTGAAGATACCCATACAACACGTTCTAGAGCACAGCCAGTATTATTTTGTTCCTTTTTCATGATGTGCTCGAAGGTTTTTTAAATTGCTGATCTATAAATCACGCTTTTTCTATTGACTAATTGACAAAATTGTTGAATAGATACAAAATATAGTGTATCTGGTTTTTTAATCTTTTATTTGCTGCTTTGTTCTTTCTGTTATATTTTTTCTCTTCTCTTCTGCCTGTCTGGATCTGGATCAGAAGATAATTTATGGACTATGGGCATAAAGCAATGCTCTTTTATAACTGAAAGATTTAAACAAAGTTGTTGTCGTATTGTCTTTTATTATATACATACTGAGAAATACTCACCAAAAAGCTATGTCGTAAATATTCGTACGCAAATTAGTTCTAGCCAATCAGAGGAGCGAACGATGGTTTTCACACGTGAAAAAAATGATACGTCCAATCAGAATCGCGAACGATGTTTTTTCACGTGTGAGAAAAATGATACGTCCAATCAGAGGCCACAGAGGTGTGTGAGTTTCGCGCCAAAATTCCCGCCTTTTATTGCAGCTTGCAGCGCCGCTTCGCACACATTCAACGAGAAAAGTTTTACTCAAAGATTTTTTCTCGCTAAAAAAGTGAAAAACATTTCTGAAATGGAGTGGAATAGTTTCGTTTGTTTCACTGTCGATAAAGAAAACGGTAGAGAGCCGGCGAAACAACAGCGGAAAGGGAAAAACAGAACGAGACGTAAGCTTTTGTTGTGCTTTTTGTCGGAGCTACTTTGCCTTTCATTTAAGCTTAAGCTTATATTGAAACCGGACATTTTACTTAAATTCACTCATTTTCAATTGTGCATTGACAACAAACAGTTAAGATCACTTATAGTTCTTGGATTACCTCATATCCTTACCGTCATTTATGTTTTTAACAAACGTTTTTACTAAAAAGCTGATACTTCGTTTTCGTAGTCATTTTGCGGCAAATGTGTAGCGGCAAATAAGATTTAAAATAAAAAGGCCGCCAAAATGATGAATGTCTCGGTATGTATATAATAAACACAATACCACATGGAAAGTGCTTTGTACCGTATTTACGCACTCGTTGTTTTTGTATCAGAAATCGAACGAGTGAGCGCAGCGAACGAGTAAGATTTCTGATACGTCAACAACTCGTGCGTAAATACCGTACGCCAGCACTTTCCATGAAGTATTCTCTATATGCATTATTTTTTTCCTTGCTGCACCAGCAGATTTATATTTTCTTTTTTGTTCATTTCATCTTTAATTTTTCTTTCTTTCCTTGCATTTGTGTGATAAATTAATATTCGCTCTTTTGTTGTAATTATAATGAAAAAATAATAATAATAATAATAATAATAATAACAACAACAATAATAGCAAGTATTTGTCTGTAGCTTATTACCAAAACACTTGTACCAAACTAGGAGAGTAAACCCAAAAAGGTTTTCTTTTTGGTTTTGGGCTTATTTTCGGTTGGCTTTTCAGCTTTTGCAACGAAAAACTTCGGTCTTTCGGTTTTGTTGTCTGTCGCAGGTTACAGTTGTTCCCTTTTTTAGCACTTGGTTTTCGGTTTTCAGCAACAACACAAGAGGTTTTTCGGATTTGGTGTCCGATGTGGTTTTCAGTATTCCTATTCATGCTATTCAGTTTCCGGTTTCTTCGTCTTCCGTCTACATGCCATGACGTTATTGAGAGGAATGCGTGACAAACCTGAATGACCTTATAGGCTGGTGGCGCTTCTCAAATTGAATTATGCCTGGGACCATGGCCTTAAAAGAATCACAGAGGGTACCGGGGCAAAAAATGGCGGAAAAAGTTGAGAATGAAAGTCAAGAGGCAATTGTGGACTGTATCGCTTTCTTATGAAGAGGGTAAAGGAGGGGAGAATTTTGGGGCGATGAATAAATTCAGGTGTAAATTCAACAAGGAAGAGCGAAGCCTGCAACAGCTTAAAAACTCTATTTGGTTCGTCAGTCAAATTAATATCATAATTTGCATTACAATGAAACTTCATCGACTGTGGAAGATCCTTAGTGATTGACCCTATCCGGTTTATCTGGCGTTCAAATGTTTTAGAGTTTAGGATATTGGAGAAGCATACTATAGGGTCCTATTTGAAGACTTTAATATTGGTTTTAATGCACTGAGATTACGCGATATTTCAAGCTTAACAACATCCTAAACTGGCAATTTGCAGTCAAAGAAGATCACATGTGCCGTTGTCTGAAGACTCGCCAAAACAACTTTGAATGGCTGGGCAAGTCAAAGGATATGTCAAGGCATTTTAAGTAAAGTCAATTTTATGGAGACCTTCAAACCTTCCACTGTTAAAACAGGTTTCCTGACCACTAAAAAACTAACCGGCCTGTTGTAATTCAAAACCTGGCCATGACCTTGGAGCAGATGAACATCTATTCATTGCAGTTACGTTTGTCTGGTATTCTTAGAGGGGGCTGTTAGGGGGCTGTTCAATGACTTACAAATGTGCATAAACTTGCCGCATAAACTGTGCTCGACTGCAAGAAATTAGATATAAAAAAACAAACATCAAACACAATAATTACTCAGGCGCGACATTCAAGATGCAGCTCCTGAAAGCTATCAAGTAAGGCCAGAATCATTTGAGACTTTTGAACCTTCTTACGCATCAAGCAAGGTCAAAAACGAAAAGGATGCCATCCGAAATCGGATTTCCGACTTTGACAAGCAACGCATCTCTCAAACAAAAAAAACAATAAACAAACTGGCCATGAATAAGAGAAGACTCTTGACAGCAGCTGTATTTCATTTTGTACATCCAGAGGAAAAAGGCAGTTAAAATGTTGACACAAAACTCTGTCAGCTTCAGCTGTCAAAGTAAGCAAGTTTCAAGCTGCTCCGCAAATTTTCCACATGAACTCACCTGTCAAATTTTGACCAATCAGAGCATGAAAATCAGATGTAGAGCGTGACCAACACGTGACCTTGGTAAGAAAAGGTCTGTCCTGCCTGTATTTTAAAACAACTGGCTGAATTTTCGTGTCCAAGGTTAGTTTGAAAGCAAAATAGTGCAGGAGCCATAGTGACATAAACACAACACCTTTCACATGAACTTTTCAAAAATAAACTTGAGCCTGCGATCATTTCAAAACTAGCAACTTGTCAGCGGATAACTTCAAAAAAGTACTCAACCTTGGTGGGTTGACACCTTAGCCCACGATACGGTCAGGTCATCCTGGTCGGCAGATACCTTGGTCAATTGATCACAACATTGATGCAATCAGTTTTCTCCTTGGCTCCCAAAGTAGTTAGAAAGTGTGGAAGTAAACATTGGTTTTTTTAGTGGTGCACACAGACAGTCGCTCGATCATTTGGTGTATGGTCACATGATTACCAAATTTTCTCGGATGGGTAGATTTACTTAGCTATGAGGCTCCTCTATGACCTCCCAAACACCAGGCCAGGGCTTTATCCACTGAGCTATGGAGAACTCATGGAGAGCGAGGCCATATACCAGGTTTATATTTGACACACGTCCTGCATACTGCTAGGATCAGCAATGTAAAGATCATACTTAATGGTTAAAAAATGAAAGGTGGTGAATGTGAAGATGAAGTAATCAGCATGTCACGAGCGTGGGACATATGGCTTTTTAAAGTAATTACACCAATATCATGAATAATATACAGATTTAGCCAGGGCTAATAGCGAAGCTCCTATTAACTCGAATTTATAATTGCAATCAAGCAATAAACTTGTATTTCACAAATCAGTTAACTTTACAGCACATTCATGTGACTTTTGAGGGAAAGGCTAAGTGATTTTAGGGAAAAATAGTTTGCAAACAGTCCATCTAAGAGTGAACTTAATCTTACATCGAGTTAATATCCTTATGTGTACACCCAAAAAATAGCGCACAATCATCTTCGATCACATTTAAGAGCCGAAGTAACTCCTGATCACAGTAGATTAGGCCCGGAAAACAAATCAGGCTGAATTTTGTGCGTTCAACAAGTTTCAATACTTTACAAAATCTTACAAGTCTGGGGACGTGTAAACCAACCTTTCATACTTTCTATACATAACATCTAGGTGAAACAGTACCATGAGGTGCTGTTTTTATTATACAGACCTCGGACAGAATGCAGTATTTCACAATTTTGCAATACAAATTGCACTCGTTCAATATTCAGGACGATCGAGAGATACAGAGATACAGAGACAACAATTTTCATTCACGAAGACAAGTATTTAAGTGTCTCTGAAAATCCTTGTTTATGTTTTAAGTGGGCTTTTTTCAAAGATGAAGTCGAGGCAAGAAAATCGCTCAAAGCTTTCTTTTACAGCCAGAATTATAACTAAATATTCTTTGGAATGTTTTCTATCTATTTGCGGTGAGAAAATGTCTAAAGGCTTTTTAAAAATTTACAAGCTTATAATCAAACCTGATACTCGTTCAGATCATTGTCTCAAATTTTACAAACGTGCATAAACTAAATAGCCGCATAAACTACGCTCGACTTCATTAAATTAGATATAAAGACAAACATCAAATACAATAATTACTCAGGCTTACCATTCGAGACGCACTCAAAACTATTAAGTAAGGCCAGAATCGCTTTAGACTTTTAAACCGTCTTACGCATCAAGCAGGGGGAAAAACGAAAACGATGCCATCCGATATCGGATTTCTGCCGGACTTGCCAAAGAGACGTATTTTTCAACCAAAAACCCACTAAACAAACCAGCCATGAATAACAGAGGACTCTTGATAGCAGCTGAATTTCACTTTGTACATTCAGTGGAAAAAGACAGTTAAAAACATCACAAGTTGACACAAAACTCTGTCAGCTCCGGCTGTCAAAGTAAACAAGATTTAAGATGCTGCATAAATTTTCTGCATGAACTCATCTGTCAAATTTTGACCAATCAGAGTATAAAAATTGGACGTAGAGCATGACCAACGCGTGACTTTGGTGAGAAAAGTTAAAAGCAACTGGCATGTCGTCCCTGCCTGTAAAAATTGGCTGAATTTTAGCTTCCAAGGTCAGTTTGAAATCAAAATTTTAATTGTGCAGCACATATAAAACACAACATATTTCATATAAATTTAAAAATATTAAACTTGAGCCTGCAATCATTTCAAAACTAGCAACTTGTCAGCGGATAACTTCAAAAAGATACTCGACCTCGATGGGTCGACACCTGAGTCCACGATATGGTCAGGTGATACTGGTCAGCGGATACCCTGTTTTGACAGTTGTCAATTGATCACAACATTGATGTGCAATATGTGTGCAATATCAGTCTTCCTCTGCTCCCAAACTAGCTAGAAAGTGTGAGATTTAACATTGGTTGCCCTGTGGTGCGGACGGACAGGCGGGCGGTGTATGGTCACGTGACTACCAAATTTTCTGGGATAGGTAGATTTACTTACCCATGGTGCTCTGCTAAAATATATATATCAAATATAAAACATTAACAAACAAAACTATAAAACTAAATATTCACAAGATTTTAACAATATCTGTAACATGGCCTCCAATTCTCTGCATTACAAAGACAAAAGAAGCTAGGCACGTTTAATGGGCATGAGCTATTTTGAATGCTTCAGTGTAACCATATCAACAATCTACTGTTTTAATCCTAAATTCAGCATTTTTGTGAGAAATTAGGTATTACTGTACATTAATGAAAACAGGAACCGCTGGCACAACTTAGTTGATCCTCATACTATAGATTCACTTTTTGTTGTCTTTCCTTGCAAAATAAGCAACTTGCTACTTAGAGGAAAGACTTGAAGGTTTTAAAATTTCTTCATGGTTTCTTACGATAAGGAAGTTCATCAAATAAGAAATGCAACTGATTTTTATCATTGCTGTAGATGGTTGCATCATCATTATTTGCAAGGTTGTTTCATGCAATTCTACTTAATGAAACAGTCTTTAACTCCGACGACTTCATTCTAAAAGTGTTATAAGCCATTGATTCTTAAAAGAAAAGAGCCTTCACTTAAGGCACTAGTTAGAAAACTAAAGAAGTTGTCATACATTCAGGTTACTGTTTTTACTGTGAAAAGCCGGTCTGCTTGAGATATACAGTCACATACTTTGCATGTGAAAGCATTGGACTTTGCCCCTTCTGGGCTTCATACGCTAGGCAAGTTGAGTTGTCACACAGTAATCCTGTAAACAGGATTATAAAAGTAACTCATGCAAATTTAAGTCCATATCTAAATATCAATTATTGTTTTATTGGAAGAAATTTAAAAAATTTTAAGATCTTTTAACTGAACATTAAAGTAGGTGAAACAGAACTCATAAATCATGAAATGCATGCGTTATACCGTTCGCTGTAGCCAAATTAGGTCAGAAATGTCTTGAAGCAGCACCCACACTAAAATATGGACCCTTAAATAGCTGCATCACTGTACTCAGCTTTTGAATCATACAGATATTTCAATGCTATTATGCTTCTTAATACCTTTAGCTGTAATAAAAGACGAAAACATGGAATAATCAAGATGGCGGTCTCAAAGTGCCCTTGTTTGACCTTTAGCAATGTCATCTTTAAGATGCCAAACCCTCATTGGTTCCTAGCATCAACTCATAGTACCTTCAAACCTAAATGGTGCCTGTAACACACAGCCAAACACACGAAGCCACATACGCTCAGGCTACTAACTTATGAGCTACTTTTTCAAAATAGCTCCAAAAGAAAAGTGACAAGGGTATCAGGCCCTTGTTGTTCAACTTGACATCAACGCAGAAAGTAATAAAAGCTGCCACGAAGATGTTTATGTTGTACTTATGATAGACATCTATCATTTCATCCCTAAACTTTTCTTAAAAGGCTTTGAGCATCAATGTGAGGAGCAGATAAACTACCTGATTTCTTGGACAATTCTAAGATCCAATCAGATTTTTGGCGCAACCAAATATTAGCATTGTCCTGAGACAAATTGTTGTGGAGCTGTTTGGAAAATTAAGATGGTTTAACTCAGAATAAGGGCTACTTGTAACTTGTGGGTACCCCACACAGCAATTATCACAAACTCCTCAGGTGCATTAATCACAGTAGCAGCAGCTCTCATACCAGGCTGTGGGCATTCATAAACACATGTTTTACAGAGGGAAGGTGTCAAACTACCTCCATAGAAAATGAGAAGCACTTGGTGAAAGAGACCATTGCAGACAAGATACAAACACACACTGCATTAACTATACAAAAATGTTGCAGTGACCAAAGGAAATTATTGTAGAGAATCCTCTATTCCTCTTTGACCTCACACAGTAACTAAGTCCCGCCAAAGAGCATCTTGGAGTCCAAGGGCATCACCAACTCATAATTCAACTCAAGATGCTCTCTAAGGGGACAAATAAATGCTGATTAGTTATTGAATGAGGTAAAGGGATAGAGAAACTTGTCTATGATAATTTTAATTTCCACCACCCTTAGGTTAACAAAAATGAGGTGAATCCCATGGGTAATCCAATAATTCAGGGCTGGATGAGGAAAAAGCCAATGTGCTTTGTCTTCATTCGTCTCTCTTATCAAGTGCTTCACTTTGGTCACACAGTCAAATTGACATTCCTCTGCTGTAAAATGTACATAAAGACAAATCCCATATTAGTGCTAACACATTTAACAAAGACGGCATTCCATCTGCTCAGTGACAAAAAGGAAGTACAGGTGAAAGACACTACAGGGCAGTAGGATGCAACAATTCACCGCGGTGTGACAAACTACACTGACTTTTACTTCATCTATCTGTGTATCGAGTTGCATGTGAAAGTTGGAATAACCCACATGGTTCTCCTTGAAAGTATGAAAGAGAATCCTCACTTCCTCTTCTATACTACCTCACACAGTAACTGACCCCACAAAAGACAAATCCTGAGGGTCCAAGGGTATCACCAACTCAAAATGCTCCAGCTATACTTTGATGTCAGGATGTCTTTTGGGGGGAATACACAAATGCTACTCAGATACTGTAAGAGGTAAAACAAGAGGGAGAATATGTTCTCTTTAATGACCCAAACTAACTCACATAAACGAGAATTAGAGTATTTTTAGATGATCATCCAATCACTCAGAAGTGGATGTGAAAAAAACCAATCACCCTGTGAAATGTTGCATTTTGCCCTAGTCATCTCTTGCACCAACTGCTTTACTTTCATTGCTGCAGCAAATTGTTGTTCCTCTATCAAATGTGCAGGAAAAACGAAATACCCTAACCTTGGAACTTGTGCTCCAATTACATTTTACAGATGAGTATGTCAATCTACCTCCACAACAAAAGGAAGTACCAAGTTAAGGACACCAAAGAGTGGCTGCAAAGGAGATTGCAGACCACATTGGGTGTATGTATCTTTAACTGTCTGTGCAAGTTGAATGTTAAAATGAAACATGGGATACTACCTGGACACGTCATGGAAAATCTTCCCTTTTCTTTTTCTTGCCCAGTAAGTGAGTTCCACAAAGACATCCTGGCGGTCCAAGGGCATCACCAACTTAAAACACTCTACTTCTGCGTTGATGTCAGGATGCCTTTATGGCAAATACACAAATGATACTCAGATACTGCAAGAGGCCAAAGGGAGGTCAAAGATACTCCATGATGATTTCACGTTCCTCTACCTCACAAAACGAGGAGTTTCCCTTTTCTCATCTACAAGATGGACAAGTTGATGTGGCAACAGTGCCTAAGTCTACTGAAATATTGTAATAAAACGTTGGCAAGTGTAATTTACAAGTGCCACCATTGTTTTAAGCCTTAAAACAATAGCCACACTTGTAAATTACGTATGTAAAAATTTAGTCAAATTGAACCATTCTCACCTGGTGCTCCACTTTGTCACATATGTAAAATGTATGTAAAGAAATGCCCAAACCCTGGCACAAGTGCACCTACTTTAAATGCTGCCATAATGGCCTGGAGGAGAGTGTGATTAATATGTGGTAACCCCAGAGGCAGATGTGGTCCTGAATCAGTGATACACCATTTTTCATTGATATGAACTTAGGAACTTCCCCAACCAATGCACTGACCTCTTACAGAACTACAACTTTCTCAATTGCCTTGGCAGGAAATTTAAGGTTGGAAATAGGGTAAAAGCTGCTAATCTTATTGGTCTCTAAAGACAGTTTTTTAAGACCAAGTAATGTGACAGCAGGCTTCAGGCAATCAGGTACTTTACTACACCTCAATGATGCAATAACTTTTTTTGTAATCACCGAAAGGAATATTATAAGGGATTGGTAGCAATCTTCTTGACCAGTAAAGACAACTTATCGCATAGTTACAGATGTGAAACATTCAAATTTGAAACTTTATTCTGGCAAGCTGGAATTAGGCAAAAGATCTATAACCCAAGTAGTTTTCTGATGAAGATCCTGTCTGTCAAAAGGTTTTTCATTAATGAGCATGGGAATCCTATTGCAGCTATTATTGTCAACCTGAATTTCTTTTCATACAAACTGGCTTTCTGTGAATTGACAGTTGGCATTACCATTGAGAACTGTTTATTTCTTTAGATCTGCTTCTCTATCCACTTATTCATTGCCAACTGAAACTGAATTAATTGCAATAGACCATGTTGATGTGCTTGATGAATATTTATCAGCACAAGTGGTACTACAGATGCAAGTAACAGCTCAATAGTCTCCATACGACTTAAAAACAAATCAAGCAAATTCAGTGGTTAATGTGACAAAATAATGTTCATCAATTGATCTAATGTTGCATTCAAATTTGTATTGAGTTCTGCTGTTATTTATTCCCTCTGTGAAGTTTTACCTCCTTTAATTTAGTGGCAGCTTTCACTGTTTGAAATTATTATGCATTTTGTGACAGCTCCTATAGCAGCAGACTTAATCAGCCTTAGTTTGGTAAATGAAAATTTTGAATCAGCTCTAACAAACTCCAGGATTTTCCTTCTCTTTAGCTCATTCATTTAGCCTCTATGAAAACAACCCATGGAAAATGTTTTTCCAGTAGTTTTCCTTAGCAGACAAAAGAGTCTGTGAAAGTGAAGAATGTGGTAACCAGAGGACCAAGGGTCTTGAAGTACAACTTTCAGTGGACCCAACAAGTATGGTTGTGAATATGTAGGCCTTATGTATGTATGACGTGGGAATACACAATGTGATTGTCATAGACTCAACTCTATATATTTTACTGTCCCCAGGAACACTGTGAATCACCTCATCTTGGGATCGCAATTAATCTTGTGAGGGCTGTTGACCATGCGTTTGCAGAAATTCTTGACAGGATCCCACAGTTCCTCTGTGGCATGTTGGGACTGAAGCCACAGACATAATACCAGACCTAATCAGCCTTGGTGTGATGGGAGAAAAGTTTGATCTGGCTGCAACAAAGTCTGGATTCTGCTCCTCTTTTACTCACTCATGTGGCCCCCTTGGAAACAGTTCATGGGCAGGTGTTCATTGAATGGTTTCGCCTGGCAGACAACTGCATCTGTCGAAGGGCAAAATGAGGTAACTAGGTGGTCAAGGATCCCATGGTGCAACTCAAGATTGGACCAACAAGTAGAAAAGGCTGCCACAGAGATGCTTGTGTTGTTCTAAATGCAACCGACACCTCCGTTAGCACCCATCGTTTCATCCCTGGCTTGTAGGAAGTGGCAAATGACTCAACTGTTGTCCAACAAATCATTCAGGGAATTTGCTGGTGAAACTTGCGTCTTGTTCAGTTGTTGCCCTAACAATACCCAAAAGCCACTGAGTGTATACTAGTGACCAGGCAAAGCCATCAGCTGTTTTTGATGTTGTGGGATCTAATTGGAATCTCTCTCTCTTTTAACACTCATCAAGGTGTTGATGATGTTTCTGGGGATTGTTACCCACCCTTGCTGGCAAATACAGGTTTCCTGCCTAATGTTCACCCAGATATTACATGGTCTGAGGAAAGGGTGGAAGAGTTAAAGGGATAATCCCCATGTTCGAGGATAGTACAACCCTGATTTAGGACCACTTTTACTCCAGGACACACCCACTACCCTTCCACCTATGATCAAGGTGGCAGGAGCACTTATGTCAGTGTTTGGGTGTTTCCTCTTCCATGCACGTTTTATAGCAGGGGAAGTCAATTTGTCTCTATAACAATCATGAAGCACCAAGTAAGAGAGATAGGGTGGCAGGGGGTAACATTTTACCACATCAAGGGTATTATGGACCACTAATTTTCCATCACTTCAGCGAAGACCACAGTGGTAGCAGTGTTTGTGACGTGGTCACAGATTTCTTACCCCATTTGTTTGATAGTGGGAAATACCACTTTGCATGATTGTCACTAACGTTTAAGATGCCAGGTAATTGCAAAAAGTAGCCAGGGAATCATCTATTGTCTTCTATTTTCCTTTGAAAGTAGCCACAGGAAATGCCCAGTCCCTGTCTCTTAATGACAGCCCGCTTTGTCTCTCTAAGGGAAAGTGATTACTGGGCAAAAGAGAGAAAAGTGTCAAAGAAAGCAACAATTAGCCACACCAAAGGCACTCCTGACGACACTGGCTTTCTGCATCAAATTGTTTATGAATGACTGCATAACCCATGTGATACTGGTTCTTTTGTAATGTAGGGGTAAAGGGAAGTGAAATAATCAAAGATAAACTGAATAAATTCTTCTTCCTCTTCTACGTCAAAGATTGACTGAGTAACATTTGTGTACTACCATAAAAGGCATCCCTGCATTAAAGTGTATGCACTGTTTGGAGTTGGTGATGCCCTTGGACCCTAGAGATGCCTTTTTAAGGGATGCAAAAATGTTACTCAGTTGGTGTGCAAGGTAGAAAAGAAGATTCTTAACAAGGACTTGAATTCCCTCTCACCCTAGGATTACCAGAACACATGCCTTCCTGTGGGTTATCCAATGATTCACATACAATTTGATGTAAGAGGAAATAAGGAAAATGCAAAGTGGTCCACAATGTTACCCACTGCCATCCCTTGGTCTCTCTTACCCAGATCTCCATGCTCGTTAAAGAGACAAATTGACAACCCCTTACTTTAAAATGTGCATGGAGGAAGAAAAACCCAAATGCTGGCACAGGTGTTCCTTCCACTGTGACCATGGGTCGAAAGGGTAGTAAGTGTGCCCTGGAGTAAAAGTGGCCCTAAATCAGGGTTGTATAATCCTCATTTTGTACAAACATGGGGACTTTCCCTTCCACTCTACCGCCCCTTTCTCAGAACATGTAAAACCTGGGTGAAAATCAAGCAGGAGACCTGCAATTACCATGGAGGGTGGTTGACACTCCCCAGAAAAAACAACAATACCTTGATGAGTATAGAGGGATTCCAATGAGATTCCAAAACATCCATAACAACCCGGGGCTCTGCTTGCTCACTAGTACATGCTCAGTGGCTTTGGGGTAAAGTTAGGGCAACAATACAGCAAGATACAAGTTTTACCTGCAAACTCCCCTAACAGTTCTTTAATTATTTCTTGGACAACAGTCGCGTCATTCACCACTTCCAACAAGCCAGGAACAAAATGATTGTTGCTAAAACTCATAAGGCAGATGTTGGCTGCATCTAGAACAACGCAAGTATCTCTGTGGTAGCCTTTTCCACTTGTTGGTCCAATCTTGAGTTGCACCATGGCATCCTTGATTACCTGGTTACCACATTCTTCCCCTTGACAGACTCAGTTGTCTGCCAGGCAAAACTGTGCAAAGAACACGTTCCCATGGACTGTTTTCAAGGGGGCTAAATGGATGAGTAAAAGAGGAACAAAATCACGAACTTTGTTGCAGCTGGATGAAAATTCCCTCCCATCACACCAAGGCTGATTAGGTCTGCTGATACATCTGTGGCTTCAGTTTCAACATCCAACGAAGGAACTATGTGATCCTGCCAAGAATCCCTGCAAACGCATGGTCAAAAGCCCTCACAAGATCAAATACAATCCCAAGATGAAGATGAATCACAGAGTCCCTGAAAAAAATAAAATATATAGAGTTGAGTCTGTGAAAAGCAGGTTGTGGATTCCCACAGCATACATACAGTCTACAGCTATAAACCCATGCCCAGCATAGTAGATGTCTGGACTTATGCTGAACTACTCTGAATGTTTGACAGCATACAATACATCATCCAGATGCTGTGTTGTTACCAACACTCAGCTAACTTCCTTAATCTAAGTCATTTCAAGTTCTAACATGTTTGCTATTTCCTTTCATCATACGGTTAATTCAGCAGGGTGAAAATCTTACTTAATCAATTCACAAATGGACTTCCACAAGGTTCACGGCAGCACTTTTTTTCTTTGTGTTTAACATCAAACAAATTTGCCTTCACACATTTCCCTTGTCTGTACTTTCCTCATGATGGTTCCTGGGCATTAAAAAGGGCAAGTCATTCAAATACTACAATTACCATGCAAACAAAACCGATCAAGAGAGGGAACACCGACAGCAGATGCTTAGAGAAAATGCCGCCAATACAAATGGCAACAAAAGCTGTGAGGAGCGGTAAGCTAGAAGTTTACAGTGAAAGTTATCTTTTTCGAGGCAACGACAGGCAGCAAGAATTACACCATCTGTAAAATGCACGTGAGGAATATCTTTCAAACAGACTGAGGACAGCCGATAAGCCTTTACACCATGAGCAACAATGGTTTTTTTTTACAGTAAGCTTTATTTTACAATGAACAGTTAAGTTTAATGCGTGACTGTCATGTACGGAAACATTACTGGACAAAATTTTTGTTTACAATTTTCATAGTATTTATTGTTCTGTTTTCCCTATATCATTGATAGTAACCATTACCTTTGGCAGTTGCCTGATGATTGCCTCACAAGAGACGTGAAACTGAGTAGCAATAAATCTGAAAGATTTAATCTGGTTCCATCAGTCTACTTGAATGTAGCAGCCTTATATCTAAGTCAAATATAACAAAAATTTATTATGCTGTTATTATTGTGCTACCAGATGTAAATTTTTAGGTGCACTGCCGAAATTTTAGGAGCACAGCTTATACTGTTGGAAGCATTTATTTCAAAAGAAAAAGTAAAAAGCTTAACAGTGCCACGTTTATTTGTCATCTTCAGTTTGTTACTTTTACCTCAGTCCTGTGATTGATAAAACACAGAAGATTTGCTACGCAGTAATACCGTTGTGATTTTTAATACTAATTTCTCTTTTTGACAGTACAGTTGTGACTAAAGAAAACTTACACTTGAAAAACAATTCAAAACTGACAACAATGAGTGTGTCAAATGAGAATCAAAATTAATCTTTAACGAATTTGTTAAATGCGCAATGACTTACATGTAACTGGAATACGACTTAAAAAACTTCCTTACCTGGAAAAAAAGGCTCTTAATCTGCACTGTTTTTGTTTTGATTGACGTTAAAATTGAACGTTCAACATGATCGTCCATTGCACAAAAAGTACGTGTTTTGTTAGTAGCATATATTTGCATGTGTCAGCGGTGTTTATTACAAAACAGAAGAGTATGGGATGGAGTAAAACATCGAAACGAAAAAGAAGATTCGAGTTCATAGAATCCATTGGGAGAAAAGACCAATTAAACATACACCGTCTTTCTAGTTTGAGTTCGTAAGTATAGTCGGAAGTAAGTCAGTGGCACTGTGCTTTGGGTTTTACAGCGCACAGGTGCGATTACACATGAATTTTTAGGCGCACAACCAAAAATCCAGTCGCATATGCGACCGGTTAGTTGCTGACTTTGAGCCCTCTGCTGGCCTTCTGTTTCAATCCTATTATTCACAAAGGACATCAGCATTTCGGATATCCTCTGAATATTAATGTGTGACATGGTTGCTATGCCAAGGAAATTAATTCTTTTCCCTGTAAGGGACAAATAAACAAGTCAGGAAAATTTAACTCTTTCAAAGAAATGAGAGGAAGGTGACATATTCACAGAAGTTAAACATGTATGTTCCATTGGTAGAATATTGTTTCAAGAAATTAAAAGAGAAGATCAATCCATTCTGCACTTTACATTCAGGATAAATTCATGTAATAAATAGGTGGAGAGGATGGCTGTGGTGAGAGTTTGGAAGCCATTATCAGGGCAAATTGTCAATTCATTTGGTCAGGGAAAGTGTACATTCGACTGTCAGTCTGGGAATTTCAAAACTATGGCTCTGCCAACCATGTCTGAAGCTTATGCATGTTGAAAATAACTTAAAAACTGATCACCTTTAACATGACTAGTATGTGGACATTCCATACAAATTCACTCTTGCATGGGTGTTTGCATGCACACAAATAACTATAAACACCTGCATAAATGATTTGGTACTTTTTACAGTGAAAGCCAGAATATTCAATAATCATAAGTCATGATACTTTCGAAATTCTCATGAACTGCATTGCTACACGAAATTTCCATTCCTGTGATTGGCAAAAAGAAATACTGCTGCAGTGAAGTTTTTGGAAGTCCATCTGTAAATTAATTAAGTAAAATTTCAGCCCTGCTGAATTAACCTGATGATCAAAAGAAACAGCAAGCATGTTGAAACTTGGAATACTGAGCTTTTAGCAGTGTTCTCCCTAAATTTTACTTCAGCAGGTAAGTGACCATTCATAGCCATCATCTGGGTGAAGTACTGTATGCTGTCGAACATTCAGAGTACTTCAGCATTAGTCCAGACATACACTATGCTGGGCATGGGTTTATAGCTGTAGGCTTGTGTATGTATGCTGTGGGAATCCACAACCTGCTTGACAACAACCCATGGGAAAATATTTTTGTGGTGGTTTGGCTTAGCTGACAACTAAGACAACTGACTCAAAGTGAAGAATACAGGGGACCAAGGGTCTCGAGGTGCAACTTTAGTTGCACCTAACAAGTACAGTGGTGAAGCTGTAGGCCTTATGTGTGTGTGTTATGGGAATACACAACCTGCATGCCCATAGACTCAACTCTTCTTGTTGTCTTCAGGGACATCGTGAATTATGTCGGTCTTGGGATCACAATTGATCTTGTGAGGGCTGTTGACCATGTGTTTGCAGAAATTCTTGGCAGGATCCCACAGTTCCTTTGTGGCATGTTGAGACTGAAGCCACAGACATATCACCAGACCTAATCACCCTTGGTGTGATAGGAGAAAATTTTAATCCAGCTGCATTAATGTCCGTGATTTTGTTCCTCTTTTACTCACTCATGTGGCCCCCTTGAAAACAGTTCATGGGCAGGTGTCCGTTGAATGGTTTGGCCTGGCAGACAGCTGCATCTGTCAAAGGGCAAAATGTGGTGACCAGGTAATCAAGGATCCCATGGTGCAACTCAAGATTGGGCCAACAAGTGGAAAGGCTGCCACAGAGATGCTTGTGTTGTTCTAGATGCAACCAACACTTGCGTTAGCACCCATCGTTTCATCCCTGGCTTGTAGGAAGTGGCAAATGACTCAACTGTTGTCCAACAAATCATTCAGGGAATTTGCTGGTGAAACTTGCGTCTTGTTCAGTTGTTGCCCTAATAATACCTAAAAGCCATTGAGTGTATACTAGTGAGCAGGCAAAGCCATCAGCTGTTTTTGATGTTGTGGGATCTAATTGGAATCTCTCTCTCTTTTAACACTCATCAAGGTGTTGATGATGTTTCTGGGGATTATCACCCACCCTTGCTGGCAAATACAGGTTTCCTGCCTAATGTTCACCCAGATATTACATGGTCTGAGGAAAGGGCGGAAGAGTTAAAGGGATAATCTCCATGTTCGAGGATAGTACAACCCTGATTTAGGACCACTTTTACTCCAGGGCACACCCACTACCCTTCCACCTATGATCAAAGTGGTGGGAGCACTTATGTCAGTGTCTGGGTGTTTCCTCCTCCATGCACGTTTTATAGCAGGGGAAGTCAATTTGTCTCTATAACAAACATGAAGCACCAAGTAAGAGAGATGGGGTAGCAGGGGGTAACATTTTACCACACCAAGGGTATTATGGACCACTGGTTTTCCCTCACTTCAGCAAAGACCACAGTAGTAGCAGTGCTTGTGGCGAGGTCACGGATTCCTTACCTCATTTGTTTGATAGTGGGAAATACCACTTTACTTGATTGTCACTAATGTTTAAGATGCCAGGTAATTGCAAAAAGTAGGCAGAGAATCATCTATTGTCTTCTATTTTCCTTTGAAAGTAGCCAGGGGAAATCCCCAGTCCCTGTCTCTTAATGACAGCCCGCTTTGCCTCTCTCAGGGAAAGTGATTACTGGGCAAAACAGAGAAAAGTGTCAAAGAAAGCAACAATTAGCCACACCAAAGGCACTTCTAACGACACTGGCTTTCTGCATCAAATTGTTTATGAATGACTGCATAACCCACGTGATTCTGGTTCATTTGTAACGTAGGGGTAAAGGGAAGTGAAATAATCAAAGATAAACTGAATAAATTCCTCTTCCTCTTCTACCTCACAGATTGACTGGGTAACATTTGTGTACTACCATAAAAGGCATCCCTGCATTAAAGCGTATACACTGTTTGAAGTTGGTGATGCCCTTGGACCCTAGGGATGCCTTTTTAAGGGATGCAAAAATGTTACTCAGTTGGTGTGCAAGGTAGAAAAGAAGACTCTTAACAAGGATTTGAATTCCCTCTCACCCTAGGACTACAAGAACACATGCCTTCCTGTGAGTTATCCAATGATTCACATACAATTTGATGTAAGAGGAAATGAGGGAAATACAAAGTTGTCCACAGTGTTACCCCCTGCCATCCCTTGGTCTCTCTCACCCAGTTCTTCATGCTCGTTAAAGAGACAAATTGACTTCCCCTTACTTTAAAATGTGCATGGAGGAAGAAAAACCCAAATGCTGGCACAGGTGTTCCTTCCACTGTGACCATGGGTCGAAAGGGTAGTAAGTGTGCCCTGGAGTAAAAGTGGCCCTAAATCAGGGTTGTATAATCCTCATTTTGTACAAACATGGGGATTTTCCCTTCCACTCTACCACCCTTTTTCCAGACCAGGTAAAACCTGGGTGACAATCAAGCAGGAGACCTGCAATTACCATGGAGGGTGGTTGACACTCCCCAGAAAAAACAGCAATACCTAGATGAGTATAGAGGGATTCCAATGAGATTCCAAAACATCCATAACAACCCAGGGCTTTGCTTGCTCACTAGTACATGCTCAGTGGCTTTGGGGTAAAGTGAGGGCAACAATAGAGCAAGACACAAGTTTTACCTGCAAACTCCCCTAACGGTTCTTCAATGATTTCTTGGACAACAGTCGCGTCATTCACCACTTCCAACAAGCCAGGAACAAAATGATGGTTGCTAACACTCATAAGGCAGATGTTGGCTGCATCTAGAACAATGCAAGTATCTCTGTGGCAGCCTTTTCCACTTGTTGGTCCAATCTTGAGTTGCACCATGGTATTCTTGATTACCTGGTTACCACATTCTTCCCCTTGACAGACTCAGTTGTTTGTCAGGCCAAACCATGCAAAGAACACCTGCCCATGGACAGTTTTCAGGAGGGCTACATGGATGAGTAAAAGAGGAACAAAATCATGGACTTTAATGCAGCTGGATCAAAAGTTCCTCCTATCAGCCGAGGGTGATTAGGTCTGGTGATATGTCTGTGGCGTCAGTCTCAACATGCCACAAAGGAACTGTGGGATCATACCAAGAATTTCCACAAACACATGGTCAACAGCCCTCACAAGATCAATTGTGATCCCAAGACCAACATGATTCCCGATGTCCCTGAAGACAACAGGAAGAGTTGAGTCTACAACAAGCAGGTTATGTATTCCCATAACATACACACATAAGGCCTACAGCTTCACCACTATACTTGTTGGGTGCAACTAAAGTTGCACCTCGAGACCCTTAGTCCCCTGTATTCTTCACTTTGAGTCAGTTGTCTTAGTTGTCAGCTAAGCCAAACCACCACAAAAATATTTTCCCATGGGTTGTTGTCAAGCAGGTTGTGGATTCCCACAGCATACATACACAAGCCTACAGCTATAAACCCATGCCCAGCATAGTGTATGTCTGGACTAATGCTGAAGTACTCTGAATGTTTGACAGCATACAATACGTCACCCAGATGCTGGCTATGAATGGTCACTTACCTGCTGAGCTAAATTTTAGGGAGAACACTGCTAAAAGCTCAGTTATTCCAAGTTCCAACATGCTTGCTATTTCTTTTTATCATCAGGTTAATTCAGCAGGGTTAAAATCTTACCTTTTTTCTTTTTGCCACCACACAATTGCCCTTGTCTGTAATTTACTCAAGATGGTTTCTGGACATTTATAAAGGGCAAGTCATTCAAATTTGCTATCATATGCTGTATCCTTATCAAAATGCTTTCTCACATTATTTTCTGTAATTACTGTGGCAGTTTGATGCCTCACAATTGGATAAACTTTCAAAAACTCCACTATTTTTTGAAAAGCGAGCTATTTGTTTACCTTAGTCTTGTAGG